>CM060258.1:37391420-37833920 GCA_030684275.1 Acipenser oxyrinchus oxyrinchus
TGGAAAATTTGTGCTGCTTTATACTTTACTTAAATCAAATGAGATCATCAAATGCTACTCCCCATCGTGGGAACATGTAGTTGAAAACTTTGAACATATCACACACATCACCGATCATGTAGAATTCAATGGTCACTAAGGGTTCAAGATCCAGGGTTGTTAATAAAGGAGTCTTCTCAAGTTAATTGCTTTTTGAGCTACTAAATCTACCAGTCTTTGGGCTGCTGAGAATCAAAAGTTCATAGATTCACAGATTGCAATTATTAGGGAGAAGCATTTCATTTTATACGTGTTATGTACGTGTTATGTATATTGAGTTATTTTTTCCTCCCATTCGGTTCATCATTTGAAAACTGTTTAATTCTCGCCTGTCAGACAAAAGATACCGGATCCAGCACAAATTAACCCCATATCACAATTATGGGGGTCTTGCTACCAAATACAACCTTTTGATTCTCAAGCCATGTCTTACTACACAAATACAACCTTTCGATTCTAAAGCCATGTCTTACTACATACATACTTCTACATCTACTGTATCGGTGGTTGGAAAGGTTTTGAGCAGGAAGTTGCTTACTTTTACAGCTCTCAAGTGTCGCAATGGACAACCAAAAACCTGAAGAAATGAAATACTTTCACTTATTATGGATTGTATTACATGACATTCACTTAGAATTATGCATTAAGTGGACAGGGGGCAGTGCTACTATTGTCAGACTAAGTGGGTGGGGTGGGGCCAGTCAACAAATACTCCACATACTTTCCATGTTCTGCAGGGATAATCATCATACTTTCAAGAGTGTGTATTTACTGTAATTAAGGGGTTGTAGAATGGTTTGTTCAGGGGTGCCCTTTAATGTCTGGAGGTTTGACAAATGACACATTGTGCATGTTTTGATGAAATCCACTCCTTAGAAGGCTTTTCCCACTTTATATAATTGAAATAGTGTCAGGCTTATAAATAGTGTTTACTGTAATGTCTTCCTGGTATGGCATTGTTTGTGAGTCTTAAATGCTGTCCCTAAGCAATATTGATAGCAAAATGTTCTACCTCAATGAGTCTAACCTGAGGGAAAATCTTTTTAATAAAATGTGTGCATATTGTGACCGAAGCCAGTTATGAAACTCAACACAAGAACTGTTGGAAAGGAGTGCCAGAAAGGAAGGCCTTTTATATTATTTTAATAATGTAAAACCCTAAAACATGAACTATCTAGACAATATGTTCTCTCTATCAGCAGTCAGTTCAATAAATAACTTCCATAATCCAGAACAAATATGTTATTAACTTACATCCCCCACCATGGCTGTACAAAATATGAGCATGTTGAGCAGATTTGCATGACTTACATCCACCATGCACATTTAAAATGTAAGTACAGCATATGCATGCAGAGACTAGATTCTAAAACTCACCAGAGTAGAATAAGTGGTTCTCTAAAATATACTGTACATCCCCAGCAGAAGAGGAATAAGGCTCGAGTTACAATACATTAGTAAACTATCAGAATCTGAACTGCACCAATGCAGTTACTGTTTCTAAGGTGGTAAACATAATAGAGGTCTGGACTGCACCTTAACGTCTTACTATAATAATAATAATCCCACAAGTAAAAAAAAAAAAAAAAAATCTAAATGCTTCATGAGTGCAAAGTAACTTTATGCAAGCATGTTGGACACTTGGCTATAGCAGTTTTATGAATACTGCAAGATCTTAACACATCCATTGAGTTAAGAGTGTGAGCAAAATGAATTGGTTGGTTAAAGCAATGCATATAAAAATCCTCAAGAGAATTGTTTAATCGTCACCCTCTACCAGCAGAAAGACATTTAAGAATTGAGGAGAATAAAGGACAAAATCTGTACCTGAAGTTGCATTTTTGTATCTTTGCTGACACTTTTTGTTCTCCATCTTCTGCTCAGTCGCTTGTCTTTCTTTGTTATATCTACACAATTAGCCTACATTGTTCAAATGGATTAGAATATACAATAACGAGTTAATGTTACAGATCAACAGCCAAACAGCCTTTTTCTAATACAAAGATACTTTCTGGTAGCATGTTAATGAAGCCATGGTATGTCATGTTTTGCAATGAAATGACAAAAGGGGCTGTATTTTAATCTGAGTAACACCAAAGCAGCTCTATTGGATATAATGGAATTCTGGTGGTGTTACATAAAAAGTATATGAAAATAAACACAAAATATTAGTATGTATTGGCTACAAAATAGGTTGAAGCACTAGGTTAGTGGTTATTTTACAATGGAGGGGTTTGTCCTACCTTAGAATAACCTTCATGGAATGTATTTGTCCATAAAATATTTGTACCCCCATAATATATGTATAAAACAACTTTGTAGTTGGTAAGATATGAAATTGAAATAAGAAAAACAACATTCAGAATGTATTTCATCATAGTCAATACAAGGGTCAATGATGTTGGATAATCAACTGGGAAACTGCACCTTATTTTCTTTCCTTTTTGTCTAGTTTCCAGATAGACAGCAGTGGAGACATAAGTTACATAGCATGTATGGAAAAAAGCCACAGGGAACACATCTACACACAGCCCCCTCAATGTGTCTCTACCTTGGCTTGAAGGATACCGATTTGATAATTTAAGACAGTAGTCTAGTCTCCATGTATACTCAAACCTTTATTTTGTTTCCTGCTGACCTGGGCTGAAGCGGAAACCTACTATGAAAGATCTCATAACAGCATTCTGCTTACTTACTCACTTAGCCCCCACTGTGTAGCGTAGCGTAATGCAATTTCCATGACTTTCTTTTTACCTGCATGTCAGTGAAGTTGGGTGCAGACTGCGTCCTTTGCAGAATTTCAAGATTTTGTAGTAGTCTGCTCAGTTCCACAAGGCCTGACTGACAGTTTGCAAGCTCTGAAGTAAAAGAAGCACAGGTTTAAGGTTTAAGTTGAGCAGGGTTTTATAGTTATACATGAGGTGGAATTTTCCTACCCTATCTGAACTTCTATTTGCCTGCTGATAAATTATAATTCCACTGTCATTTGTATTATGTAAGTTTCAAAATTATTTTAAATAAGATAGGATAACCTTCCAGAAAATCCATTTGTTATTTACCAGATTTGCCTCTGGGGCCATTCGATTTTGGTCAAAATTGGAAAGAATGAGGTTTATTACTAATTTGATAAAATATACTGTACATGCAAAACTACTGTAGTAAACATTGATGGGTGATGTGACAAAAACAAAAACAGCTGCTTTGAAAAGAGCAGATCCAGAATATTAAACCAGAGAAATATGATTTTCAAAAGTATCTGAACAGCGCGCTTATGAATAACTTACAAAAGGTGTTCATTTTCAGTTCTGTTGTAATGTATAGTTCATCTTGTAAACAGTTTTCAGTTGAACTCAAATAGCCTGCACTCTCTGACTGCAAAATGAACACAACTCACCTTCTGCACACTTGTCCATCTCTTCAGATTCTTGTAGCCAAGCAGCCACTTTGCTTTGTCCATTGCTGTATGATGCAGGTAAGCTACTGGTGCTGGGAATGGGAGGCTGCCAAGATAAGGTTTTCGGCTTTGTCTAAAACAAAGAAAACACGCATAACCAAAAGAGGTAACAGTTGAACTTTCTGATATCATAACTAGGGTTCAAGATCTAAAATATCAAAATAAGAGATTATTAAGACCTTTGTGAGATATCTTAATAATCACTTTATGTACAGCAGTCCTCAGCACTCCAACATGTGCAGATACAAGTTGCATGTTAAAACAGTTGAAATTATGGGAACAATCAATTATCTTCCACAATTTGAAAAAGGTCTACAGTATTGCAACTAACCTCCCCTAAAATGTCTAGAAATAATTGGCTATACAGTTATACTACAATCACAGTGAGTAAGCATTAGAATTACCTACATGTCAAAATGCAGTCACTGGATTATTTATGAAATCACTGTCCTTGGTAAGATAGATTTTTATGTCACACGTCAGTAAAACATAATAAAAGGAGATACCTTTCCTTCGGATCCGGCTGCATTCGTTGCCAATTCCGCATTAGGTGAAGGAAACATGTGAAAAGGGGCATCTCTGGGCGATCGCACAATTTCATTCTGCCGATATAAGCGGTGGTGTCGGAGCTTTGACACCCATGCATCAAAAACTTCTTGGGATTTGACCTGAAAATAAACCATGAAAGAATGTGCCCTGAGAGCTGCCCAGGTTTCTGTCTGGTCCCTGTTTAAGGATTCCACTCTTAATCATCCAGGGAGAGAGAAAGCTACACTGGCATTCACAAAACCTACCTTCAAATGATAGATGTGTTCTTCCGTGTCGAGGTCAATTCTCCGAGCCTTCTTTTTTATTGACATCACTGACAAACCAATGTCAATACTTCCATGCAGTTTGCCTTTCTGAATCTTAAGACAAGACAAAGATGCATTCAAATGAATAGTACTATCCAGATATTACAACTAACAAACATTATTAATTGCAGTGGTTCAATGAAACCTGAATGCATATAAATATACATGTCTGATCTTTAATCTATGCATCGACCAACAACACACTATTTGAATCTTATTTTCCACCTTTGATTCTGTATTAAATGAAATTGCTGTACGTTGACATTTTTATATATATATATATTTTTAAAAAGCAGTCAGCAAATTGCAATTGCATTTCACAAAACCAAACGCTTTCAAGGCACATATTTCTCCTGCACTATTTTATCAGGACACAAATTTACATGATTTAAACAGGCTGACACGAAGTAAAATTCAATTTCCATATGTCTGATTAATGAAAGGTTTGAATGAACATGCTGTTTGTAATGTATGATGTGACACCAATGTCAGGAAATGTATATGAAACAGTCAAGGAGGCACTGACTGCATGGGGTCTCAAAGCTTAACCAATTTTGTTCAAATAAATCGATGCAAAATATCTCCAGTATTCTAGGTGTATTGTGCACTGAAAATATGACGTTTCAATATAACTTTGATGTGTTGAAAGATCTAGTATGATTTTTTTTTTTTTTTATTCAACGCTACAGCACGAATACATTTTTTACTGTGTCTCATTTTGAAATCTATGTTGCATTCATAATCCAATGGTGAATGACTTATTGCTAAGCTGATGCAGAGCTTATATATAATTAATTTCATAAATGTACCTACTTATCTTAGATTTAAACATTTATTTTCAATGCACTGCACTTGTTACTGTATATAAACAAGATACTACTTGAAAATGCTGAGAGTGCTCTGTTTAGACTACTCTGTTCATGCTGTAATTTGGCCTCTGCATGCCATTTTACCTTTATTTCTGACTACTGTTAATGATAATGACTTTACAGTGCAATGGCTACAAAACATTGAATAACATTCTCCATTTTTCATAAGAGAAGT
Organism: Acipenser oxyrinchus oxyrinchus; assembly: GCA_030684275.1. Taxonomy (NCBI): domain Eukaryota; kingdom Metazoa; phylum Chordata; class Actinopteri; order Acipenseriformes; family Acipenseridae; genus Acipenser; species Acipenser oxyrinchus. Next base: position 37,396,812 of record CM060258.1, read on the forward strand.
GTGTTTTGTCAATCATTTTTAAGTTCTTGTAAACAAATATATTGCAATGGATACAAGTGCAAGTGTATCTCTGAGCCAATTCTGCTAATGCATTACCCCTGTGTAATGACTTCCTTTACATTTTACTCAGCAGAATCCACACAGGCTGGGGTCTAGAGGCAAAGTTACAGCAACACTGCACAATCTGTACATTCATTAAAGGTGACTTACATCAATGGGAGACTTGGAGTACTTCAAGATTCCGTTATCCAACACAAAAAATCTCTGTGTAAAGAATGAAAGGTAGCAGTTACTGAAAGCATGGGAGGTATTTTGTTTTAGGAGAATTGTCTTTTATTCAATTTTTTGCTGAATAAAAGTTGTGCATTTTTTTCAGCACAAAATACATTAATGGAAAATACAGGTCAGAAAAAAATTAGTCAACTTGCTTGCAATTATGTTTACAGTATAAATATGCCCAGTGTACTGTATGTATGTACAGTAGATCGACAGAACTACTGACACACATTATGACTTTATAACCTTTACGTTTGGAAAGCCTATTTAAAGCCTATTAAACTCTTCCACTTTTACATATTTGCATCACTGTCAAAAAAAGGACTCACTATGGCATTTGTATGTATGCTGTACTGCAATTCTAAATATTATTCTATCTGTCTTTTATTTTAGAAGTTTTGCAAGGGCGGAGTTTAAGCTTAACAAGCTCTCCATAAACAGCACGTCACACAATGGTTAACTTGGGGAACTGTAGCATCCGTAAGTAGCTCCTCTTTGTTAAGGCAGTTTTTTACACAATAGAACAATGGTATGGTATTGGGTTCACCACAAAGCAATAAATAACCTTATGCCAGCCTTTTAAGGGCCACTTTCGCTTCTTCAGCATGAAGCCTTCATGTTTTTCTGGCTTCTGGACATTTGTTTGCCCAATCTTCAGGCCCTCAACGATCTCCCAGCTGTCACCCTCCTGCCAGAAGAACAACAGAGTTCACACTTATTTATTCACAGCTCTGCACAGGACAGCCCGTTTTGGGGAGAATGGTTTTCAAATGTTTTTAAATGATGAGGATGCCTATCACTCAAGGATCTGTGTCCTCTGCATTTACAGTTCATTAACTTTTCCTTACTCTGCATTCCAGCACCCTTACTTCCTAAGGTTCTTCATGTGGAGGTGAAAATGAATGTACAGTAGCAACCTACCATTAATAACACTGAAAAAATGGTTTGACAAATGTAGGCTAATTTAAGATCTCTGCACTTAAAGAATAAGCTTTGACAGCCTGACAACATACAGGATGCTGAAAAATGTGATAACCCTCCTGTGGAGTTTATGCCAAAGGCAAGTACAGAAATGACCTGAACGGCATTGGATTATGCAGCCAGCAGATTGGACTGTATTACTGGCATGAACAGTAATATAGCAATTGTGGACACAACCAGCTAATGTTTTGTTGAACCAGAATGTTATCATAACTATACAATTAAAAAACACATTACAGGTTTTAGTACCATAAAAATTAGTAGATTGTACTGTTTTAAGCCCTTACACAGAATTTATTATTGAGGCAGTTTGATTGATTTGTAATGTTTTCTTCTTATGTATGCTACACAGTTTACCTACGTAAAGTAGGGAATATATTATTTACCTACAATAATACAAATATAAAAAAAAACAATCTGTCCATTTAAGTTACGTTGATAGATGCCCTCAGAATTCTAAACTTGTAGGACCACAACTGGCCTAATGTTAGTGACCTTGTATTATATGAAGTGGGCCTACTGTATGTGGGAATATTGCACAGAATTGATTACACACATACACTACTATTGCTTGTCATTTGCTATGTCCAGCATTCTAAATCTCCTTTGGAAACACTGTTAACCTGCTGACCATGTACATGTGGATGAGTGCAGCCGCCTTGCCCATCAAAGACAGCCCATAATGAGTTGATTCACTTCTGACCTCACTGTTGTGAATAGCTGGTCTGTGAAGTATTAGAAATCCATTAGTTAAACAAATTATTTTTTTAATACCCTTTTTTTTTTTTAAAGCAGCAGTATCCAACACTATTTTGGACTAAAACAGTATTTTTTAAGTCATTTTCTAGTGTTCTCTTGTTTAATCCTTGAATCCTCTTTACACTCTTAAAGAACTGTTATTCACAAAAGGTTTATTTAGCTGTAGGTTAATATAAAGCTGTCTTATACATTTATGAAGCAATGCTGCATGGATTCCTTTGTACTTTATAATCTCAAGACGGATTTTAAGATTGAGTGTTTCAGTTATGAAGTATGACATACAAATATCTGCAAATTATGGCTTTCATTATTGGCAATGTATTCTTCTTGCGCCTGCATGTCCTGCAACTTGCTTACATTGAAGAACTCCAGTATAGATTTTGTTCATGGATAGTCGTTCCTTTTTAACAGCAGTGCCATTTTAAAACCCAAACTACCTTGCAGTATAACAATAGCAGCCAATAGTTAACAAAATAGTCTAGATAAGTACTGGATCAATACTGCACATGGTTTAAATAAGAACCCATTGTCGAGCCATCCATCTTGAGTAAGGGTGCTTAATAAAGCGGACTGCATTCATTATATCCAAATTTGGTGCATTCAGTTTTCACTATATGATAGAAAACATACCAATTCACTTTCATTAAACCCAAGAAATGTAAGTTTAACACACAGACTGAGAGATGCCTCAGATTTGGATACTCTAAAGTTGTACAGCACTTTCAGTCGGATAAGCAGCTCTACAGATTTACAGATATGCAAGTGTGACAACCAGACAGATGAACAGGTGGAGAGACAGGTCATATCTACAGAGAAGGATCATACATGAATATTAAACACAGCTGAATAACAATCTTTACAAATCCATGCACTGAAGCATCACAAAGCATTACAGTAGAGGCATTACATTACCAAGCTGCTGCAACTACAGAATGCAAACACTGCAGTCACAGTCATCACAATCCTACAGTACTCTTGTGCCGATTTCTATTTTGTGACAGTGGTTTTGTTTATGATGGGCAATTGATCCATAAGAATACCAAGGAAGGGACCCTGGGACGGATTACACCAGAGGGACTCACATTTGTGAAGCAGACAGAAATGAGTGGGATGTGAGGGGTTAAATTTGCAGTCCGAAATGAGATCCCCTGGGCATCATAAATCGCCAGCTGACAGGTGAGCACTGCTACTGTAAATGTTACAGTGCCACAGTATAAGTTGAGTTTCACAAATAAAGTCCCAAGAAGAGATCTTAAGAGAAAGCTGCAATATTTCATAATCCTGTTAAATTTTACACTTAGTGCACATATAACAATGCCGATTAGGTACAATATACAGTAGTTAGCAAACTGAGAAGCCTCAAGTCAGCTTTCTGCACATAATGCTTGAAAAATGAATACTGTAGGCTCATCAGATTTGGTGGACCCCTGGAAGAAAAACAGCTATTTGTCTTACAAGCACACTTGCTGGCTGAGGTAAAGAAAAAAATAAATAAATACATAAATAAAAACATTTTTTAATCAATTCTGACCTGTAGCAGGATATCACACGAGGCTTTTTGGCCTAGACTAGTGTACAAAAATAGGTTCAACAAGCCCAGTGGGCTGGCAGTACACCATCTTTGAAATGTTAAGATAAGAATTAAAGTAGCTACTGTAACACAATGAAACCGGAACATTACACTCATAGCATCATCCAACACATCACATGCTCAAAACTTGGTGTCACTGTTGTTGTTTTTCTTCTAATTGTTAGTGTGAAACAATGCATCAAAAGGTAATATGTACAAGAATCAAATCATTCGATTACACTCGAAACAATTACATTATAACATGGGCATTAAAACCTGCACACTGTTAGTTTCTGAAGGTTATTTAATTCAGAGACATCCAAACAGCTTACAGTGTGGATCACTGACCTTCACGAGAGAGATGCTCTCAGTATCTGGCATCGTATCGCTGACAAAGACACCCTATCAGAAATAATTGGATAACAGTTATGAAAGATGTATAATCCTTTGGCTATAATGTACAGTAGACAATTCAAAAGAAACACCTACTTAAATGTATGAAAAGTAGCTTCAAATTGAAATGTATTGTATTTCCTAGATTACTTTATAGTGTTTTCAATCATTCTTGAAGGTTCTGGGTTCTGTTGCTCCGATACTGAATTACTACCATTACCTGTTTTCAAGTTTTGAGCTTGTTTGAAGAACCCTAGGTGCTGGCACTGAACTTACTCCTTCCATTCAAATGATTTAAGAATGTGACCTTTCAACTCAGCCTGCCCCTTCTATTCTTCACTTACATAAGCACTTAAATAACATGAGAAAGCCCTGGCATTTAGTATTATCTATGCCAGATAAAGGTTATGCCAGGTAAAGGCAGATTTAGAGAAAGATTATTTAAAAAAAAACAAAAAAAAAAAACACAACAACTCACTATTGGAACAACCATGCATACCACTCAGAATCATGACACAACTGTATTTTTAAGAATACCAGATATTCATTCATGGCTTCTATAATTACAGAGCCTAAGCTTTGTGTTTAGTCAATTAAAATGTATATTTGGCCATTTACAGACATGAAAAAGCCTAAAAAGCCAGCCCTGAAACCCTTTAAATCATTTTTATTTATCTCCATTATTCACAGTATTTTATCTGGAGATTTTAGCAGTAATACACAGTAATGTGTGTTGCATCAACAGAATCTTTGGTCCTTTTAGGGAATAATTATATATATATATATATATTATATATATATATATATAATTTATATATATACAGTACTGTGCAAAAGTTTTAGGCAGGTGTGAAAAAATGCTGTAAAGTAAGAATGCTTTCAAAAATAGACATGTTAATAGATTATATTTATTAATTAACTAAATGCAAAGTGAGTGAACAGAAGAAAAATCTAAATCAAATCCATATTTGGTGTGACAACCCTTTGCCTTCAAAACAGCATCAATTCTTCTAGGTACACTTGCACAAAGTCAGGGATTTTGTAGGCATATAGTCAGGTGTATGATTAAACAATTATACCAAACAGGTGCTAATGATCATCAATTCAATATGTAGGTTGAAACACAATCATTAACTGAAACAGAAACAGCTGTGTAGGAGGAATAAAATTGGGTGAGGAACAGCTAACAAGGTGAGGTTGCTGAAGACAGTTTACTGTCAAAAGTCATACACCATGGCAAGACTGAGCACAGCAACAAGACACAAGGTAGTTATACTGCATCAGCAAGGTCTCTCCCAGGCAGAAATTTCAAGGCAGACAGGGGTTTCCAGATGTGCTGTCCAAGCTCTTTTGAAGAAGCACAAAGAAACGGGCCACGTTGAGGACCGTGAGACGCAGTGGTCGGCCAAGGAAACTTACTGCAGCAGATGAAAGACACATTATGCTTAATTCCCTTCGCAATCGGAAGATGTCCAGCAGTGCCATCAGCTCAGAACTGGCAGAAATCAGTGGGACCCTGGTACACCCATCTACTGTCGGAGAAGTCTGGTCAGAAGTGGCCTTCATGGAAGACTTGCGGCAAAAAGCCATACCTCTGACGTGGAAACAAGGCCAAGCGACTCAACTATGCACGAAAACACAGGAACTGGGGTGCAGAAAAATGGCAGCAGGTGCTCTGGACTGATGAGTCAAAATTTGAAATATTTGGCTGTAGCAGAAGGCAGTTTGTTCGCGAAGGGCTGGAGAGCATACACGAATGAATGTCTGCAGGCAACAGTGACGCATGGTGGAGGTTCCTTGCAAGTTTGGGGCTGCATTTCTGCAAATGGAGTTGGGGATTTGGTCAGAATTAATGGTCTCCTCAATGCTGAGAAGTACAGGCAGATACTTATCCATCATGCAATACCATCAGGGAGGCATCTGATTGGCCCCAAATTTATTCTGCAGCATGACAACGACCCCAAACATACAGTGAAAGTCATTAAGAACTATCTTTAGCGTAAAGAAGAACAAGGAGTCCTGGAAGTGATGGTATGGCCCCACAGAGCCCTGATCTCAACATCATCGTGTCTGTCTGGGATTACATGAAGAGAGAGAAGCAACTGAGGCTGCCTAAATCCACAGAAGAACTGTGGTTAGTTCTCCAAGATGTTTGGGCCAACCTACCTGCCGATTTCCTTCAAAAACTGTGTGCAAGTGTACCTAGAAGAATTGATGCTTGATGCTGTTTTGAAGGCAAGGGTGGTCACACCAAATATGGATTTGATTTAGATTTTTCTTCTGTTCACTCACTTTGCATTTTGTTAATTGATAAATATAATCTATTAACATGTCTATTTTTGAAAGCATTCTTACTTTACAGCATTTTTTCACACCTGCCTAAAACTTTTGCACAGTACTGTATATATATATATATATATATATATATATATATATATATATATATATATATATATATATATATATATATATATATTAGTTTTGTTGGTTTTCCGTATTGTACGTGGTGCACTGCTTAGAATACAGTATGACTGACACCATGTATGCTTATCAGCAAATTCTGTGACAGGCTGGCATTGCACGTCCCATGCCGACACCAATAATGCTCATTCATCACAGGACCAACATTAGGGTTGTTTCTGGGATGCTGCAAATATCGTGGAATATGCCAGGAAATACACTGCCAGTGGCAGCGATTCACATTGTTCACATTTAGGTTTGTTTAAATTCTGCCTCCAATGCAAGAGGTCCAAAAATTCCTTTTGTGCGAACCTATCCCTGCTGTCGGTGTTCTGTACTAATATACTGTAAATACTGAATTCCCAGAATAGAATCAATATAATGATTTAACAACAACCAATACATTTCCTTTCATTAGCATTTTCAAGTATATTCTCAATGGGAACATATTTTCAGGAAAATACCATTAAAAGATTTTTCATTCGGGTTTGTTTACTAAGGACATGGTTAATAGGTCATTGATCTGTATTACCAGCAGCGAAATCTTTAATGTAACATCTTATTATGAGCAAAGCCCTCAAAGGGTTTGTCAAGTGCTCAATAGCTGCATCTAGGCTGCCCATACTACAGATGATACATTCCATTTTCATTTTCTAAATTTGCCTGTAACTTGTTGTCATGAAACACCCAGAAAACTAATAAACATATGGTATGAAAATTACTGACTATTCTCTGAAACTTAATTTGCATTACCTGAACATGGTTGGGTTACGGTACCATAAACCAAGCATGTTCGGGGCAACCAGAGTAAACCAGGATTTACTGTTTAAAAACGTAATTCAAACTGTGCCGGTGGTCTGGCATACTGAACTTTGTGGCCAATCCAATACTATTCTATAATTATCAATGTGCAATTTGGTTTTGTAATTTTATTTGCAGTATACTCCAGTACAGATGTTGATTTTAAAATACATCCAGGCACCTCTCCTGTGTACCTGCCCAAGTCTCTATGCCACAGAGTCGAGGAGCTCTGTGGAGTTTTCTGAAAGTATAGCGCTGTGGGCCCAGAAGTTAGTGGCAGGAAAGAGACTCTGAGACAAGGAAGCTGCAGTTTAAGCACTAGAGTGCACATTTAATAAACAAACAAAATACGGCATGAGGGACAAAATAAAACAAACACAAAACTTACAAGAGCCAGGCTGAGCTGTGCCTTCACTGGCTCTCCTTCAAACACCCCCCACTGTTTTTTCTCCCTTTTTATACAGGTGGTCTTTCCCCAATTAGAACCAATTACATCATTAGGGAATGACCACACCTGTGATTGTTTGCAGGGATAGGATTTAACCACACCCCTGCCACATACCTCCCATCTTGTGCGCTGCACACATGACCGCAACCGCCACCTCCCCCCTTAAAACACCAACTCCCTCCCACATTGTCCGTCTCCCCCCCCGAGTTCTTGTGGGTGGGTTAGCGGCCAGGTTTGTCCCGTCTCTGATGCTTCCCCATGGAGACAATCTCACCAAAGACTATGCAAATACAACAGAACGTAATGTCTTTCACAGCTGCATAGGCTACTTGGCTCAAGAGATCTTAAGATATACAGTAACCACAACCTTCACTGTCCTGCCACAATTTTCATGATCATGCTCCCTATCTGCTACAATGATTTTAGCTTTTAATCAGCTGTACACATTTCCTAATTATAAGACACATCTCTCAGTTATTTAAAAAAAACATTCTGAATTGTAATCCTCTCCTCTTGTGCTTAGGTAGTTACATTACAAGGACGCAAACTGTTCTTCATAATAAAACCTCCCTAACAAGTGTTTTACAATTAATTTTAATCTTCAATTTAATCTTCACTCATAATGTAGGCTCATATACCCACACAATGCTAAGTGTGGCAATCTTCAAAGCTCAATATCCCTGCCAAGCCTCTTACATGTATAAAACAAATCAGTCACAAAATGGCACTTTATCATCGTAGGGCTTCCCCAACTAAAAAGCTCATCATCCATATAACATAAAATGTATGAGTTTGCCTTTGATCTTCAGGGGTAGAGTTATGACAGCATTTCTGAAGCCACTATGTTAATGTTTTGGTAATCTGAGGGCAAAATAAAAGGTTCATTGGCAGTAAAAGACCACATTTATTTTAAAACCCCAGTACTTATCATTATGTACAATTATTTTTTTGTATTGTATTTCTTAACAAATTATTACAAAATACTCCTGCATGAAAACCCTTTGTATTTTATGAAAAAGGAATGAAACATTTACCAGAAAACCTTAAATCCAATTTGAAATTCTGAAATAATTATTACCCCACGGACTACAAAGTCTTGTTTGAAGGAGTTACATAATGAGTAAGCAAGGTGCAGCTGTATAAGTACAGCACCTGCTGTATAAGCTGTGCTTCCTGATTGCAAGACAGTTATGTATGGTAAGCAACACAATACGACTCTTTGGAGTTTCATGGTTTGTCATAAAAGACAAGAATGTAAATAAAACTAAAAACTGTTGGTATATGTTGACTAGATACTGTATTTATTTGCCTCAGTCAACACAGTTTGTTCAGTGGTCTCCTGAGGGAATTATCTTAATGATAATAAACATGCCTGGTTACCTGAAATGCAACACCTGCACCAGTACTAATAATTTAAGGTGATCTGATTTAGTTCATCATGACCCTTCATCAATTATTAAGTGAGCCTTAGGAAAGTAGTGATGTCAAATCTTCCATTCAAGTCTCCGGTTGCGTTTGTGAAAATGTATTCCATACATACATACTGTGACCTCCCAGTTTAATTAAAAGGGCAGACATTAATTCCTTTATTTCAGTTTGTGTGGGTATGAGGAATAAAAATGAACAGTCTACAGTACAAAAAATACATAAAATAGAAAAGCAGTTCAAACAAACAAGTAATCATTGGTTCTAGGTTTAGTGTATGTTGAGAAATGCTCCCAAAACATTGATAGGGATATAGTCTGTGTCATTTGCAATATTCTGCATTTTACAGCCACAAAATGTAACATTGAAATGAAAAAATAAGTTGCTGTCAAGGTAATTTGTTACTAAACGTAGGCACTGAATGCTGCAGTTTTTAAAAGGCTTTTGATTAATACAATATGAACAATTTTCCTTGATCATATTTTCCTATTCAAGCTTTTCATCTTATGTCTGTTGAAAAACTTCTCATTCAACTGTTCAATTAGACTGCCTACACCGGCACTTCTAACAAATGGATACTTGACATGATTAAACTGTAAAATAAAATAAAACTAATGATTTTTGATCAAATTAATTAGTCAATACAGGTAAAATAATTAATGTATGGTATTTCATGTTTGCACTCATATTGTAATCTAATGCGATAGAAGAATGATTACAAGCAGATCCAGCACATCTATAGATACTGTATAAGCAAAATACAGTGTAGACATACTATACTGCACTTCCTCCTTATAGGAAAGCCTTAGTTTGACAGCTTATTTCAACACTAGGCTCCCCTTCTTTTGGCATTTCTCACATCTTAATTTACTTTGCTGACAGTTCTTATCCACTGCCACACTTCTGTCTCTGCAGTACTGTGAGGACTATGAGGGCTGTAGAGTGGAAATGTGTTTGGGAAAACAGTGACACCTAACACAAAAGGTACAGAGAAGAAAAACCAGGCTAACCCCAGGACTGCATTGTATGAGCTACTGCATGAGGACAGGTTAACTGAAATGAAATATTTCAAATAGAAAAGCACGGTTTTTGCACAGGAAACAGTCTACCAGGACTTCCCTGGGGCACATGGTGTGATAGGAAGGGACAAGTCTTAATGTATACAGTATCGTATGCACCTATAGTTCATAGACAATTAAAAAGGTATGCCAAAGACAGATAATGAAATGTGTGAAAAGAAAGTTCTGTCTGTCTTACCTGCCGACTGTCTCTGTGGGAAGAAGTCGAAGAGCCACTCTTATGTGTCGGTGTTGATGTTTTGTGGACAGGAGTCAATGTTTTCTCCTCTGAACTCATTGTTCTGAGATGGTGGCCGCGTTGTTGATTCGCCATTGATACCCCAGCTATCTTTCCTCAAATAATAGAACAGGATGCCAGTCTCAACTTAAAGGGCATTATTCCATTCGTGGAGTAGAAGCAGCCTGACAATATGTACCTTCTCCTTACCTGAAACAAATAAACAACACAATTAAATACGACACTATTAACAGTACATATTAAAGTCTTACACATGTGCTTAGTTCATTTAGTTGTAATAAAATAGATCATGCAAGGATAGTACAGTACCTACAGAATGGAGTGCTGGAAGAGCATAAATACTTTATTAAACAACTACTTGTCAATGACCATTATTATTGAAAATGAGCTATATCGTGTGGTTTTTAATCTTCAACAAGACATTGCATCAAAGGCAGATCATTAGAATAATGAATAAATATTCCCAATATGAACTTAAGCCTAAATGCCCTCACCCCTGAAAGAAAAAAGAAACAAAATTATACAAATACATTAAGGCATTATCAGTATCCCCAGCACTAGAATGTGTGTGTGTTTTTTCTTATAGGAATAATGTGAATATTGTAAAATGCTTTCAACTGATTTCCTCAACTTATTTTGTACAAAAAATAATACAAGAGTGGGCTCAATCTTTGAGCTTCAGTATTGTAATTTATTCCTTCAATGCGTACTGTTTAGCTTTCACCCACCAACCTTCAAATGAATGAGTCACTGATGCGGGACTCAGATTTCTAATTGTTTTGTTACTCTGAGAAAAAATACAGGGTTCTGTTGTACACATTACTTGTTTGAAAATGTGATGTGTTTTTTTTAAACAAATTGCACTGTAATATCCTGGATACTCAAAATACAGGTAAGGTAACATTTGCATATATTTACTTCACAATTGTGACTCTGAGGATGGAATGCCATACATTATCAACATGTAGCCAATTTAACACAGTTATCCTCCCAATCTTAAAAAAGTGTTTCGCTAGTATAATGCAATAAATGTTTAAGTACAACGAAGGACTTGGAATCGGAATTGGAATTTATTAAAAGGGAATAGGAATTGGAATTGATTTTAAAAAGGAATTGGAAATGGAATGTATCATTGAACAAAAGGAATTGACCCCAATCCTGGCTATCAACATAACACAAAACTTCTGAAACCTAATGGCAAACAGATTAAATCAATTTCCCACAGTATTTACAGTAGTGTTACAGCAATGTTAACTTACAATACAGTCCTTAGTTAGTTAGTGCCCAAAGCACATACATACAGTATACTTCACAAGGGAATGCACTTACAGCAAAAGAATATACAGTTAACATTATCACAATAATGATGATTATCTTAAATCATATCAATGAAGTTCTCAGTACATTAAATAAACAAGTCTAAAAACAAATTACCCACGACAAAGATGATTGATTATTGTTCCAAACCTAAAATGATGTGTCAAGTCACTGTGTATACAGCAAAATAAGAAAAAAAAATCAAGTCAAGACAGTTTGTACTGCATGTTAGCATTGTAATTAGCATAAAGCTTTAGCATTTACCATGTCTGGGGAGACAAAACAGATACCCATTTACAATTCTCTAAGAATTCTTAAATGTATGGCATCCAGGTCAAACCTTTCTGCAGCACACAGCAGCTCCCTGCATTTCAATGCCCTGATGCTAGGAAATAGTGCTTCAGGCGCCAGCTATTGCCAACCGGGCTCGGGGTAGACCTATTTATTGCTTTCCTTTTGTGCTGGGCAATCCTCTATGGCATGTAATTAATAATATGTCATGATCATAACTTCATCCACTCACTGTGCTGCATTCTGTAATGCATGTAAAGCTACATAGTCGCCTTTCATATTAACCTTTAGCTCAGTATCAGATCTAAAACAGTGAATGATTACTTTTCTTTTTTAGGTGTAAACACTGAACTCTTAAACAGCCATTGCTACTCATCAGCAGGGCAATGCCAAGAATGTAAAGTGAACAGAGATGGAAAATGAAAGTGATCTCTAATGGTCTTTTTTTTAAAACAGCAATCAGTGTAGAAAAATAGATGTGATAACGGCAATCAAGAGACTCTGTATAATCATTTTTCCAAAAGTAAATGTCGATTTACCCAACACATATACAGATAGTTAGAGAGGCAGTGAGACAGTTCAGCTATCCCAGTTATTATCTTCCAGTGCGACAATAGAAAAGTCAACACCTTGACCCAACCCTATTCAACACGTGAAAGTAAATTACATTTCACAATGTAATTGTATTGTACATCTGTAGGTATTATAATTAACTCTCTTCCTTGTATAACATAAGACTATACTACACCAAATATTCTAACTGGAAAAAAAAACATCTCATTGACCGGCAAAATCTTATTTTTCATGATCAAAGGTTTTGAATTTCATGGTTTTGCTTTGTTGGGTTACACAGTATGTTGAACAGCATATTTTTCTAAATTAGCATAATTATTAAACGCTGTGATCCATGACTCTGTTAAGCCACTGTGGTATTAAGTTGTTAACTTTTTTCCATTTTTCCCAACTGAACTCAAAAAGAGGTTTATGTCATTTTCCTGCTCTTTAAAAAAAATAAAAAAATAAAAACTTTTTGAATTCTTCTGCTGTTTAGGTGTTCTTGTTATTTCTTGATTGAATTTCAGTGTCTGCACTTAGTACTAAACTTTCACCGAGAACAAAAAAAAGGCCATGGTTTGTTTATAAAAGTTTGAGATACATTTTTGCACGTGCCTACGTATGAACATGAAGAATACAAGTCATGTCTTGTGTTGTATTACCATGGTAACAAAATATGGTCCTGTAAAAAATAGTAATGACCTATAGATGATCTACATTAAGTTACTTTAAAAGAACATTAAAAGATCCAAGTGTAGTTCTTAAAACTAAGTCTAAAAGTGATCCTTTAATTTTCTATAGGAATCGGGCATATACAGTACAGTTTCCCCTCTTTCTCTCTATCTTTCCAGTAACAGTACATGCAATTATATTTTTATAAAATATATATAAGTTTGCTCCAAGCAAACCTGAAATGACTAAAATAATAACCAACTACAGTACCTCCTGCATGGCCCTGGTCATGGCCTGGCTTGTTTTATGTCAAAGGGTTAATTTCACATTTCCTGCCTTTGTATTTATCTCTCACAGTGGCATGTGAAATCATCCTGCTAACAAAGGATTATAGGCTGTGTGACAGGCTTCCGACAACAGGATGATGGGCTCTGCTCCTGTGGTGTAGAATAGGCTATAATATGTACGTGTATACAGTACTGGCTAGCCAGGATTTCATTTGATATATGGTGTTGTCGTTCTCTTTACTGCAACTGTAAGGAAGCACCAAAAAACAAACTATGAATTATGAATGTTTTTTGACAATTTCAGCAGTTTTAGCATGGAGCAATTATCATTATCATATCTTAGTATGTGTTAGAGTACTTTAAGCCCCTACAACACCATTTTGAATATTTTTCTCTTTTACCATATATCAATGAATTTCATTATAATTAAGTCTATTAGGCTGAAAGCTTGACTATACTAAATTGAATTTCCCAAACACACATTTTGCAGACCAACATGTATTTTTCTCCAGTGGTATGAAAGAAACACTGCTGTGCGCACACTCTACCCTTGTGTAAACCTGGATTTTGCACTGTGTTGGGTCTTCATGCATAATTCAGTCTTCTGGTAGGCTATAAGTTCACTATGGTTAACATGTAAATAATTTATATTAATCATTTTAAAATTTGCAAGGCTTGAATTTCTTTACAGTACCTAGTACAGCTGTATCTGATTAGCACTAAACTTCCTTAAGGTAAGGTTTAGTCCAAGAGAAACCTTAAATGGCTCTGTGAAACCAACCTTAAGAATCCAAAAAGTTACAACAACACTATCAAAAATAAAATAATGTAAAACCAAAGTCCACTGTCCAAGGTGTTAATTAAAAAACATAGTTTAGAGCCTGTTAGGGACCCGAACAGAGATCAGTTCAGTAAATTAATACCACACACAAAGTGCTGAGCACATTGTGTTTGAGAAGCAGTCAATCTCACAGCCATTGATCTACTGGAAGACTAAAAAAAGACCTTCCTGAATCAGCAGCGAGTCATCAACTTTCTTAAATCACTTTTCAGAGGTTAATGAAATGTTGATATACAATAGCTGCAAAACGCACATCAAAAACAAATGGAAGATTAACAAAAATGTAAAGAAATGCCAGCAGGAAAAGGACATTCTGTAACAGGGCTGCGCTGAATTATGCAAATGCTTGCTGAATGTGTTTGACACCACAATACCAGTCTGTTAGCCTACAGTATGTTCACAGAAAAAAAATTATATGTTTCAGTCATGCCCGTCACACATATTATAAAGACGACCCTACATTCATGTATATATTCAATGCTTTGTTTCAGATGATGAAATGGCTTATCAGAAATATACCCTGCAGTAGAGTTAATCCTGGGATCATCACTAAATTATTTCCATAACCAACACAGTGATTTCCATTTGTACCCTTCAGTGTAGTCTTACAACAAGCCTTTTCTAGTCACTTAAACTGTGGTTTTCTTGTATTTGCATATCTCGTACTGTTTGTCACCTTCGATGTTATTTCTTTACAGAAACAGCTTGTATTTTTGTCAAAACCATAAAATGATATGATATGATGATACCATTATAATTATGGCAAATCAGTTTAATGATTGCATTTGTTGTTATTCTGCATTACCCTTCACAGATCCCAGCCACAATTTTAATACAAAATAATATGAATATACTGTAACTTAACTTACAAACACAGAATGATTAGATTGCAAAAGGTTCATACATAGGATGTGCTAGTACAGTAGGTATTGTAGTAGTCCTGCCCAAAGACCATTAAATCACAATCTGGTTTCATGTTTGTGGAGATGGCAAAATATTTCACAACCCCTTATCACATGAATTTTTCCCTTCAGGTTCAAAATGTAAGGCTGCCAGACTTGGTGAGGCGTGCTCATCAGATCAATAGAAGGATCCAGATTGTGGAACCACCTATTCCATTGATTTAGGCTTGTCACAAAGTAGATGTTCCCCAATTACCAGCACATCAGTTTTGGTGTAATGCTTGGCTCTTATTCACTTCAACACCATTTTTCTCACTCCGATCGATACATTTGAAAATGACCCTGTTTGTCAAGCTGCTATAGAATATACTGTATGCAATGCTACAGTATACAGTACTCATTTTCCATGTTACTGTTACACAAAAACATATTAAAAGCAGAGGGCAATGGACACCATTTTTTTTTATCAAGTTGCCTTTCTTGCAGTGGCTTCTTTCTAATACATACATGTAGAATTATATGGCAACAATCCAGCACACATCATTATTAATTAATACAACAGAGAACGGGAAATTATGTATTTTTTCTAACTGCTCCAGTAGATCTCACCTCATTCAAATATCAAATTTGGACTGGCACCAGTTATGTCTGCAAATGGTCTTATACAAAGGTCAAAAGTCGCCTACTGTGTATCATGTTTTTGTATATTGTCATTCTCATTTACACCTTTCTTCGTCTATCTGCATCATTTGTATTCAATAGATGCTCATTACTCTACGTCATTGTCTTTCTCCATCAAAGCAATTTAGAGAGACTGATCACATTTTTTTCCAAGGGTCTTCAGCTATTGACAGGAGACCCTTGCAACACACTAAACCTCTCTTTGCATAACAGTTGCTTGGTAACAATGAGTTCTGCTGAATTACGGTAGAAATAAATCAGGTTGGTAGTAACTACTCAGTTTCTCCCTTTTAAAGTTATGGAAAGAAATGCAGCCTTGTTACCATAAAGAAAAAATACAGTACTGCACTGCAGAATCTAACACTGATCTGACTGGGCTCACTCAAACTCAATGAAGGTAGCTGTTTTCAAGATTTGTAAAACAGATATTTTTATTTTTTTATTTTAAACAAAAAATAAAAAGTTGAGAAATTAACAGTAAGACACAACTTGCATGAAAACACACACAAGTTTTTGTACAGTAAATGAAATATATATTTTTTGTACTACAACTACTAGTTACTGTAATCTAACGTCATCTTTAATGGTGGTCCAAAGCTTTTATTTTAATACATACACTAAAATACCCTGCATGGGGGCAGGGATTATGGTGTGTGCTCAGAATAGCTACCCTTGAGAACATATACAATGGGTCACTACGTAGCTTAAAATAACAGTCAAAAGATACTGACAACAGCAGCATTGTCTATTTTTGTCATGAATTCTGATTTGAATGTTTGCTCAGTGAATTTACATTCATATCAGGAAACCTAGCCTATCTTGTTATTGAATTCTGACATCAAACCGAATGCCCTTCTGAGCTTTGCAGCTATGTAATCCAGGCTTAAATACAAGCCTGTGCAGATCTAACCACACACCAGTTGCAAAACATATTCACAACAAATCTTATTGTACAAAAGAACCCAACTCTGCCACATGGTTACCTTTCCATTAATATGGGTTTACACCAAATACCCAGAGGTCAGTTATTTCCTTCCTTTGCATAATTAAATGTAACAACCAATCTCCAGCATTGGGATCGCTTTACAGGTAAAGTATCTGAAGCTTCATAGCTTTGTTTCTCTCTGCTGAATGAAACATGAGCAATTCTATTTGTATTTATCCCATGAAAGAGAATCAATTTATTGTTAATAAGGATGATCAATCTATGTGGAGAATCCCCTGTCAGTATTAAGAGTAATTGTTACTGATAAACAATAGAGTGGGACTGGAAACCTGAAGGCTCATTAAACATCAGTCAGTGTGCTTGGTGGTCATGACAATAATAATAATAATAATAATAATAATAATAATAATAATAATAATCACTGCATAGTGGTGAAAACGCTTTTCATTACAACCTTAACGGCAGCTGCCTTTTTCAAACCTTAATCCCATTTTTACAACCTTTATTTTACTTTTTTATTGAAATAATGAGCTATTAACGTTTCATTTATTTTATGTTATGTGTATTTAAGTAGTGCTGTTTAAGATCGGCAGCATAATTAAAAGTAATAATCTCCAGGATTTAGGGACACCTTTGAAGTAAAGCATAACTGCTTCTTTCTGGTGTATAGGATAAACACATACCGGTAATTAAGCAGCAAGGAGCCTGAGCTTCTGGTGGGTGATGGCACGTCATGCAAAAGGTGGTTCATGGATGACCATATAACTAAAGAAACAAATATGTTTGCAGAATCTTCTATATAATATGGTTAGCTGCAGTATGAAATTGTAAAACACAAGTTTTGCTTGTGAATATGTGAAGAGCGAATCCCCACCCCAGTATTACCTGTCACATTCAGCACAGAATTAGGGCAGGGCTGAAAGACGTTGGTGTGGGTTGTTCTCAAGGTTAAACGTATACCAGGCTGCTTGGCTCTGCAGATCTCCTTTACAACACCCTCTGCTACATCAGCAGAACACTCTGGTTTCATCTCCTGGCATGATGGATCGTAGAAGTCCTAACACTGTCAATGACCATAATGAAGCAGTGCAGTTTTATAAATGGGTCACGAAGCAGTATAAAGCTTCACTAACAGTGAAGTACTGTATGGTTTGTTATGTCTGCATTATCAGTATATCCTGACCAAAAGCTCAGTTTTTGAAGAATCACTATGACCTCAGGTTTGCTGCATATACTGGGGTTTTTTTATAAGTTGTGGAGAATGAATGCATATTATGGTGATGCTTATAATAAGAGAAGTGAAAATGCATTCAGATGTATTCTGTTGGTTTGTTGAAAACTGTTTATTATATTTTCTTTGATGTCACAACCAAATGTGCACATATGACTCGTGGATCCTCATAACACTGACAATGTAAATTGCTCATTGGATGTCATTAGAATATTCTTTGAACATCATTTCAAAATGCGAACATCTCAAACCCATTACTCTTGTACGTCAATTATAGTCTTGGTGCACAATAAGAACTGGACATGACTCTTAAATAAATATTCATACAATCATTTAATTAATTAAACTCAGATAGAGAAACAAATTGTGTTTGCAATGGCCTTTCAGCTCAAGTGTAATGGGCTTCCTTTCTTTCTTCAGGTACCCACTTAATTGCATGATTCATCCAATACATCAAAACCTGAACTAAAGGATTACATATCCCCAATTACAGCAACATAATGCAATTAACCCCTTAAGGTACACAAGGAATTGAGCAGCTGTTCAAGCGGTTTCTTCTTAAAATTCACTTGAGAGTGACTCAAGTGTCACGAAGAAACTGACAATTTGGATGACCAGATCCAACCTGTCAGTACATTTTAAACCCTGTTTTGTGCATCTATTTACAAAAATAAGAAAGTTAGCATCATTTCCCTTGTACCTTAACGGGTTAAATCACGTGCTTAACAGGTCTTGTTTGTTTGTTGGTTGTCTTTCTTTTTATAAGGAAGACATTGAGTAGCTAACAGGGACTGGGACCAATAAATAAGACAATTCTTGGCAGAAATGGTTTAACTGCAAAAAAAAAAAAACATTCCCAGTTTCAAGGAACAAAAAAGCTACACTGAGAATTTACTATTCCAAATATATAGTCATGAATGTAGCTGACAATAAATGAACAACAAATTCTGATTAAAATACTGTTGGTTGTCATGGTGGTGTAACTTCTGCATTATTTAGGCTATATAAAAGATAGAGTGCTATACAAGCAAACCTTGAGCTATTTAAAAAAAAAAAACAACAGATACATCATAAAGCTCTCTCAGTCCCACAATAGCCTAAAACACCCATCTACTGCTGTTTGCAAGATGTGTGTGTGTGTGTTTTTCTTTTTTTAATAACAGTATGCTGGTAAGATCCTTGTGGTACGCTGGTCATTACATCTTACTGACTGATCCAATGCACACCCCAGATACCAAACACATCCCATTTGTACTGCAGTTTCAAGAATGCATTACATGTATGTAAAAGGGCAACTTTATAATACTTCAAATGGCATACAATAGAAAGTACAGCAAGGGCCCTTAGCAGGAATATCCCTGCAATTTAGTCTGAGAATAACAGCAGCCTGGTGACTATAAATGGAGTGTTTGGCTTAAACAATTATAAAGGGGGAAAAGGAACTGAAATTGTTGAAGTTTATTTTTGTCAGCTTCTCTTTTTTCAATCTGTTAGCCATTTTGCTCAGCACGCCAGAATCCCATTATCTCATACTACAGCATGCTACAGTACAAATTGTGACCACAATTACACAGCAGTATAGAAGGACATTCCTCTTGTGCACCACTCTGTGCCATCTATTTGACACAATTCCCTTGACTGCTATATATATATATATATATATATATATATATATATATATATATATATATATATATATATATATATATAGCCCCTTTTTTCATATCTACCCTACATATTACGCAAGTACATACTTATAAAATACTAACCTGACAGCATAACATTTCCATCACTATGCCTTACTCATTTACTGTCTTGTGTACTTTAAGTCAATGGATGTCAATTTGCCGTTTGACCTTCGAATAGGAAGAGCAATAATCCATGTTACACCAGATTTCTGTATTCAACCACATCTGTATTGCACTGCAAGCTCAGTACCATTGGGATTTCACAATAAAAAGCGCCAGCCATATGCAGTTACTTTTTAACAAACTCATTTGTACTGCAGTTTGAATGTACACTATGTATTGTATTATACATAAATAGCCAGATAAAAACATCATGACTTCCCTCATAACGCTACATTTCATTCACAACTTATCTAAGCTCTTATCGTATAGTGGAAGAATAATAAGGTATTTATTTGATTTGATTTAAGGAGTTGCTGTGGTTTAATGTAATTTTAAAATAACAGATAACGGACTGCATAATTGCAAATACCTATGCCACCGGTCCTTGATGCACTGTCCATGGGGGAGAGGGCACTGGTTTAGTATTGTCTCCCATCCTTCACAGCAGATATTACCTCATATGACCACCACCTGCTAGATAACCCACCCAACAGGTCCTGTCTACAATAATAATAATAATAATAATAATAATAATAATAATAATAATAATAATAATAATAACAACAACAAACATTAAGTGACTAAGCCAAAAAGTGAACATACCCAAATGCGATGGAATGCAATAGGAACCCCCAGTAATACACAGGAAAACCGAACCAGTCACCTATATCAAATATCAGAGTATGAATGCTCAGCCACTGACGATGAGATACGTTAAGAATACACTTACAAGGTATTACCAGGGATTTACTGTCTTAAGAGCATGTCTTTCGCTGCAGGAATTGATGCTTGCTGCTGCTTCCAATGCCGTAGTATATGATGATACTGATGCGGTCGTGGTGTAACGTTAAAAACAGTCTGTGCGCTCTGATTCTACACGCGACAGAACCATTGTCGCTTTGTTCTGCTGAAGATGTTGTTTTACAGATGCCGGCGGAAGGTGAAGTCCGGAAAGTCCTGTGGGGATTCACCCGTTTCTTGGTTACAGTTTGCTCTTCTCCCTGCAGAGAGAAAGTGACTCAGAATTCACTAATGACCGGAATAGACCACTGGACTGGGCTGTGAGGGGGGATTTGAAATTCGATTCCGGGCACTTGTCTGAGCGCAAAGCACAAGAGAAGATTTTCGCTGATGCAAATAAACCCCTCCCTTTTTCTAGAATTGCAATGAAATTGGCCCTGGGAGTTTTTCGTGTGATAGGAAAAAAGAGATACAAAAGATACCATATTAATTAGAAGGAAAGGGTAGGGATTACTTACTGTTTCAATATTATGAGGATGTCCCTTGCACTTTTCACACAGTTGTTTGTTTTGTTTTATTATTTGTTATTTTGTGCACATTTACCAGAAAGTATTTTGTTTAGAAATAAAATATTAAACATTAAAATAAACTGATGCAGTACAAACACAATCAGTAGCTACATTTTCTTTGTTTCTTAGAAATCAGATACAGGTTTACATACTTTAATTAAAACACTTTTTGTGTGACTGATTAACTTACCCTTGTTGTTTGTTCAATACATCCTATAATATAAAGTATAAAGGTGTATCAATGTTGCAAAATGGTTTCAGTCATGATAGGATGGACAGGGCTGATAGTATTTAGTTGGTAGGTGTTTTGGTATCATATTAAAGATGTTTTACAGGTTCTGCAGAACAGACCCCTGATAAATCCCATTGAGTAGTGATCACACATCCCTCCAGTGATTCTAAACACCCTGAAGACTTGATGCCATGTCCAGTCAGGCTGTCCCATATCCTATTTATATATTCAGGCAAGGTTTTCAAAAACAAATTGTAATGCATGTCTAGAATGAGCTGAATGGTAAAACGGACAAGGATACAGCTCTGATTCAAATACAATTCTCCATCTGACAAACATGTCTGCGCCTTCCATCTTTTCTTGAACTAGACATTTTTAAACAACCATTTCAAGAGCCTGTGTTGTAATTGTTCCCCTTAGTTAAGAAATATATTTAGTATATGGTTTCTAAGTCAGAAAGCCTTTATGATTATGACGATCGCAGCGAACACTAATTTCAACATTCACTAATATCTTTTGTTCCAAAAAAGAGATGGACATTTGTTAATTGAATCATACATTGGGGCTTAATGCCTCTTCTCACCATATAGTTGAACATGACTACTTTTAATTATAATTGCTTATATATTGTCAACCGGGCATCCACATATAGTAAAACGCATCCAGAATACTGCTCTTTTTCAGAAAGGTATAGCTAAAACAATTAGGTGAAGCATAGTGATGATACAGACCATCATATTTTGAACAACATTTGTAACACTTTGTTTTCAAAACTGATACACTGTAGTTAACTTCCTTAAATAAACCCAATGGTTTAAATTAAAACAGTTCACCACTTCCCTTTATTTAACAGCTGGTATCTATTTTCATGAGTAACCATTGTTTCAGTTCTGGTCACCTCGTTACAAAAAGGATATTGCTGCTCTAGAAAGAGTGCAAAGAAGAGCAACCAGAATTATCCCGGGCTTAAAAGGCAGGTCATATGCAGACAGGCTAAAAGAATTGAATCTATTCAGTCTTGAACAAAGAAGACTACGGGGCGATCTGATTCAAACATTCAAAATCCTAAAAGGTATAGACATTGTCGACCCAGGGGACTTCTTTGACCTGAAAAAAGAAACGAGGACCAGGGGTCACAAATGGAGATTAGATAAAGGGGCATTCAGAACAGAAAATAGGAGGCACTTTTTTACACAGAGAATTGTGAGGGTCTGGAACCAACTCCCCAGTAATGTTGTTGAAGCTGACACCCTAGGATCCTTCAAGAAGCTCCTTGATGAGATTCTGGGATCAATAAGCTACTAACAACCAAACGAGCAAGATGGGCTGAATGGCCTCCTCTCGTTTGCAAACTTTCTTATGTTCTTATGTTCTTGTGTATTTCTACCCCCACAACATTATTTTTGGTGTGGTGGGTATAAGTATATCTTCCAAGTAATTAACTGGAAGAATGAATCATTATTGTGAAATGTTGTTTTCCAATAATATTCCAAGCCATCATACTGGGCAAAGGTCTTGCTAAAATTCTACATTTATTTGTTTATTTAACGGACTCGGGTGTGTGAACTATGCATCAGCTGCAGAGTCACATACAACTACGTCTCACCCGAAAGACGGAGCACAAGGTGGTTAAGTGACTTGCTCAAGGTCACAAAAAAATACTATAAAAACCTTGCAAAAATGGTAGAAAAACTGTAGCAATTCCAAAAGAATGTCTATAAATCTGTTTGAATTGCCATGAAATACAATGTTATGCAAAATATATAATATTCATTAGTCGGTCTCTGTTTGCAGAGCCCAGAAATCTTTATATTACCTCCGTCAACAACTGCATAGAGTTCAATACAAACTGAAGATTGGTGGTATTTGTTTCTCTGTGCTGAACAGGTTTGGGGAATAATATTGGAGATGACAAGGAAAAAGAAAATGTGCATAAAATCAAAAGGTACTTTAAGTACCAGGTACATTTTTTAAAATGTATTCTTAAGTAATTAAACCAGTAAACATCTGCCATGCTCCTTTACTTTATTTTAAAAATAATACAATATGTTTATTTCATTTTCATTGACTATAACCTTAGATTCATCTTAAGATCCTTTTGACATACAATTTGAACTTGAATTTACAACATACAAAATATAGCTGCATGAAACAAGCTCTATAGTTTACACACATGCATTTCCAGTGGGTATACCTGTATAATAAACCCCTGAATACACCTGTATTTCCTTAGAATGTTGATACTATTGAAGTTATTACAGTTTTTGAAACATGGATAATGTATTTCACCAATTCATTTCAAGTTTACATTTTATTAAATTATGCTGGTCATTCTTGAAGAGAAAGGATGGATTGGGGTTTATAAATCAACACTTTTAAACTGGCTAGCCCACCTGAGGTTTGTCTCACAAGCAGCAGGATGATAATCTACAACAATAACATCTTGTAATACTGTCCTGCAGGTTATCTTTGCTAAGATAAAAATGGCAAACTTGAGACAGGTATGTAACAACCAAGTAAATAACTATTCAAAAGATGCAAAACCTTCCTGGCAGTTGCAATGATTGAACGTGGTGTTACATTTACATCTCATCTGCAACCTATTATACATGACTGGCATTAAGTCATTTGGGATAAATCCACTGATGATGTGGCTCATCTAGTCACTGTAAAGAGCTGACATTTTGGTACTGGGAGAGTGCAAGTGAATGGTAAACATATGATGCAATAAAAACAATGCATGAAAAACATATGATGCAATAATAAACTTGCCCACATAGGGGGCGCTGTTATGAGTGTTAACATTATGATAAATTAGCTGAGACCACACACACACACATCTTTATGACACAGACAGGCTTCAACAGCACACCCAATTTCTTATTGCATTGTTTTCCTGATGCTTATTTTGCGTCAGTACAAAAATGAGGCACTCTGCTGTACATAGTCTATATAAGGCACAGCGTGTGTGGATATACTGCAAATCAGTCAACCCCTTTACAAACTCAACATATAAAACACTAATTACTTCTTACAACTTATAAAGTATAAAAACGGCAGATTAAACAGTTATGCGAGCAAGATGAAGTATGAAAAATATCACGCAAGTTACAAAATATAAGTGAATCAAGTTGCTATTTTATAGGTCAGCAATTCATTACCATATAGGTGCTAATGAACTAAAAGGGAATGTAATGTCAAAGGTGTGGCATAAATAGTATTTGTAAACTGTTCTTATCCCTCATTTTTTTGTTCCTGGTAAAAGTTGTTGTTCTGTTATCATACATGGTCATGAAAAAAAAAAGAAAAAGGGTTACGAGTAAGGTCCATATTTTCATCATTTTACAAAACTAGAACATAACAACTAAGTCATATAACTGAAGGTCTCTTTAGCACTCTCAAGTTGTTTGTTTCTCATCTCTTTTCTCTTTTCTAAAGATAGATGTTAATTAAAGACTGGAGGGAACACTTTGAAAACATGCCCCCAAATGTCTAAATAGACTTATTGAGTACAGTGCTAACAATTTAGCAAATTAGCAAAGCCTAATCTTTTTCTTTAATAATATAACAATTGAATGGTTAATTCCTTTGAAAACTCTATTAATGTTTAAAGTACCTTTCTGCACTTCCTAATTCTGTAGCATATTTAAAAATCATTAGCAGCCAGCTTTGTACAACTGTAACACATCTATTTGGTTTATTGGTCACATGGGTTGTAAATCCCTTCAGTGCAGCAGAATTACATTCAGGGGATTATAAAGTAAAAAAATTAATTTAGAAGGTCATAACAACAACTGTACTGATTGTATCACTTGTACATTAAGGGCAACACGGAAAGATAGGTCCTATATTTGGGAATATGGCCAAATTAGCACATCACATGGATAGAATATTCTAAATATACGATCCATGGCACCCAAGATCTTGATCCCTTAATCCAGCAGATGTTGCATGTAACAGCACAAAACTATCTCCCAACGCTAAATACCCCATCCGATAGGAGATGGAAAATGTTCATGAGATTAACCACAATAAATTGAATAAATTAACCATGGCAGACTCTTCTGTAAACTCAAACAAGTAAACTCTGCCATCTTGTGGCCAAAAGTATGGATGGATGATTGGTGATGATTAGGGACCTACCTAATTCGCGATTTCGCGGATTTCGCGGAAATCGTGAAATTGAGGGGTCACCGCGAAATTCACCTCTTAGGGGCCAATGCATACAAACAAGTACGGAGAGGAAAGAAAAAAAGAAACCGCGTTTAAATGAACTACTGCACAACGCAAGTGACGCAAACTACGTATCTTCATTCTGTAGATAGCCCATTCTTATTCCTTCGCCGTCCTGTGTGCATTGCACTTAAGCAAAAAACAAACAAAAAATGTCCACAAATAACATTTACAAAAGAATTTCTCCAGAGCTGTTAACGTTCTTGTTTACTATTCAAATGACAAAGTTTTAATCAGCCTATCAATGCGTCTTTACTGCTTTTATGTGACCTGTACTGTGCAGGAGGGGGCGGGACAAAGTTGGTGCTGCATTGTTGTTTTGATTCATTTAGGTTGCTAAAATCTAGTTTTCAGCATTGGAGGTAAAATAGTAGAAATGTACGACAAAGAAAGCAAACTATATTTCGGCTGATGATTGTTTCAAGATATTTCCCAAATAAACTACATGCAGACTGAGGTAATTGTTTTCCATATCTTAATGTGTATTTGGAGAAAATACGATCGATCGCTATTTAGCTTCAGAATCACACATTAAATGAAAGGCTACCACAGAGGCTGCTGAACAGAACGTAAAATAAACAGCTTTCAGAACCCAAACTGGAAAGTCAGCGCAGACAAAAAGTATTCCTGTCTGCAAGTTAAATCAGTACTAAAACGATCCAGCACAGCCACCTCGCTTCAACCTGCTGCTTATAGTTGGAATTTTAGACCCGAATAGCCACGTTTTCTTTGTTTTGACTCGGTACTAATAAAATAAATTATTGGATGGGACAAATAACATGACAACGAACGTGCTGCATACATTGACTTCATTAAAGTATGCCAGATGCCCTTGTGTAACCGAGTTTTTGGGCTGTTTCTAATCGATTCCCACATCTGTATAACTTGGCAAAGCTTTGCTTTAACTTCCAACCAATTCAGTGGATGCAGACGTGCAGTCTCAATGTATGGGCAAGTCAACTGCAGGGGGATGCTGCATACTCGCCTTTAACAAATACCAGCACTCTGTTTTAGTAAGGAAGCAAGTTCCACTATTTTTAGGCTTTATAGTGTTCTGAAATACTGTCTACTTAGGGTTATTTAATGTTTAAACATGTCCGCGAAATCCTAATTTTATTCCGCAGCATACCCGTGAAAAATACGTAAATTTACCGCGATTTAAGTAGACCCCTAGTGATGATAATCTTACACTTGCACATTACTATGTTTCATTGAATTTATATTTTAAATGTAATGGCAATATTCTATCATATTCTTGAAACCATAAAAACTACTTTGGAAACGAAGCAATAACCGGCCTTTGAACGTGAAATGTCATGTGAAATGTCAACAGATAACAGCTACTGTACATACTGTACATCAACTGATTAAAGAGATATCCAGCAGTTTATAACCATACTTTTCAACAAAGTATAAAATAATATAAAAATGTACTTAAACAGTATTTATTTTATTTTAGTATGGAAATTACTTCATAAAACATGTGATTGACGACACTGAGTTAGTGGAAACTTTGTAATAGAATTTTAAAATGCACTTTTGATATCATTAAATGATCATAAAACCTCTCTGTGCATCTGCCGTTGTTCACTACATAGGCTGTAAGCAGTGAATGAATAATAAAATGTTGGCTTCTTTTTCTCTGATCCTGGAGTGCCTAACACTGCTTATAGCTGGCACTAAACAGAAATGTAGACATTTTTGTAATTTCCAAAGGGTCACTATTTTTGCTCTATCGATGAATGTACTTTGGGATGGATTAAACCACCCATACCTGCTTAAGGGGGAGAAAAAAAAGCATAAAACCTCTTGGTTTAACATTCAGTAAACCTAAATACAGACAGGCATTTTTTTTTGTTTTGTTCCTATTCTTATCCTCAAATTCGGTTTAGTTTATTATTGTATACTGCAGTGTCCTGTTTGATAATTCCAGACACATTTTACAGTGCTCAAACACAAGGGGGCAGACTAATCAAAATCTTTACACCAAAATACAATTTGCATCTTTCTGTTACCCAAGTAACCCAGAAGGTTATTTAAGGACTCCAATACTTTTCTTACTAGTTTACTTGAATTCCATTCTGATGTATATCTGCCTTGTCTGGCATAACCTGTTCTAACTGAGCACTGCAGAATTCAAGAAATGCTACCAGTGGCAGTTCTTCTATAATTTAGACAAATGTTATTGTCTGTAAAAAAAGAAAATACCATGACTGTTTAGAGGATTCTCGAAGTTTGTTCCAATATGGACTCCAATAGAGGAATTAACATTTCCACACTGCTTTGGGCTGGTTCCCTTGTGTAGCCTTCCACCAAACCTTTGTAAAAGTCAAAGCTGGTCTTTTTCTTTAACCTGCAACTCCACTTGGTTTGGACGGTGGTAATAGAAAATGATTTTGGGGACTGCATTGCAATCTGCAGTGGCTGCAATGTTGCCATGTTGGAGAACCTTATTACCAGTTCCTGTGCCTCCTCCAACAGGAAAGGCTTACTTGCCCTTTGTCCATGTAGGCCACTATACCCAATCTCCTACATCTTTCACTTCCTCCAATGGGCAGCACTGAATCCAGATGAGGTTTTGCTGTTCACATTGGTTTACTAATAACAATGCACACCTGTTTCAGCCTTAAGGCATGTTCAAGCACTACAGCATCTTGATAATTTTAGTTTTAGTTTCAGCTGTTGTTTGAAGAGGTACACATTTGTCAAAAAAATAAAAAAATCAGTATAAAAGCAAAGGCCTTATAAACACAGAAATTGGCAATCTGCTGCATCTGAGTAACCTGAATTCTCCAGTGGAATATCATTAAAATAAAATCTTCTCCACTGGAATGCATGTGGATTGGTGGGTGTGTTTATATGAACACCAGTGTAAAGGTACTTTAATGTATTATTTATTTAGGAGGTTGTTGTTTAGACCATGAGTCACGGTGAAGTATTGGTAGATTTGAGATGTTCAGTAATCTGTTTCTCCGAATCAATTTAAAATATATGCTTTAATAGATTTCATTGTATTATTTAAATCAGGATTGCACAGACAGTATGGGGGAAAAACACTTCTATCTGTGAAAAATTGAGTAACCAAACCCATGAGCTTGTGATTTTATGCACATAAAAAAAAATAATAATAAAAAAACCACAAAATGCAAAACGCAAAATGCAAAAACTATTGCATTGGCCCTATAGCCAAGTAAAGTTTCAGTTTCAGTTGATACCACAGAATGCTAAACTTTACCATTCTCTAAAAATTAGCTGTCTCACTTCTATAATGATACTATTTAAAGATATGGCATAGTAAGTAGGTGGTTTTGTGCTTTGCATCAACACATTTGACAGCACCATTTCTCAACTGAGCTTTATCTTGACAATCTGCAAGTGATAAAGACAATACTGTTAAATGTCACGAGCTGTAAGCTTCTCTCATTTTTTTTTAAAGCCACATACAAAAGCAATGGGTCGCGCTCACAACAACTACATTACCTTCCACATGGTTTCTCAAGTTCAAAGACAACAGTTTCTAAGTTCTCCCTCAGTTTGGTTTTTGAAGCTTTAATGCAAGGTTGCAGAAGTTCTGATTGAAATAGCCCGTGGATGTGCTCGGTTGCATCTTAATTAATATTATTGTTCACCAGCACCTTCGTCAATTTCCCTGCCTGGAAACCACTGCTCCAGATCATGGGATAAATTATCTCGTCAGAAGAGTTTTTATTTTTTTAGATGACTTCAACGAGCAGTCATATATATCACTATGCATACTATGTAGAATTATATGCACGTGACGTTGTATCTGAAGTCTTTTGGGACGACTGGACACATTTGCTTCTGATCGACTCATCACAAAAGACTTCTTGCTTTTGAATACGAGTATGTGTTGTCAAAGAATCTGTCACTGTCAGCATAACTATTACTTTGAGGGGACTTCAATAAAATACTGTACTGCATATCTGCACTGGAACTACCCAAACATTCAATCCCTGTTTGTATTCATTGCCTGTAGAATGGTAAAGCCACATGTTTGTTATGACATACCATATACTGGGTTATGGGAGTCATGCAGTATCTGATATAATATTGAACAAAGTTTACAACAACAACAATACATCATATGCAAATAATCACTGCTGAATGATAACACCCATTCAGTTGGATTCAGATGTTCCATGAGCATCAATAACAATCTAGCATCTGTTATGTGTGCTTTTTATGAAATTATAGTCCTGTGACAAGGATGGCTGTGTGGTGACGACAGGCCAGATGCAGGAACATAAACAAACAAAAACAATACTCACAGAGCACGCATGCACGTTCCACCTCCGAATAATCCACTCGGAACACAGAAAACTGCAGGCTTTTATACAGGTGACCATCTCCCGATTAGCAACAATTAATCAATGAATTAACTGGGGAGATGGTCACCTTCTGCACAAGGTTTTTGTGTGGATGGGGCATCCCCATCCACACGTCTAAACAATAACAAACATACGACTTTGCCGTCCTATAAATATACACACAAAATACACAGGGGTGGGGGTACCCCATTCTAAAATAAACAAATATGTTCTTTAGATAATAAACAATACATTTCAAATCAAACAATAAAACGCAACACATTTAAACAGTCGGCCTTTGCCCTGTCCCCTTTTCATGTGCAGGGCTCCTCGCCCTGACACAACTCCATATAAATACAAATATATCACATGTACACACCATACTGGTTTTCCATATATATATTCTTATGTGCATAGGGCAACTTCATTTCCATTACCAGATCTTTTTTTTTATCTCCTTCAGTTCTTTGTCAGAGGGCATAACAGACGAAAGGTAACTGGAGAGGAGAAAGCAGCAGGTCCTGTAATACTGAAGACAGGAACTTTGCACACTGGAAATCTGTAGTCTTTAAACTGGATACAGCCACCATGGCAACTGGCTGCACCTGCAGACAACATTGGAAATGCTGTTGAGTAAACACTGCCAATACAAGAAAGCAATTCCAGATTAGCAGTAAACATTTGGAAATATTATTGCACAACAGTCTTTAACTTTGAAATGTACATACAATTGATTTCAGTTGAAGTATTACTTATTTATTATCTAGATACCATATTACTTATCAAAACTGTGGCAAATCTAAATACTGTCATCCTTTAACTCTTTATTAATCCAACTGGTGTAATCCACGCAGTGTTATTAAACACTCATTTTAAAACACTTAATGTATCTGGATAAGTTGCAAGGTAACCAATTCCTGGCTTTTCTGGTACTGTAATACATACACAACACATTAAGTTTGTATCATCTATATTATATTGGTATTAAAAATGCCAGAGGATCAAGGTTAACAACCAAATTCAATATACAGAAAGAGGCCTGCTGTGGCTGGCACGGAACGTGTTTGAATGTAAGATTTGCATGCAACATGTCCCTCCAGAGGAAAAGAAGGAAACCATGCTGCGATGATGTAACATCAAGAGCAGAGTAGAGACACACAATGGATTATACCTATTCATACCTCTAGTGTTAAAGGCTTTTGTACGGTTAGCCCATTTGCAACATTAATGCATATTCTTGGATCAACTGCTGACTTTGATGGACCAGTTCTAAGGGTCACTGTCTCTTCGTTAAATTGCAGGAACAGCAACAAACTTCAATTTATGTTGTCTGATCTCTGCAAAGAAACCCTAAAAGGCACATCAGATCAAAAAATAATAATTAAAGCAACTCACTGCTGCTTATCATTGGTAGGGTGCTTATTTACTCATTACACACTTCAGAGCGAAACAAATTGATGCGCTTATTCATCTTTCAGAGCACTTCCACGGAAAGGAAATAGAAAATAACAGTTTACTAAGAATTGATGTTATGTTTAGAGAAATGCAAAAAGGAAAAGCCTCAGCCATTTCAAATTACATTTGCTTTTACTGCGCAAGCCACTCAAGACCCTCATGAAAGGTTTCTTACAGTAAATTAGCCGAACGTCTTTATATAGAAGCAAAACTTCACATCTCAAAATGCTTTGAGAATAGCTTGCTTTACTGTGATGTATTAATAACCCAGCACATGCAAATATTATATATAAAAAACTGTTCAAAGTATTTAAAAATAACTATGCAACAATACATAGTACCCATGAGGAACAGTAAATGATTTCAAATGTGCAATAATTTAACAGTCACAACTGAAATCTAGCACTTAACACTGTATGCATTCATCCCACTCTTGCTTTAAATCCCCCCACTGCTTCTGAAACACAGTCGGTTTAAACAAGTTAAAAAGAGACACTTCTTTCAGTACCATACCTTGTAATTTTTAAACACATTATCAGTGGTGACAGGGAAATTTGGCTCCCAGTTAATTCCATCATCACTTGTTTTCGCTACCATTTCTTTAGCTGTCTCTCTGGCACCCAGCAAGTTGTATGGTATTGAAAGCAATACCGGCTCCACAAGCTCCAGACCAAAGGGATGGAGTTGGAGAACGGGACTCATACACTCTGGGTTATCACAGATGATGTTCTTGCTGTACTCTTTGTGGGGAGCGCATTTGAATTGCACCACCGCACAAACACAAGCAGAGGCTTTAATAATGCATCCCAGCTCTGTTGTGCTTGCTGCAAAAACTGCTTCACATCTACAAAACTAGAAGTTTCACATTGCATGACATCAGTTAATAGTTATGATGCCTTGGCTCAAACGTGTTGGGGTCTTTCATGGAAAGTGCTTGGTAACAAATCACAACAAACGTCTCTTGCCACAGGACTGTAAAAACCACAAAAAACGAGTTTGTGATGAATTTGATCAAGAAAAACAACAATTAATTTGCAGTCTCCTTAAGAACCCTGTGTCTGCTCTCCATCTGAAACAAATGCAGAATCATCTTTCATGGCCTCTTCTATGATCCGTCTCTCCCCATTTTCATCAACATCACTTTCAAGTGAGCTGAAACTTCCATTGGAATCCTCATCACTGTTGTCGGTCTAAATGTTCACCAGTTTCCTGATAATCTGCATACATTTCAGCTGAGCCATGTGATGCATGACTCTCTGATGCTCCATCATTCACATTCTGCTCTGCAGCTTCTACTGGGTGCCCAATTGAACCACTGAAATGATGCTCCTCATCTTGATTTGTGTCTGAGCATTTAAAAGCTTGCACGGTCTTAATTTACATACTACTCCCTACATCTAAATTACATAAACTTAAGAGTTTCTTCACACACCTCAGTTGGATTAACAGACCATGAGGTGTCACAATGTTCATAAGCACTGTTTTGACAGCTGGGCCCAGTAAAAAAAAAAAAAAACCCTCATACCTCAAAGCGGCAAATCACAACCACTGGCAGTTAAACCGCTGCGTCACTTTTGGAGAAGTTACTTCATATCTTTGTGCCTCAGAGGGAAAGCATAGCAACGCACTGTTGCAGAACAACACATTCACAGACACCATTTTGATTCAATAACATTGACACTAAGCATTGAGCCATTATTACTATGCACCCTTGCGGAATGGGTACATTTACAATTGTGTCTTTCTCTGATGTGCAGCATTTAAGCAGCTGTATTTTTGAATGAATGCAGGCTTTTTTTATTTTAAGATACAGCCTTTTTTATATGTGGAACACAGGTATATGCATACAATCCATGTACACTGACAAACAGCAGTAATTATCATTTTGAAATCCTGTTATTAAACAAACATTGTATAGGTAATTGTAGCGTACAATGATAAGTTCATGTGTCCTTTTATTAACACTAACACATCTTTAGTGCTAGAATACTGCCCTATTGTACCTAATATTTAAAAATCATTAAAAAAAATAAGATCGTAAACATGATGCATATATTTTGATGGTGGCTTTCTTCAGAATTGATATTCGGTGTTCTTCAGGAAAACATTTTTGTTTTTAATGTGTGAACAGGCATTTCAAAAGGTAACCGACAACTTTGTAGCATCAAAATGACTATACATGTAGAACAGAAGTCCATGATGTGCCTGACTGCAGTTGATTTTGCATGCAAGTATGATCATTACCATTCTATGCACCCCTGGGTTCCCATGGCAACACTTCACACTGTCAGTACAGTAGAACCAAATCATATATGAACACCTTGGAAATGGAGGTTAATCGTAACTTTGAAAATCACTTTAATGAAAAAGGCAACGTTTACATTACAGTTGAAATTTTAACTGTAGCAAAAACACAGATTTAAACTTCCAGGAAAACCTGGGTTAACATTCACACAGCTTGCTCAGTCATTCAGCCTTGGCAGGGGGAATGTGCTTTGTTTAAAACTAAAATGTTTCTTATAAAATTGCCAGTCCTTGCTTCAAAATCTGCCTCACCTTTGTCTGGATACATCTGTTGGTACAGTAATTTTGTCGCTTTATGACAAGCACACCGCTTATAGGAATTGCATTGTACACATAGTTGAGTGATTGCATACTTCCAGTTGAAAGTGGGGTGTTCAGTAGACCGGTCAGTTCGTAACTCTGAGGTTCTACTGTACTATATACAGGAAAAAACTATACATTAAAAAAATAATAAATGTACAGTACCACTACCATTAAGGTAAACAAATCAAAAAGCATTTTAGGCTTTATGAATACTTGGTAAATTGGAGACATAATAAATAAGCAGTTACTGATTTATTAACTGTCATATAAAAACAGTACAATATTCAAAACACTAAGTGAACCAAAAAATACAAACATGATAAAATAAGCCCAGCTACATAGAGTAATTCAAATTAATAATATTCGACTGACAGTTGGCTATGCTGGTTATGAGATAAGAAAAATACAGTCTACTGTATTAGTCTTGAAAAGACAAAAAGATTGCTGTAACCACGTGCAGGGTTTTTCTAATATACCCAAGTAACCAGTAAAGGAACCAAAACTAGTATAAAATCCCAACACATCATAGCAGAATTAAGTATTTATCATCATGACCTGTAAGCTGAGATCGATAGCACCAGCAAAACAGTCCCATTTTTCATAATATCCAAACAAAGAAAAAAAACACACAAATCCATAAGTGAACAAAAAAATGTTTTATTCCAACTTAATCCAAGATAAAACTATTTAACATATAGTGTACACAGTCACTTGATCCATTACCTTTTGATTTCTGTCAAAATACTTTTTAGCTCCAACAGTTTAAAAAAAAAAAAGTATACAGTTAGTACCAATGTCACCAAAAAGGTAGTCACTGTCCGTCGTAAATCAGGCTCTGTCACCATTTCTACCAGTCATGCTGTGGGTCATGTCATTTAACTCATTTCTGCAGAAACAAAAAACACATCACAACCATGAAGATGCAACATTAAAGTCTCTCATACATATCCATCGCCAAGGATTAAACACATTGTAGGTGTCAGTACAATGACCAAGTAGATTGTCACGTCCTACATCCACAGCATCAGAATCAGACAAGTGTAGCCTGTAATAGCTCAGCCAATCAGGTGTCTATATAGTAATTATACAACATGTGTTGGTGATCTTGAGTGTTTTATTTTATTTCAGTCTATCGTGCATTCATTCAAATCCAACAGAATACTCCCTTTGAGGGCTTGTGGGTTATTCATCTATCCTCATTCGCGGAATAACTACATCAGGTCACAGTGTATAAACTATTCATGCAATAATTAGTAAAACACTGCCAGTACAATACTAAAAATGCTTTTAGTCTTTGGTGTATATTTTGGATCGTTTCTCAGCATGTATTAATTGAAATGAGCTGTAGTGTCTAATACATGTCCGTGTCACTTGCATGAAAATTTGAGTTTCCTTTTTTCAGCATGCGTTTCTTTAGATATTATGCTTATTATAGGATGGTTTGGATTATTTAATTTAGGTTGGCTAATAAATTGCTTATATTGGTTTATACTGCAGCATTTAATATTAGCAAAAAGAAAAAAACACACATGACGTTTGGCTATAGCTTTCTTAATATGTGTTCATGATTAGAACTGTGCTGCAGTCAGTGTTTGACCTTCAGACCTTGGAAACTGATAGTGTCTGATCTACACATATCTGGTTAATATTACTACTGTTGTGAGCCATTCTACTTCAAAGTCTGAAACCACATACCCAAATATCTATGTAATTATTAACTCCTTGCACAAAAGGTTTTGAATTCACATGGACTGGCAACAAATGCAATATGTGAATAAAATCCACTGAGCCTCTTAACTTCCTTGTTGAAAATAAAAGTGCAAAGTAGCTGTGGATAACAAATGTGCATTCCCAAAACAGGATGTAAATTGTCCTATGGTCTGGCTCTCATTCTGGTTAAACTTGAATGTCACTCCAAACGCGACAGAGGTCAACAGTGTTTGCATACAACTCTGCAATGCAGATGAAACTGTATTGTAGTAGACATTATGGCTTTATGGAAGAAATTCTACAAAAATCAAGTTTAAATATGTTCTCTTATTACACTAGCTCAATAGCATAGATTGCTATATTGTAGGTTTTGAATTATAAAGCTTCAAACTGATGGTGTTACTGAAAAGAAAGCAGCTTACCCTTTCATTACTTACCAATACAGATTCATTGAGATCTAATATGTTCTCTGTCGCTTATGAGATTCTTCTTTGGGTGGATCGGCAAGCATCACTTTGAGTTTGACTCCATTTATCACTTTACCGTGCAAAGTTATCATGGCCTCATTGGCACTCTTTCTGTCTGCAAATTTAATGTATCCAACATTGCGCCCCTGCACAATGTACACTTCTATGAGGGATCCAAATCGACTGGAGGTGGGGGAAGGCAGATTAAACATTTAAACCAGCAATAGCACCCAAACACCAAAATATTAACCTTACTCTCCCCCCCTCCTCCCTCCCCGCAAAAAAGGACTATAAAATTCTATATGTATCTTAACTGCCACACCAGGAAAAGAACACTACTTGTGATTAAGTTTATTCTTCTCCAGACAAGATTTG
Organism: Acipenser oxyrinchus oxyrinchus; assembly: GCA_030684275.1. Taxonomy (NCBI): domain Eukaryota; kingdom Metazoa; phylum Chordata; class Actinopteri; order Acipenseriformes; family Acipenseridae; genus Acipenser; species Acipenser oxyrinchus. Next base: position 37,433,532 of record CM060258.1, read on the forward strand.
CTGCACCTTTTCAAACTATTTTAGGCTGATAGCATTAACGAAGTTACAGAACTTTTTTGCTTTCAAAATAGGGCCTAAAAAGGACAGACTCAATAAAGAGTAGCTGCTGGAGTTCCAGCTTATGGAGAAACAGTCATTGTACAGTATCACAGATCAGCTAGCTATCTAGATATGATAGCATTTCAAGATACAACACAAAACAGAACTATACACAGCTATTTTTTCCCCCAAAAAGGGAACTACTCTGATTTAAAGTATCACAGAATAAAAATAAATTATACTCTTCTACTCTTAAATGAACATGTATATTTAGCTCCTTACCAGAAAACATCCTCCAAAACATCTACAGACAAAGGAGCTGGATTAAAGACTATAAAAAGCCTCTCCTTGACTCTGCTATCAGCTGGAGCCAGTTTTCTGTGTGGAGGCAAGGAGACATCTGTCTGCAAGCGATTCATCTGAGTGTTGCTTCCAGAAGAGTACCCCTTAAATTCAAAAACAGAACGGGAAGATTTGCACATTAAACGAAGGTCACAAAATAAGATTGTGACCCAATATTACTATATATATATATATTAATTATATTATTTATATTAATCCCAAAGGATATGCCTGTCTATTGTGCTTAAGTGCAACAAACTCTAGGATGTTGACATAGCACTGTACATTGTTGATTGCATGCATAGAAAAAGGCCCAAAACAAAGTTATAGGGAAACTGTTCCCCAGCAACAGATAATCTGCATAGCAGAGCTTGTTTCTTGCTAGAAATACCTGCAAAAACAACCCAATCATGACAGGATTTTCCCCTGCATCCCCTGCATATATAATTTAATTACTTACAGAGTTTGGTTTCATTAACTGCTGACCAACTGGACTACTCCAAACCATGGACATCATCTGAGCGGTAACCAGCTGCAAAGCCATCATTCCAACAGGACTGCGAAACCAGACAGCAGCATTTAGGTAACTTTACATTGAACAATGCCTCATAGCAAGCATGTCATTCAGCAAGAACTAAAACATTGAACTAAGCTAGATGGCATCAAACCTCAAAGGCCATTTATGGTCACAATTCCAGATCATGAAAAAAATGTGTGACATTTGACAGAATAAAATGTGCAAAAAAATTAGCCTTACCTTGACTTTTCTTCTCCATCCTCTATGTAGGTAAGAACCAGCCTATTTCCAGGAGGGTATTCAAAACCGTGCAGTTTTTCTTTTGCATATACTGCTGATCCCACATTATTATATCGAACCATAGCTTGACCTAGTAATATAATTGCGCAAACAGAATGTATTAGCCAGAATTCACCACAGAAACGTCTGACATCTGGATTTAGACAAGAAAGAATAGTACCTTTATTATATCCATAAGGATCTCTCTGCATTTCACAATTATCCAGACCAGGAATGAGATCAAAAAGATTAAACATCTGTTCCTGTGACAGACTGGCTCGGGAAGAGACCAACAGACATTTGGTGATCGAGTCACTGCCTCTCATCTCACTCACTCCAAAATTACCGGCTTCAGCTGCACACATGGAGAAACATGCAGTCAGAACCAGAACAGGGCAACTCATGTACAAATCAACACTGCTGCTTTCCGCAGAAAACTTAATTCATATTCTTGTCTATATTTGGTGACCTTTCTTTATCCCACTGATTATGACTAATGAGTAAGGTTACTTTATGGGAGGTGATAACATACCAAATGGATATGAATTCATTCCAGGATCGTGGCTCATGTGATCAAATCTTGGAGTACTGAAATAATCATTTTCACAGGATGCAGAAGTTCTGTTTTTGGGTTCTGCAAGTATTGCTCTGTAATCTGCATACAAGGGAAGACTTTGTTAAGACACTGAAGAAGGACATGCTGGGGGAACAATATATATTCCAAGCAGTAATAAAATTCAACAATGCACTAAACTTGGTGACACTTATTTCAGAGTTGTTTACGAAAAACAAGATTCGGGCTAGGCTGTCTTGTGTTTTTGTTTTTATTTTTAGTTCGGGCCGATGGAAATACATTTTTTTTTTGTTATATGGAAACAAAACGTAGTATGAAACAATGCTCTTACTTCTGTCACAGTTTTCAATAGCCATGGCTGCTTGGGAAGGCTTCAAGTATCTCACATAGCCCAAACCTTTACTTTCTCCTGTGGTTTTATTCCTTATAACAATGCAATACTCAATGTCGCCATATTCCTAAGGAAAAACAGACATTGTTATGAATGCATTAGTAGTAGTAGTAGTAGTATACCGAGCATCAACTGAAACTTATCACTATTTTAACACATTTATTTTCGAAAAAAAATAAGGTATATAAATGATGGACATTGACGAAATGCTTTTGGTTTATTTTTTTCATCCTTGACCATGACACGCTATGACTGAAGCATATGCACTTAACCACTTAAGTTGTGACAGTTGGTTGGGCACTGGATATGGAGTGATTTCAGCTGTTGAATTGCAAGCTAGAATAAAAGCAATAAAGAAAATCACAGAAAAAAAACAATATGCCACGTCTGTCAAGAGCGCAGCGCCTTCGTGCAATCGGCATGTTGGAGGCTGGACTAGGGGAGCGTACTGTGGCTCGCCATCTTGGGTGCTCACCGCCAGCAATTTCAAACCTGGCGAGACAGTATAACCAGACACACTCTGTCAATGACAGGCCACGAACTGGGAGACCAAGAGTCACAACGCCTGCCCAAGATCGACAGATCATTTTGCAACATCTTCATGATATCAATTGTTAATCAGCACAAGAAAGTTACTGTACCTGCTCTAAAACAGAGTTTGTCATTTTTCAATCACATCTAGTGAATTTGATGCTCAAATATAAGAGATCAGTTTCTTTTGGTGCTTAGTATAGTAATATTATTAAATCTGAAGGTACACTTCAGTTAGATGAGGAAGGAAACAGACAGTCTTCTCAAAAACCACAACCTCCGGATTGTGTCACCCCTTCTGACTGGCTGTCCCCTCAAGCGGACTTGCCAGCTGTTCTGGTACAGTATGTAAATCCCACGCAGAAAAAAATGTATTAGCGCAAAATGAGGTGATCTTTTACTAAAATATAAGGAGTATGCAAAAAACATGTCAAATAGAAGCATGAAAATAAACACAAAGAAAACAAAATTGTGTTTAAAAGTGATACAATGCTATGATTTAAAAAGGAAGTACTGCGTGCGAATTGAAAAGACATTTTTTTGTGTTGTTTTTATTTTTTGTTGTCCTCTTACGTATAACACAAGAACATCTTTAACACATTTTTCACTGGTTAGAAAGCAGCGTGGTTTTCCTGCTACTGCAATAACACTGGTCTTTGTAGGTGGCATATTTGCTGGAGCACAGACTAAAAGTGCTGCTACTACAATAAGTTTCACAGTGCAGACTAGTAGTTTTTTGGGGAATGACCTATACATTGCACATTCAAATACCTCAGTACTGTACTTATTTGAAACTTTAGACCCTTTAAAAATTGTGTTCCATGTACCACAAAGCATGCAATCTGAATACTTTGGACATTCATGTACAAATGTGAAACAGTATCCCAACATACAAAGTGAATCGCTAAAAAATCAAAAGGTTTTGCACAACTGCATCTCTTGCATTTTACCGATGACATGCAGCAATTCTTACAACAACTTCTTCTTACCTTGAATTTTTCCTTTAAATCCTCTTCTGTAAATGTTTTGGGAATCATAATAAAGATCCTGGTCAGCTCTTCATCTTCAACATCTCGATGACTCCCAGAGGATCTGGACTGGGCGATGAACACCTTCAAGCACAGAAAACAACCACCTTGTACAGTACCTCATTAAATTCATTGAAAAAAAAAAAAAACTAAAAACTTAGTGGGCCTAATTGTTGTAAGCTGTAAAATGCCTGCCTGTGTTCCATTGTACATTGTAGTGGGACTCAGACAGACAGCATGCAATTCAACTGCCACAGACTTTTTTTTTTTAATTTATTGCAAATAAGAATCCCAAACAAGGAAAAAAACGGCACGCAAATTAGAAAATAGTCAAGTGTATGATGTACATTATCTGTGACTGACTTTGCATTGTGTACAGGATACTGCTTAAAAAAACACACATTAATTGGGTGTAAAAATGCAGGGCTAAATACAATACCTTTGATCTTAAGTGGTTCCATGCAAGACAAACAATAAACATCTCATGCTTTAAAAGGAAGCCATACCAACTGTTCAACTAACTTAACTACTTCAGTGTGAATTTTCAATACAACAAACACACACCTTTGTATGTGAAGTAAGGAGGCAACATTACTGACTCCTAACCCAAACACATTAGCCTACACCTTAAAATGCTAGTTTCTGCGTACATGTTACGGACAAAGTCCAAAGTCGCCAATGACCGGGCACTGTTGTCAGAGCATAAAAGATTTAAAGATCTAAATAACAACATTGACCAGGCAAGTACCAGGTGGTCAATGTTGAAACAATCGTAAATACAACTACTAAAATATACTGGAGGTAATATATCTATCTTAGATAGATAGATAGATATAGTAACCCTTGTATATCTTAGAGTACTTTGTTGCTTTATTCAACAAAATGTATTCAATATTTAAAAGAACCAACTATACAGATTTAAATTAACAACAATGCATATGCCATTTTAGAAACTATTGACTATCAATTTATAACAAACATCCCTATAAATCAAATACATTCTCAACTATTATTTCTAAATAAGAGAAGAACAGAGCTACACAATATACACCTCACTGAAAATAGAACTGCTTTATAGCAAATATGAAACGGGAAAGGTATATCAACCTTAAAAGATTTACTTACACAATATTTACAAATGCTCATAAAGATATCAACCTCAAAAGATTTACTTACACAATATTTGCAAATGCTCGTAAAGATATCAACCTCAAAAGATTTACTTACACAATATTTGCAAATGCTCGTAAAGAAAAGAACGAGAAAAGTAACAAAAACATGAATGTGCTTTGAAACACAAAACCAGTAATGTGGTAATAATAGATTACTAGGAGATGGGAATTGGGAAAAATATTATCAATCATAATCATAATAATAATAATAATAATAATAATAATAATAATAATAATAATAATAATCCCCGAAAATCTAAATATTGTATAAATCAGTCTTTGTTTAAAAAATATCCAGTCCCCCCAAAATATTTTTTTAATCCCAAAATAACTGGGGATGCAAAAAAGCTCGGTGTCACCGGTAATCCAAATCGAGAAGGATGATTCTTCACAGAATATTCTTGCTGATCACGGTTTAGGAAAGAAGATTCAAAAGCAGGGCAAGGCGTACACAGTAATAACACAGCTGCATTGCCTATACTAACTGAACTACAATGGATTACAAACATGACCTAGGTCGTTTTTTTTTTGTTTTGTTTGTTTTTAAAGGGATACACTCCTAATAGAAAACCAAACAATGGGCTCTTTTTTCTGCGTACCTTTTTCTTTAACATAAATGGTGCTGCCTGGCCAGGCTTACTACTTCTAAAAATTAAAGGCAGCAGGTGGAACGCTCATTGCACCACGTTATAAGGTATTTGCTACAGGTTGGCATAGTTACACACATTGCCCGGGAGTCACTGGGAATTGTTGACAATGGCCCGTTAATGTCCGAAGTACTCTTCATTTATGTTAAGAAACAACATCGCCCAAAATGACCGGGCACTGTTGTCACAGCCCAAGAGCAACGGCAAATGGCAACACTGGCCGATTTTCGGTCTTTGGCCGTAACATACATATCAAATAGTCACCAAACAAATAGTAGGGACATGTGGGGTTGTAAACTTAAAAAAAAACAAAAAAAAAACATTGTTTCACTTTACTGAAGTTTACACATGCAGGTAACTGGCAAATGCACGTAAAGTATTTTAGAGAATACATTTAACCTTAATACGTGTATTGTCTGAGTTACCAAATGTCTGTCAAATTTGCCAAGACAGAACTTGTCAGTGAAACTAACTCATTAAACTAATAAATTCTAGCTTCTGTGCAAATACTGTGACATGAACATTTGTCACTGACATGAGACTAATGGCAGACCCAAGAGTTTTGTGGTGACGGGAATATCCTAATACACGGAACGTTGATCTGAAGTCTTACCAGAAGTTTACAGTATATCCATCACGTCTCGCCCAGTGCAACAAACAGTTTTGTGGAATTTTTGTCTCCTTTTGGGCAATACCACCAGGGTCATTTAGGATGTAGTTTTACAGGTATCTCTGTTAAACTAAAGCAATTGAGTATGGTACTTTCCTCAAAAAGGTCTAAGCTCTAGTCCCATTTATGGTAGGTGTCAAAATAAACATCTTTCTTATATACTGCTGATATGACCATACACTTTTCTTTATTTCATTTTGACTTCTCCGACGTGTATTTGTCAAATTTTTCACTACTCCAACTTCCTATTACACTGTATCTATATGAGAACACTCATTTACACGCTTTCAGCTTACGTGTTCTGCAGCTTTTCATAAGCAGTAACTAAGAGTGAGTGGTCACTTAACTGTGCTTTCTCTATATAAACAATCATTAACTTCTCTTTGCACTGTTCTGATATTAACTCCAACTCAGCTCCAACTTTTAAATATTCCATATTTAAAAGAAACACATTCACTCACATTTTAATAATAATACCAAAACAAGTCAAGAAAGAAACAGTCGCGTTGGCAGCCACGTGTTTCTGCAATCTATCAAAGGTTTTTGAGACAGCCTGCACGATTTATTCATTTGCATTCACACTGTGCATTATCCGATTCTTTTTTTGTCCAGATGCATGTTAATAATAATAATAATAATAATAATAATAATAATAATAATAATAATAATAATATACCTTAATTGGTTTTGTTCCTTCTGCAAGACATTTCCCGTGCATGTCTTCCATAGCTTTGCATGCCTGCGATGATTTGGCAAATTTAACGAAGGCAACTCCTTTCGACTCTTTAGTGTGTTTGTCTTTTACCACCCAGATGTCTTGAATCTCCCCAAAAACTGAAAAATGCTCCCGAATTATCTCGTCAGTAGTGGACTTACTTGTCACTAAGAACAACCGACTGTTTGGAGGATCATCAAGGCTATCTGCATACGTTCTAACATTGGAATCATCCATCATTGTAATAATCTACTCAGAACCACACTATTTAGAAGCTGAAATGGTATAGTAACACAATCAAGCAGCGCTACGATTTAAAGAGAGTACAAACCGTGTGGCTATGATACTAGGGTGCATTCACGGAGATCATTCTGCGCAGATTCTATGCAGAATCTGACAATTTAGCCAATGAGTGCGTTCGCGGAGAAAATTCTTAGAAGATCATTGGCTAAATTGGTCAGATTCTGCGCAGAAAGATCTCTGTGAACGCATCTTTATTGTGCGCCTTCAACCTATGAGACAAAGAGGCCCTTCAAAAAATACCCATCAAGAGTCTACACTCCCCTCTTACTTAAACGTGAAGCCAATAGCGCCATCTATCGGCCTGGGTTCACATTTTTAGTATACCCGCTGCTATCTAACCGATATTTCAAAATAAAAGTTAAGCAAGACACAGTTTGGTTCCATTATAAAACCAAACTTCACCGCTCTTGGAAACATGTATGAAACACATCTTTACCAACATTATAGTTGTCAGTTTATATTTGTTCTTAACTGAAATAGTTTCAGAAACTATTTCCTCAGAAGGACTTTGTACTTGAATAGAAAATGAGATATTAATTTGTTGACCTTTCAATCATATCATTCAGGAAACATTTAGACTACAAAACCAAACTAGATCCATAGTGTTTGGACAATCACTTTTACAATCTTGATTTGGGTATGTTGAAAGACATATTGTTATTTCAGAATGCTTAATGCCTATACTATTAACAAGTGGGATGTAGCATCACACTGTGCCTTTATTGCTTTACATTGCACAGGCTCAAACTCAGTGACTGTGTAATGATATTACCCATTTCACTTAATCTGTTCTTCAACTTGCAGTCCCTTCAGAATGTATTTCAGCATTCCCTCGATATACACTGCGTCTGCTACTTTGGTGCGTGAGACTCATAAAGTAAGCCTAACAGATGGTCAGGTATGTCCTAAACCCTGCTAGGTACAGACGGGGATTGCAGTAACCACACACCAGACTTTTGCAGACAGTAAAGGGTTGCTAACATAAAGGGGTTTAACAGTAGAGTTTTGAGCAAAATACGGGAGACAATCTATCGCCGGAGTTGTCCGGGAGAAATGTCCAAAAAACGGGAGAGTCCCGGCAAATAAGGGAGAATTGACAGGTATGTAATTGTTATCAATTTTCATTGTTAATGCATCTATCCAGAAAGATTTAGAGTACGAGTGACCCCAAAACAGACCCTTTATTGTCATCAATTCTGCAATGAGAAAAAAAAAAAGTGTGTCTTTCTAAGTTTTCTACAAGTGGTGAGGTAGTTTTAAGAGGGGGCAGAAATTACTATTCCAATTGTACAACCCTAGCGGTCATTTCTAAAACCATCTCATTTCAGAAATTTTGCTTTTAGGATTTTTATTCAGAAGCAGTGGTTAAAAAGTGTACTCATTAATGAGCCTAGAACACAAATATCTCAGAATTTTTAAAATAACATAACAGGATTGTTCCATTAACGAATTAAATATTATGTCAAAGAATTAACATTTGTCCTTGATGGTGTTAATGTCGACAGGTAATTATGTCGCAAGTGTTAATTATTCCCACCAACTTCAGTGTTTTTTTTTTTGTTTTGTTTTTTTTTAACATTACTGTATATTTAACATACGAGGAATTATTGACTGGCAAACATAAGGGAAAGCGACACTTCACGCCTGATAATTAAATACAGAATACTATTTGTACTACATCTTACAGCTGTCCAGCAGCATGGCCATCTTCCACATGACCTTTGTTTAACGAAATACCACCAGCCAACAAACTGTACCTTGCGTTCTCAGCCAACGGGGTTACAGAATCGACTAGCATAACATCGGCAATTATTGGTTTCTTTTTGTCAATGCTTTCCCAATGCATTAAAAATAAATAAATAAATAAATAATCACTTTATGGAAATCGGCGTGTAAAACCTGCAGTTGTCGTCATAGGAGATGTGACTTTAATTCACACGATTGGTCCATGCGCTTTCTGTGACGTGTTTTACTGGTGCCTGCCTGTAAATTGTGTGACCTTCTTCAAGCGGAATTGTGGAAGTTGTGTTGTGCCGGTTGGAGAGACTGTGCTAAGTGCAGAAGTAGCCCATCTTGGTTGTAATATTTCCTTTTTAAATATAAAGGTAAGCTTTGGGTTGATATTTTCATAACCACGTTGTACTATAAATAACATGTATTTGATGTGTTTTTAGTGAAAGGGCATTACTAAATTGGCTGCTGCTATGCATCTTCAGTTGTGTGTCCTTGTCTTGGATTGAATGTGAAAAGGCCTTAGGCCCTAGTTCAGTCAAACATTTGATACAACGTTTCCTTTTGGCGTTATACACCCAGTTTAGCTCGTGATCAGCTGAAAGATCATTGTGTTGTGGGCATATTGTGTAACACAGGGGTTTTGGTTATTTTATATAACATAAATACCCCCTTCCTGGGCGATACCCGGTATTTGCCAGGAGGGAAATGATGAGGTGGTTGTTCGACTCGTTTTGGACAGTTTGAGCGTTAGACTGTGTGTAATTATTTTTCTTTAGAAATACAAACTTTTATACACTGCTCTTTACTATTGTTTAAGTAAAGGCTTACTACTACTCGGATTACAGAGCACATGTCACCGAATTTACAGTAAAATCAATACAGATTATGTACAATTTACTTAAACTACATGTGCCAGTAATTCTTGGACTGCAGTTGATAACTAGATTTATATTGATTAATTTAGTCAGCTGTAATTTCCCTTTGCACTTTAATCCTTTAAACATTCATTCATTTCCAGTTCACGTGACGTTACGTGATTTTGTAACGTTTATTATTATTGTTATTGTTATTATTATTGTTTTATTTTAGTAAGAATATTCTTCGAATGCCGGCAGAATTTTCTCACGCTACCAGGAAGCAAGATTATGAAAATTGGTTAAAGTAGGACATCCTATGTATACACGTGAAAGAATTAGGTCCATAGCGGTGGATTTATCTTGTGCTCTGTATTTCTTTTTTGTAGCGTGTAGTTGAAGGTCATTGTTAAACAGTTTTGGTATAAATGCTTACTAAGGCTATACATGCTTACTGAAGTTGTGTTAGCTTTGCAAACATGTGGCTTATATACGTTTTTTGTGTGGTTTTTCATATACTTTTCTTGAGATGGCCAAGATTTTTGCAACATCGGCACAGGACCTACCGTTGGAAGGTTATGCATCCTACTTGCATTTGACATGCCAGATGTATAATCATTTATTTGTATGTATTTATTTATTTTGTTCCCACAGGACAAACATGGCTGACATAGAGAAGGGAAAGAAGACTTTTGTCCAGAAGTGTGCACAGTGCCACACAGTTGAAAAGAATGGAAAGCACAAGGTTGGCCCAAATCTGTGGGGTCTGTTTGGCCGCAAAACAGGACAAGCAGAAGGCTTTTCTTACACGGAGGCAAACAAGAGCAAAGGTAAAAGCAAACACAATTTTGAGAAGGGGCTCTCAAGCCAGGGCTTAACCTTGTATGTATGTATGTATGTATTTATTTTTGTTTTTATTTCTCCCTTTTCTCTAGGTGTTATCTGGGGAGAAGATACACTAATGATATACTTGGAAAACCCAAAGAAATATATTCCAGGAACTAAAATGATTTTTGCTGGCATCAAGAAGAAAAATGAGCGTACTGACTTAATTGCGTATTTGAAAAAGGCAACAGCTGAGTAGAATGTGTAATCTAATTTAATTTCAATGTACAGATTGCTGTAATATGCTGTCCCTTTAATAATCTGTGCTAGTTTTTAATCTGTTGAGGCCTTGTGTCATTCTTGGCATCTTGCAATGACCATTTTGTTGCTGGAACCTCAAATAAAAGCAATTTTATGCTCAAGATCCCTTGGTTTAATTGAGACAGATAAGAGGAATACCAATATGCAGGTGCTGCAGTTACTACTTCTTAAGGCTTTTTATCTGAAGAGTGTAATTAGTTACTAAACTGTAAAATCTACTTATCTGATTTTTTTTATTATATAAAGCAATTATTTCAACCCATTGTATGACCTTGGTAATAAAGAGCACAATTTGTTAGGTCCTCACTCCAAGTTAGAAAATTAGAGAATGCCACAGTAGTTCAAATTGTGATTTGGCAGAAGTACCTACCTTGATACATTTGAGAGATCATTCAGAAAATAATTATTATTTAGCTTCTTACTCATGGGGAAAACTGTTGTAACCTTTTAGTGGTAGTTCCCAACATGTGAGGGTCTGAAACCAGTACTAAATTAGTTTGGTGTGGCCTGTTTAGAATGGTTGTCAGAAGCCATAGTCTTGTCAACGGAAACTCTAATGGAATGAGCACACCTCTAAACCTATTCTTTGTGTAATGTGCATGTCAATTGAAGGTCACTGAGGTATCTGGTATACGACAACGACAGATACTTTATTACCATATCTTGGGTAATGTGATATGCTCGTCTTTACTTAGAGGAGAAATCCAGTGATACCACAGGAAAACAGGCAGAATTATTTTGCTATTCACTTTAAAAAGAGTAGATTTCCTGCTGTGCTAAATATAATTTAAAATACAATAGCTTAATTTCCTATGTCTTGTTTGTTTACTTTTTATTCTATTATGTTTATAATCATTTTAAGTGGTTCCCAGATTTGTTGCTCCAATAGTTATTCCCATTTTTTCTTTAAATATGACTTTTCCAGGCTGTGAGTTTGTCTGGAGTCCTGTGACAATATGATCTTTCAACTCTGCCAGGTGGGGTTGAAAGGTCACACAGTCATGTGATTTGAACGGAATGAGGAAGTCTATTCCATCCTTCTACTTCGAATTCTCCAAACAAACTTGAAGGCAGATCTGGAGAAAAATGATTAGCTTAACAAAACCTAGATCCACTAAGATTGATTGCAATCATTATAAGATGGTAAGGCAAATGTCATTTGAGGGTACAACACCAATTCACTTTTAATTATTTAAAAAATACACTTCTCAAAACTATACAATGTGCAATCAGCACATGTTAAGACCAAGTCATTACTATTCACATCATTCACAACCACATTTTAGGACATTTAAATAGGGTGTTACACCTCTACTGCTTTTAAATTGAATTGTTAAAGGAAATAATGGCAAGGTAAGTGTTAAACTGGTGCAATTGTATGAATGTAGTTACATATAATATTTATAATTAAATATAAATATATACCATCCTCCAACACAGCAGTACTTGTATTGCCCATTTTACCCCACTCAAAGTATTGTTCACACTTAACTTTCTTGGTATACCTGAACATGTGTGGAGTAGTGGTTAGGACTCTTGTCGGGAGGGTCATGGGTTCAATCCCAGGTGGCGGACACTGCTGCTGTACCCTTGAACGTACTTTACCTAGATTGATACAGTAAAAACCCAACTGTATAAATGGGTAATTGTATGTAAAAAATAATGTGATATCTTGTAACAATTGTAGTCGCCCTGGATAAGGGTCTCTGCTAAGAAATAAATAATAATATAATAAACCAGATTAAATGCACCATAACGTAGCTTTAATTTATTTTTTGCATTCTCCATGCTTTTGTTTTCTCCAGTATTCAATTATTATTATTATTATTATTTTTAATTTAGTAATTGCCGATTATTTTATTATTTTCTCCCAATTTGGCTGGCATATGCAATTATTTTTAGGCTCAGCTCACCGCTACCACCCCCGCGCTGACTCGGGAGCGGTGAAGATGAACACACGCTGTCCTTCGAAGCGTGTACCGTCAGCTGACCACTTTTTTTCAAGCTGCAGATTCACCATCAAAGCACCCTAGAGCTACAGCGTTGGAGGACAACACAGCTCTGGGCAGCTTCCAGGCAAGCCTGCAGGCGCCAGGCCAGACTACAGGGGTCGCTGGTGCGCGGTGAGCCGAGGACACCCTGGCCGACCCAAGCCCCCCCAAGGGCGACGGTGCTCGGCCAATTGTGCGCCGCCCTCTGGGAGCTCCCGTCTACGGTCCTCAATAGAATAGCCTGGACTCGAACCGGCGACCTCCTGGCTATGGGGTGCGTCCTACTCTCCTCTTGGGAGCCCCTACCAGTATTCAATTTTATATTGCTTTTCTCTGTATTAGAATGTACCTGTAAAATCCTAGTAGCCAGCTCCTTTTAAGTAATTTCTGATTCCAAAGAAATCACAAGATAGGTGATCTTTCAACTGTGCTTGGCCCACCTGCTTCGTGCTACCTCTATAGACCATATGGTATAATAGCCTGTAATACTAAAATAAGCATACAATTATAAGACAAGTATAGATGGGCTGAATGGCCTCCTCTCGTTTGTGAACTTTCTTATAAGACAAACACGGAATCACGTGCTTTTAGAATGAGGAAGTAAAAAGATGAAACCTACATACCACAACCAACCCTGGATGGAGCAGGTCAGCTAGGGTGTGTGTTGAGGTCCTGTGCTACAGTACTCTAGTGCAGTCCACTTGGGGTAAAGAAATTGGACATTTCAAGGACAACCAGACCACAAATGGTCTCCACATTAGATAGAACAAATATTAAAATGTTGAACTGAAGTAACATACTGTAACTTCCAGAGTAAGGGAATGCTGTATAACTGCATTTGAAACATGAACTGTTTCATCAGTACTGTTTGGAAATGATATACTTGTAATAAGGTATCCTTATGCTGAAGTATATTCTTTGTATATCCAGTTTCAGTCTAGTAAGTTTGATAGAAATTTGTCATCTTTTGATACTACTTGGTACATTTCCACTATCGCCTATTATGATGTACATTTTATTATTTTCTGATATTTATTTACAATCCAATTTCAATGTATTACCCACAAACCGTTATTGCCTGGTTTAAGACTACCATCTTAATCAAATTACAGTACTAGTTATTGAGATTCTAATTCCATCACTGCTGTGTGTAGAGATCCATCCATCCATCCATTATCATTAACCGCTTACTCCTTTACAGGATCGCGGTGAGCCGGAGCCTAACCCGGCATACACAGGGCGCAAGGCGAGACTTGTAAATAGAGATGAATGATGTATTATGCATTATGCATGCCACTGCTGTGTAGATCATAAGAAAATTGTCCAAACATACACAAAAGTGGGTTGAATATTGTATGATTCTTTACTACTTAAACCATTTATAGTGGTGTAAGTAATATTGCATTCATTTTTAAAGCAGTAGTGCACTTAACTCCCGCTTTTCGTTTAGTTCAATGGCGTAGGATGCGTAAAAAAAAATATATACTTGTTATATATATATATATATATATATATATATATACTTGCATGCATGATGCATCAGTGTATGCAGAAACGAAGACAGGCTCGTTTTACAGATACGCTGTATTTGCTGATGCGCTTTAACTGAACCGGCTGATTACGTTTTGCTGAGGTCACCGTACTGTAAGATATACATTATATAATTCAAGGAATAGATAGATTCATTCATTTAAACTCAACAGTACGACCAGTTTAATGCTTCTTATCCATAAACACTCACAATATAGAATGCGACCTTAAAATCCCAACACGCTTTGTAGAAGCCTAATAACTGTTGCATACTTGTTTAATATACATATTCATCAGCTGTTGCTCTTTTGAATAATTTAAACATTGCATAATACAATACAATATAGCCTACATGCAATCTCTCAGTTGATCTACCTGTGTAAATATATTGAAATAAACGAATGTGCATTTTTGAGATATAATGTTGATAAATAATGAATTCATCCATACATGTATTTATCATATGGAATCCCAAGGAATGCAATACAAGCAATAATGTAGAAGACAACTTTACAGGCAATTTTGTCTGTGCTGAATATCCTTTGCCAAAAATGGTCTAAACATGTCTATTTCTATTTATTTGAAGAAGAAAAAAACTAATGTTCAGAAAGGTAGCCTAATAATGAATGTAATGTGTTAAGGGGAGGGGTTAAGTGTGTGCAGAACAAACCCACCTACCTACATGGAACGTCACTACTGTTTCGGGGAGGGCCTCGTTCGCTGTCTGTGCTGCTGAGCTCTACAAAGCATCCGCGGATCAAGAGCAGAGCGTTGGGCTGTCATTTGTGTGTATTGTGTGTAAGCCAAAGAAATGTTTGAGAACAAACAAGCGGAAAGCTGACGAGAACCGTTTCCTCTAATCTATTTCAATGGAGCACTGAAGACACTGGCGTTTTTCTGCATTAAAATGCACGCAAGTGGGTTATTTTGTGTTGTTGCGATTTGAATACTTAAATGTTATTTTACCATGCGTTTATGTTAATTAAAAGTTTGACAGGATTTTCGACATTGCAAATATGTCTGTTCCAAATATGGACTTTTCTGATGTAGAAAGTTTTCTCGACAAACATCCAGAGTTATTCGAAGACTACCTGAATAGGAAGGGCAAACATAGCATGGTTGAGAAATGGCTCAAAAATCACCAGGTGAATAAAACACCAGTAAATCCGAGCACTGACAAAACGGGAAGTACTGGTAGCGGTACCGGTGGCAGTACTACTAGCAGCAAGGGCTGTTGGATCCACAAGGGTGATGGTCTACAAAGAAGACCCTCACAGAAGGAACTGAGGAAAACTTTTGCGAGGTCCAAAGCCGTGCATGCTAACAGGACATACGACGAAAACTCCAGGGCACAGGAGCCCCTGACAAGCATGAGAAGAAGAGCTCTCCTGCGGAAAGCCAGCTCCTTGCCCCCAACTACAGCCCACATCTTGAGTGCTCTTCTGGAATCTCGAGTCAACATACCCCAGTATCCTTCCACAGCGATTGATTTCAAATACTATCTCAAGCACAATAACGAAAGGGAGTTCTTTCTTGAACTGGTGAAAGACATTTCCAATGATTTGGATTTAACTAGCCTCAGCTACAAAATCCTCGTTTTTGTCTGCATTATGGTAGATGCCGACCGTTGCTCCTTGTTTCTGGTTGAAGGCCCCGCCAATAAGAGAACTCTGGTGTCTAAATTCTTTGATGTGCACGCGGGGGCCACAGTGCTGCCTTCTTTGAGTACGGATAACTCGGATGAAGTTCAGGTGCCGTGGGGAAAAGGAATAATTGGATATGTTGCTGAGCATGGGGAAACTGTTAATATACCAGATGCCTACCAGGTGCGTTTCATTACATTATACGGTATAGCGTTTTCCGCAATAATACTGAGGCATACCTGCTGTTAAACAATTAAAAGCACACCAAGAAGAACATATTCTTAATATTAAGAATAATACTCTTTCCTGATTTGTTTTAAAACCATTAAAGTTAATACAAAATATAGATTACACTGTAAGTTTTCAAGAATTTAACATACATCTTGCAATCGATTTTTAACACATTTTTTTGTTTTATATAGGCTTTATTATTATTATTTTTTGTACTAGTATAGTCTAAAATAATTTAAATAAATACTAAAATGCGTTTATAATCTGTTCCATAGGATGTATGTTTTATTCCTAAACATTTGGTTTTACAGTGTACATTGCATAGACGTTTACAGCATGATAACATGCACACACCAGTACATAAAGTTGAGTACACGTAGGCCGTAGTGTTTTTTTTTTAAAGATCATACCAGTTGTTCGTTTTATCTTTATAGTTTTATTCTTACTTTATAAACTGAGGTTGTAAGTGCCAACTCTATATAAGTTCCATATACACATATATACAGATAACAACACCCTCATTCTGAGCTAGTAGAGCTTGAGTACTGTATGTATTTTAACCTCCATCAGCTGTATGTTGTAGTAGCAGTACCATCTTGTGTCTCCAGAAGATGAACTACCTGTGTTTAATCTAGACAAACACTGCCTCTGCAGTCCATTTCTGAGTGCACATTAGGCTAAACTGAATATTGTGTCACATGAATATTGTTAATCATGTATGGTTGTACAACATTAAAGTTTTGAAGCACCTCCATGACAAGTTTTTATTATTATTATTATTACTATTATTATTATTATTATTATTATTATTATTATTATTATACTACTACTACTACTACTACTACTACTACTACTACTACTACTACTACTACTAATAATAATAATAAATACAAATGTTTAGGATAATGTCTGATGTAACTCACAGCAATATTGCATCCGGAAATTAGATAATATAATAAGAATAATCTGCATAGACAGACGACAGATGCTCTTTTGGAATTATTGGTAAAATGAAGTGCCCTTTAAAAATTAAAAAGAAACGCAAGATGGTTTTGTGACTGTTAGTATTGATGATGCAGGTATACAGCAGGCATTTCCAAAAGAAAGGAGGTGTCAATAAAATATCAGAACTAGCAAATGAGATGACACGCACAGAAAAGAGGTAATGATCATTCATCCAATTTATACACATCATGGAGAATAATGAAATTAGGCATGTTAAATCGTCAGGTGTTGAAAATGACCTGACATTGCATTTTAGCTGGGCGATTTAGCGACCCACAGAACGCAAAACTTGCTCAGTAGGATGTTAAAAAAAGGCACGGTAGGAATGACTTGTATGTTATGCAGGAGTATTGTTTAAAACTTGTCAGCAGGGGGCGACTTGTATTTAGATAGTAAACGGTCTCTATTATTATAATTACTGAAGTTTTTATTTAATGCGTTATCCATTTAACAGTTCATACCAGTGATAATCTTTTATGTCCAAAGACTATTTAAATTAGAACAATAAAGAACGGGTCCATCCTTGTGATGAGGATTTAGTTTGTTTTTACCTTTTTCTATTAGTAAACCTTCTGTTTTCGACTTTAACAGCTGATTTGACTTTAAAGGTGGATTATGTATTTTATGTAAATCATTTGTATGTCCTTTTAAGGTTTTCTCTGAATCAAAAATTAAGTAACATTATATTGTTAAATGATGCATGAACCCAAAGGTTGGTTTATGACTTATCTGGGAAGTTGTGTGGAGAAATATTAAATAATTTGAGCAGAAAATAAATATGACCATTGGTAAGTTCAAATGCAAGCAAACTTGTTTGTTAAAGCAATTAATCTTTATAGAGATGCTTTTCTAAGCAAACCCAGCCTAAAGCAGGTGGTGTATAGAGATCATTATCAATAGTATCAATTTATCTATAGGGTTATTGCAGAATGAGTTATGGCTTTAGTACACCCCTTGAGTGTCACAACTTCATACTATATACCATAACTACAATCTTAGAATCCACTTGTATGCATGTCATATTATGGGTTACAACACATCATATTGCACCTGTTTACTAAGAATAAATATGACTTTTAGGGTTTTTATTTTTCATTAGTTAGTGACAATTATTCCTATTGACTAATTAAATCATATTATAAGCTAGGATACTATGTTATAGTCAACCTTATGGGCCATTATGCAGTCAAGCATCACCAAGGCGTGACAGAAAAAAGAAGACTGTCAAATTTGAGTACATTGGACAGCAAGCAGCTTTCACAAAGTAAAAAAATAAATACACTTTTGTAGTTCTGATAGGGACACTTGCCATAAAAGAAACTCATACACAAATGAACATATGACATTATACTGTCATGAGGCCAAATAAAAGTACAGTCTATTAATAAAGTTTACGGTAGTCTTTCTGCACGATACATTTGTTACAGTTATATTTCACAGTCGGTGTTTGGTTCCTAATTTTATACCTGAAGGAATCAAATTACCCATTGTGACACAAAGATCCTGTTTGTATGCTGTTGAATGTAGACTTGTGTTTGAATAAAGAAGCTGTCTTAGTATTTGTTTCTTTTTTTTGTCATGGTTCATAGGACCGTCGCTTCAGTAACGAAATTGATAAGCTAACGGGATACAAGACCAAGTCCCTGCTGTGCATGCCTATTGGAAACAGTGATGGGGAGATCATTGGAGTTGCTCAGGCCATTAATAAAAATCCAAGGGGTGCCCTGTTCACAGAGGATGATGAAAAGGTATGATGTAATGTACTGCATGCTATTTTTACAAACTTATATAAAACACATAAACCTTTCATGCTACCCAGAAGAGTGAAATCCAGACTCATTTTCTCCCACACATGCATATAATGTTTGTTGAACTGCATCATTATGTACTTACTTTTAATGTCAAAATGTCTTCTGGACAAAACCAGTTTTCCATTGAAGCCCATATGACTGTTTTGTCACAAAGAAGGGGTCATAAAACGGTAAATTAGCCACCAGTGTGACAGGAATATTTTATTTGTACATTAAAAACACAGCTTGAAGCTGTGTAAATGAGAATATATTTATTTTTCTATTGGACCATGACTTTTTGTGGGCACCATGCACTCTGCAGACATCCAATAGCTTGGAATTTGGGAGTTCTGCTCAGTTTATTGGTTGGGTGGGACTCCTGAATTTTACTTAGGCATTGTGACTCCAAGAAAATTGCACAACACATCCTTTATAAAAGTTACTTCAGTAATTTTGCAGTTTCCACATGCTTTACTAATAGTTATAATAAGCCTTTACCATAGTATACCACGGTTTGCTTTTAATATACTTTACTATACTTCTTTAGGCCATGTTTTATGTTATTATTACACTTTGCATACAAGTTTGTAGAAGGTTTACTACTGGGTTTATTCTGAAATGCAAAAAGTTGGTAAACAGTACATATTATACATTATCATCTCAGGGATATGATGGGGATTGGTATTTATCCATCAGATCGCCTCAGTGGAATTTTACAGCTTTTTAATACAATCTTCTTTCTCTTTCTCCCCCTCTCTCTGTATATATGAATAAAGTATTGTGGAGAGGCTTAAGAAAAAGCAGGTTGAACACAGATAACCCTTTACTGGCTGCAGCAATCTCAGCCAGCGCTGACCTACGTTAGCCGATTGCAGTAAACACCCATTATGCAGTACTTGTTTGGCATCTGACAGTGATGGTGCCTAATTAGACAAACCCAAAACAGTGCCCAATCCATCACCCCAACGTGTTTGCAGTACTAATCCATTTATAAACCTAATCACAAGTACTGGGCAAAATCAGCAGCCCTCGTCTATAGCCTAATTTACATACATAGCAACATTCTGAGAAAAACACAAAATATTTAAGAGGTCTAGGTCTGCTCTCCACATTAAAGCTAATGATGAAATAACAATACTGAAGACTAGAAACAGCACAAATAAAAGTGGCTACTCACAGCAACTTTCTTTAATCTTTTCTCTATTAGGTACAGTATACCAATGGTGCTAATGCTGGGACTACCCAGTTGAATAAGTGGTTCTCTGAAATGCTACCCCTATCCTGGTCCTTACTCAATTATGGTTTGGAACTAAAACGTTCACTATAGACCCTATGTCTAAAATATCTCGCTGGAAAATAAAATCCTGTTATTTCTTTGAAGGAATAAGTAACAGCATGCATCTATAGTTGCCAAAAAACAACAAAAAAAGTATGAATAACAAAATATATGAGAGGAGATTGAATAAAATCACTTTTACTTAAGCATCTCCACTGTTAATAGGCATGGAAAGCACTCACATTATATGGTTAGATTAAACATTTTTTGGGTACATTTCAAAATACAGGTACATTAACTACACAAAATTACATTGCAGTTACTGTTTACTAATATTTACTTAATGCTCTTACAACACAATACTTTGGTCGTCAGGATGGAACATCATATGTTAACAACATGTATTTAACAAGTTACAGTGTAGCTGCAGTGTAGCTTTTAAGTGGAGGATGTAAATGATGTTGTCATCATTCATCTGGATTCGTATTCATCAAACTTACCCTGAATTCTTTCTGTGATGAGTATATATTATAGTCTTTACAAGAATTACAATGCATATTGTTGTCTGCATTATTCCCAACAATTAAATATGTTTGTGTGCCCTATAGTTTTCGTTTTGTCGATATTTTGACCATACGGTAATAGCTCATTTGGGTAGATTTCAAGATATATGGAGCCAGTGCTCAGGTTACATTTGAGCTCAAATGCAGGAATGATAACAGACCAAGAACTCAGATTATTTGGTGTAAAGATGCTCTATACACAGAACAGTGTTCTTCCTGAAGTTTTAGTGAAAGCCAATACAGATTATTTAAGATGCTGGCAGGGTTTCAAATCAGTCAGTAAGAAGCAGCTGTGCTTTTCTAGTGTTAAGACTTATGTTCTAATTATTTATTAATTGTACAGTCTGGATTATTAGCAATGAGGGCTGGTATTTATTGCTCAGTAAATGAAGTGCTGAGGAGTCCAGATGAATGTGTGCTGGTTCAGCCTTAAGTCCCCAGGGTTTGATAAGGAAAGCAGAGTTCAATGCATTTGAGGATCACCAAATGTCTTTCCAAAGTCTTTTCAATGTGTTCAACAAATGCAAACTGATGGGCCCATTGTTGTGAAGCTCTAGAGATGACAAATGGACTTCATGCTCAAAGCAAGGTGACCCCTTGTTATAAAAAAAAAACAATCATGGGCAACCAGATTGTGTGTGTGTGTGTGTGTGTGTGTGTGAGAGTGTGTGTGAGAGAGAGTGTGTGTGTGTGTGGGTGTGTGTGTGAGAGAGAGAGTGTGTGTGTGTGTGTGTGTGTGTGAGAGAGAGTGTGTGTGTGTGTGAGTGTGTGTGTGTGTGAGAGTGTGTGTGAGAGAGAGAGAGAGAGAGTGTGTGTGTGTGAGAGTGTGTGTGTGTGAGAGTGTGTGTGAGAGAGAGTGTGTGTGTGTGTGTGTGTGTGTGTGAGAGAGAGAGTGTGTGTGTGTGTGTGTGTGTGTGAGAGAGTGTGTGTGTGTGTGTGTGAGAGAGAGAGAGAGAGAGTGTGTGTGTGTGTGTGTGTGTGAGAGAGAGAGAGAGAGTGTGTGTGTGTGTGTGTGTGTGAGAGAGAGTGTGTGTGTGAGAGTGTGAGAGTGTGTGTGTGTGAGAGTGTGTGTGTGTGTGTGTGTGTGTGTGTGTGTGTGTGTGTGTGTGTGTGTGTGTGTGTGAGAGAGCGTGTGTGTGAGAGTGTGTGTGAGAGAGAGTGTGTGTGTGTGTGCTGTATGTTACTGGGTGAGACACAGAGGGAAGGTTAAGCTAAGATATAAAAGGGTGAAATGGAAAACGTAGTAAAAGAATTAAAATCGATGTTTCAGGGACTTTTGAGGTTATTTTCTTGGGATGTGGTTGATTAAGATAAATACCATGAAATAGTGGCTTCCACAGCATTCATAATAACCAAATAGTGGTGGGCAGGCAGCCCTTTATACTGTACAAGTGTTATAAGACTGAATGATCATGGCTCCCTGTTGCCTCATAGCAGCATTTCCCCAGCACTGGCATTCTTGATATAAGGCAGAATACAAACATCACAATCTGTTTACTACGGCTCTCAATTACAGCGTTTTGAACTCTACAGTGCAACATTTTTTCATAGGTCTATTATGGTTCATAATATACTTTATAATAAAAGTTCCAATGGTTAGACGTTTACATTTTAGCAGCCTTGCTTCAAAACAAAGTAATTAATGTAGTCTACTGTACAGAGTACCATACCAAATATTTGATAGGCGGGACAGTACTGATCGAATGTTCTTAGTTTGCTGGTTTGTTTGTTTGCTTGCATGGCAGGAAGAGTGAGCGCGGGTGCCTGTAGTGAAGCCCTCAAATGCCAGTTTGAATCGAACATCCTTGTATAGTCTGCTTAAAGGTCAATTTATTCCACAAATATATCATTTGCCCATGAAAATTCTTGTCAGCAAGACTGATTCTACTTTTTAAGTGTGCTCTTGTCTGCCGTGTATCCCAAATGTTGCTTTTGATTGTTAATCCAAAATGTCCTCATGTGCGCTGCTGAGAATTTGGAAAACACGGCTAAATGTGTTGGAAAATGTAATAAAACTCCAAGAGGGGCCTTATTGAATCGATGTTATCAGTGTTTTGGCTTCTGTTTAATTCTGAACTCAGCCTTCAATAGATTACTTAAAGCTTGGGTTTAATTATGGTCTTCCACATGTCTTTCTGAAGCTTTGTGTTTACACTAGATACTACCATCCTTATATTTTACAATATGTTTGATATTTATTTTGTGATATGAGCATGTGTTTTTAATGTGGAATTCCAGGAATTAAAAGCTTCCTGTTGGATTGACATCTTCTGCACTGTAAAATCACCCAAGACTCTTTAAGAATGTAACGTGCGTGCAGCATCATACCAATACCACTGTGATTAAGATAATGAGGAGCAGATATTTAGTCAAACATTTAACTCAAATACCAAAAACACTTCACACATTTGCAAAATTAAGTAAGTTTCTCAAATCTATTCACACATCTTGCAAAACATAATGCTAACATCAATACATCAAGTGTATCGATGTTTGCATTATATATTTCAGTCAAAACTTAAAAACATATGAATTAACATAAGAACAGTATCAGCAAAACTTTCAGTCCTTTCAGTTAATACCAGTTTTTGACCTTCATTTTATCATATACCTTTCATCAACAGGAGAAAAAACTCCTTAACTGGGTTGAGGAAGGGGGAGTAGGAAGGAAGAAAGATTAATGACAAATGATCGTGTGTCAAACCACTTTTGCGCCCGCAGTGCACGATGAAAACTGACAAATTGTGTGGGCTCTCCTCATTCCCTGCTTCCCTGGTTGTCTATACGGGGCTGGGCAAGCTGAGTATGAAGTGTTTGAAGAACTACTAGGAGCCTCTCTGTATTATATGAGCCAATCGCAGGACAGCGGGAAATGACCCCTTCTTGGGATATAGCAGCGCACATGGTAAATGTTCACTCTGCTATGTCCAGGTGTGTCAATGGTGGCATGCTGTCCAAATGTTCCTGCCTCATTGGCACCTTTTGCACAAATTAAAACCTGCCTCATCAATGAAGATATATTTTACAGGCCGTATGCTGGCATCCAACACCATAACTCTCTGTGAACAAAAGTTAGTAAAGTTATAAAATGGGCTGCACATTCTCAATGTGGTTTACAGTAAAAACAAACAAAAAAAAGAAGATTTCACCCTGTGACAGGATGGCTGAGGGTGGTGATGTCAGGCCAGAAGCAGGAACCGAAAACACACACAGAGGTAATCGGGTGCAAAGCGCACTGCTGCGCTATTTTTATTAACAAAATAAATAAAAAGATTAAAAACACTGCTCACAGAGCAAAATAAAAAGGGTTTAAACAAAACAAATCACAAACACAAAATCCCAGTGAAACAATTACGGTTATTATTTTTTAAATATTAATAACAATAATACTACTACTAGTAATAATAATAATTAATAATAAAGTGGCAACTATATGGTAAACATACATTTCTATGTATTATTGCATTCACGCTGTACACTGTAAATTTAATAATAATAATAATAATAATAATAATAATAATAATAATAATAATAATAATAATCTTAAAAATGTAAGATATTGGTATGCTGAGATCAAAGCACTGAATATATTTTAGATCAAAGCAAATTACCATTGGGCTACTGTAGGTAGAGCTTTTAGTAAGCTTGGGGAGCTTTACAAGGGTTTGTACTAAACAGAAATATTAGGTTCTAAATTGTTTTACTGCAAATGTGGATGATCATAACACAGCCCAGTAGTTACTCTATGGGAGAATATTATGGACTGGGATGTGTTTACACACTAGCTGCAGGGATTGTGTACACTGTAATTCTAAACCGACACACAGATAAATTAATTTCTTATCCTATCGTCCTATCTTCTTTATCAATGCAACTAGGAAATTCAACCTTTTACCCCTTGCTATGTCTCGTGCTTACAAATAATTTTTACTCAACTTCATCACAGTCTTTCTTTATAGAACTTTTAGTTTGTAATTGTAGGTTGATCCTTAGATTGTCAAGAGGTGTAATGGATTACAGCTTTGTGGCTTAGAATGTCAATAAGAGACAAAGGGATGGCTCAAAACGTTCGGTTACTTACCATAACCCTGGTTCCCTGAAAAAGGAGACGACCACCAAAACATTACTTATGGGATATGCCTTCCTATTGGTAAGTATTCACAGAGCTCTTTATATCAGAGCTGCCGATAGGCCCCTTCCTGGGGTGACGTCATTAGTCCCGTCTACCGAGGGATTAAACAGTCAGCCCACAGAAGCCATGTTTGGAATGGCAGCATATGAGGGACGCCTCAGAACCGCATAACCCAAGGTTAGCGGTGCGAGCGTGCAACCTCAAGTACCCTCGTGCCTAATGAAGGCAAAGAAGGATCTATCACATTGAGGCGATAGAACCTGGAGAAAGTATGCGGCGTAGCCCAGCTAGCCGCAGTACAGATATCAGGCAGCGAGGCCCCAAGATGTAGCCAACCCTCTGGTAGTATGCGCGGCTACCCGCCCAGGTGGGGGCAAGACAGTACTATCATACGCAGTCGAGACTGTGTCCACAATCCAGTGCAACAGTTGCTGCTTCGAGAGGGGCTGTCCTAGGGTCCGTATACCGTGACAGACAAAGAGCTGGTCAGAATGACGCAGAGCTCTTGTCCTATCCACGTAACACCTCAACGTCGTCACCGGGTAGAGGAAGTTCAATCTCCTATCCTCCTCTGAAGAAAACGGAGGTGGATGGAAAGACTCTAGTTCCACAGACTGGTTCATGTGGAAGGCTGTGGTCACCTTTGGGAGGAAATCAGGGTTTGTATGCAGTGACACCCTGCTGCCATCGTCCCAAATACGCATACAGGAGCTGTGCACCGACAGCGCCAGTAGCTCACTGACCCGCTTTGCAGAGATGATAGCCAAGAGAAAGGCTGTCTTCATAGACAGATACTTCAAATGTATGGAGTGTATGGGTTCAAACAGGGCCTTCGTGAGAGCCTCCAGTACAATATTAAGGGTCCATTGGGGGAGAATGACCCTCCTTGGAGGGCGTAACCGCCGAGCACCCTTCAAGAAACGGGTCGCTAGTATATGAGAGCACGGGACACTGAGTCAATGGGGACATGGCATGCCGATATGGCTGCTAGATACACTTTCAACATAGAGGTGGATCGACCCACCTCTAACAGATCTTGTAGAATGCAAAATAGTTGCTATAGGGCAATAATTGGGGTCATGACCTCTGGTCATGCACCAATTTTGAAAATACTTCCACTTATAGGCATGCAATGCTCCTGTGGAGGAGGCCCTAGTGTTCTGCAGTGTACTAAGGCAGACAGACGGTCCCGTTCAGGGGCCAGACCCACAGTTGGAGTCTGCCCGATTCTGGGTGCCAGAGGGTGCCTTGCATCTGACTGAGGAGATCCATGCGCACCGAGTAGGCTGGGTCCCAGTGGAGGAATCACACTTGTAGTTTTTTTTTAAACTGCAAGGCAGTAAAAGAAAAAAAATACATACATGCACACAACAGCAAAGCTGTGAGGGTAAATAGAACAGACACCACGGCAATGCGGGTGAACTGAATCTTTAAGCGCACTGAGAGGGCGGGCCGAAACAATCCAGCGGAGTCAACTCCATAGCGGGGAGTGGCAGAGCCGGGGTCCAGTGGAAGATCACGCGTCTCTTTTTTTTTTTTAAGATGCAATAGCAGAGGAAAACGTAAAACAGCAAGCACTGTAAGGTTAGAAAAGCAGACTACAATCACAAAGCAATGTAGGCTGTTGAAAAGTAAAAGAGTAAACACAGCGCAGTTGTGCAGCTTTTATAGCAGGGGAACTCCAGAAAACTTGAGCGTGAGCTGTTTCACACAGGCTCGATCCCAGCAACTGGACAAGGGTGTCCAGCCTGGACTACGTGCAGTCACACAACCGGGGCAGCTCGTAGCCTACAGCGGAGTGGAGCACCGTCTACTGGCAGAGTGTATCAAGGCACCATGTGCACTGAGTACCGTATGCACTGAGGCAGCCGTGAGGTCTACTCTACAGCGGGGCCCTGGTGGAGGAATTACACGGCTGACTGGCTGTTGTTTGTTTGTTTTTGTTTTGTTCTTAACTGCACTTCAGCTAAAATTCACAGCACAACACAGGCAGTGCGGGGTTGTGCGACAGGGTCAACACACAGGTGGACACGCAACAACAACAACTGTATGTTTCGCCCAACTGTGCGCACGGCAGCCGGTGGAATCACTCAGTGCTGGGGGTACAGCAAAGCCTAGCCCCAGCGGAGGAACTGCGCTCTCCCCAAGAGTGTAGGCTTGAAAAGACACACACACACACACACACACACACACACACACACACACACACACACACACACACACACACACACACTCCTTTAAATCAATATTGTACAGGCAGTTGCACACATATAACAAACAGTAAATAGACAGGCAGTCTGCTGAAGAAAGGAGCCACTGATTCCACGAAAGCAGCAAGCCAGCTTTCAGCACGAATGCAGAGGAACTGCAGTCGACTCAGAAAAGCTTTTTCAAAATACGCTCAGTTGTAAACACAGAGGTCTTACCTTACCATCTTGAGAGGCAAAAAGAGAACATGGCTTCCGTGGACTGACTGTTAATCCCTCAGTAGGCGGGACCGAGGACGTCACCCCCAAGAAGAGGCCTATCGGCAGCTCTGATATAAAGAGCTCAGTGAATACCTACCAATAGGAAGGCATATCCCATAAGTAATGTTTTGGTGGTCGTCTTCGAATTGAAAGGGAACTGGAACTAAGACTTAATTTCCTACAATATGCAAATCTGACACCAGGGGAAAGTTTAATGTCTAACCTTCACTATCAATAAGTATTCAGTTAATTGTAATATTAGGCATTACCAAATCAAACATCTATAATAATCCATACATTATTTAGAAGCAAATTATACTTATATATCAGGATGTCAAACAGATGTTAGTATGTGAATAGCTAATCAACATCACCTTTGTTCTGGGTATGAATAAAACATGTTTGTTAATGCAGTACTGTGCTGTGCTGCAGGCAAGGAAACAAATGAAAACTTGTACTGTATACTGTTCAGAACTGTTTCACTATAAACATCAGTCTATATGGTCTTCAGCCATATCCTGCTGCTCTGCTAACAAATGTCACTGTGACTATTTAGAGCAACATACTGCATACGTGTGTCCAATTCCGGATGACCATTTTCCACAATGTTTGCTCTCATTACATGCAGTCGGGTTGATAAATGTGTAGACAGTGTAAAGACTGCCACTTGGCAAAGTGACAGTCATTGATAAGGGTCCAACACTGAATGCAACTATTAAGTCATTATATTCAAATTACAAAAAAAAATGTAAATAAAAATCAATGTATTAAGCTACAAACAAATGGTAAACCTCATTGTGCTTTTCTCTGCTTATTTTGTACTGTGAATGTATAGAGGCTGCATGATTTATAACACAATGCTTGCAATACCTTATTTGCATTTCTGAGTATTCTACTCTGTCTATGCATCATAAAGTTATATAAGCATTCATTTAGTATGATACTGAATTCAATTCAGAATGCCAAAAATGTTTTCTAATTTAAAATTAGCAATGACTTGCTTATTATGGCTTTTCAATTGAGATTTCTCTATGTTTTAATTCACAAGTGCACATAGGAATTTCAAAGCTGCTGGTAGATTTAATTAAATAACACATCATACTTATTTTTACTGTCAATTGATATTGCCCCCAAAATTGTGTTAGGTTAATTCTCAGAAGGGTTCAATTGCTTTATAACTAAATTTAACTGTATAACTTCTGATTAACTCTAATCCCTAGTGGCAAAAAGCACTTCTTCTGTTACATCTATATACATACCATCAGCATATAACACTTCCAAAAAGTTCCGCCGGACATTTTTTTTTTTTTTTTCTCAGGAGGAGGATTAAAACATTTTGTGATAGTAGATGGTTGTCTCAAGCAAATGTTGGCAAAATGGTAACTGTTGACTATAGACAGTCCAAGGCTGGGTTTGTTCCAGTTCAAATATGTTGAAAAGTGTAATTAAGTAACACAAATACTTATACATGGTGTGACAGGGTGAACGAGTGGTGACGTCAGGCCAGAAGCAGGAACCAAAAAAATTTGACACCAGTACTACTGCAGTTACGGGGCAAAGGCATATAATACAAAAATAAATAAAAGGTTCAAGCACAAAACACAGTGCTCACAGAGCAAAATAAATATTTAAACAAAACAATCACGAACACAAAAATAATAAATAATCCAGGTCAGGCTGGGCAAATCGCCTTCACTGTTCCTAGATTTTAGTTTTGTTTTGTTTCTCTCCACTCGCTCTCGTTCCTCCTCTGAACACCTACCTGGAACACGGAGAGCTGCAGGCTTTTTATACCGTGGCCAAGGGATTTAACTAGCTGGCAATTATTCTGTTACCCTTCGGCCACAATCTGCACAAGTTTTTTTTTTAATTACTGTGGATGGGGCTACCCATCCACGCTACTAAACAATACAATACAATAACAAAAACACACGCCGTCACATTTATAAATCCATAAACAAACAAAAACACACCGTCAAATACAATAACTAAACTCGGCTCTGCCGCTATATTTATACATAAATACAAAAACAAATAAATACAAAACAATAACCTGCACAGGGGCGGAGGGGGAGACCCCGTTCTAAACATAAATCAAACAAATCAATGTACAGGGCACCTCGCCCTGTTACACATGGTCATAATTGAAACTTGGTTATCTAGTCCCAACAGAATTGCTTCAGGTCTGGCTTTTTATTTTACAACTTTGAATTGCTAGTGTTTGAAGTTATCACTAAAGACAGTGTGGCATGACTGTAATGCAGGAGCTGAGCTGGAACTCATGGTTCCCAGTTACAGTCCATGCACTTGATACTATTAAGATGTGTTATATATTAAAAGTATAATTGTTGAGAGTAAAAGTATAATAGAATATTCAGTTGTCACTGTCCAGGGATTATTCTTTGGTACAATAATGCATGCTATTCATAGCACAACATATTTTGATTTGTACCTTTGCCATTTACAATATTTGAGTGGTTGTTATATTTCTTGAACAGCTCACAACACAGGGAGAAAGTTAAAATCAATACAATTAGCAGAGCACGCTCTTGTCAGACATCTAGCTAGTCGGAGTAGACAAAATACTGTAGGTGTCCTAAAATATCACTTCAAATTGTGTATACTTGAACAGGATTACATTGATGCTATCACTTTCATTATGCAAAATACGAATGCCAATTCATTTGCACTTGTTCAATAACATACGGAAATCATTTCCATAGTTGATTTATTAATCTTCCAGCAATGTGATGACATAACATAGACGGTTGTAGCTACTAGGCTATTCTGAGCACCAGCTATTACACGGACTGGCCAAAAAAGTCTTAAGACTATGGGCTAGATTCTGCAAGTTATTTATTCCAAATGGTCATTAGCGCATTTTTTCTGTGAAGGAAAAAAACACAAATTGAAATTCTAAAATAAATTAAAGACAACATGAGACTACTTACAAGCCACTAAATGAAATGTCTGGGATATTTATTTGGGGTTTAGTAACTTTATTGGGTTTGTTCTTCCTTTCACTCAGGACAGTTTGTAGTTCATATCTTTAAAGCCATTTGTTTGCAATTGGAGTCTGTGCTTCAGTAACAATGCTACTTGAGTGTTTTTTTTGTGAAATCTCAAATTTAGCAGATATTTGCTGTTATAATGTTGGGTTTCTTTAGTGCTTTGTGAATGTATCGCTCTTTCACATCGTGCTGATTTTTGGACTGTAAATTATACAGCATTGTGAGGCAATCTTGTCTCTTTTATCTAATGGCATTTACTACCAGTTTCTACTGAGAATGAATCAATTTATACTTCCAGTTGCACCACTGAGTGTTTCCAAGTGTAATAAACTTCTGTGACAACAGAAAGCAGAAGAGATTATTGGTTTAAATGCAAGAGAAGCAAAAACAGCAGTTATTGCCACTATAATTTATGATTTGAAAGGCATATTGCTTTCGGTTTCCTAGCAATATATTAACTCAAGAGGAAAATAGTTTAATCTGTTTTTCCTCACATAAAAGACTGTAATATCTACAGCAGTGCCTACCTTTAATATGCTATATATATATATATATATATATATATATATATATATATATATATATATACACAGTGCCTATAGAAAGTCTACACCCCCTTGAACTTTTTTCACATTTTGTTGTGTCAGTGCCTCAGAGTTTAATGCATTTAAATGAGGATTTTTTTTTC
This sequence comes from Acipenser oxyrinchus oxyrinchus, assembly GCA_030684275.1. NCBI lineage: Eukaryota > Metazoa > Chordata > Actinopteri > Acipenseriformes > Acipenseridae > Acipenser > Acipenser oxyrinchus. The sequence goes on from CM060258.1 coordinate 37,464,802, forward strand.
CACTTATCTACACACCATACTGCACACTGTTAAGGGGAAAAAAAGTTTTTTATTGAGAAAAAGATTAGATATTAAAAATACAAAACTGAAAGATCATAATTGGATAAGTCTCCACCCCCCTGAGTTAATACTTGGTGGAAGCACCTTTGGCAGCAATTACAGCTGTGAGTCTGTTGGGATAGGTCACTACCAATTTTGCACACCTAGATTTGGCAATATTTGACCATTCTTCTTTACAAAACTGTTCAAGCTCTGTCAAGTTCCTTGGGGAGCGTTGATGGACAGCAATCTTCAAGTCATGCCACAAATTTTTGATTGGATTTAGGTCGTGGCTCTGACTGGGCCACTCAAGGACATTTACCTTTTTGTTCTTTAGCCACTCCAGTGTAGATTTGGCTGTGTGCTTTGGGTCGTTGTCATGCTGAAAGGTGAACCTCCGTCCCAGTTTCAGCTTTCCTGCAGAGGGCAGCAGGTTTTCCTCAAGGACTTCACTGTACTTTGCTCCATTCATTTTCCCTTCTATCCTGACAAGTGCCCCAGTCCCTGCTGAAGAGAAGCATCCCCATAACATGATGCTGCCACCACAATGTTTGACAGTTGGGATGGTGTTGACTGGTTGATGTGCAGTGTTGGGCTTGCGCCAGACGTAACACTTGGAATTTAGACCGAAAAGTTCAATTTTTGTCGTGTCTGACCACAAAACCTCTTCCCACATGTCTGCAGTATCATCTACGTGCTTTTTTGCAAACTCCATACGTGCTTTAAGATGAGGCTTTTTGAGTAATGGTTTCTTTCTTGCCACCCGTCCATACAGGCCAGCTTTGTGTAGGGACTGGCTTATTGTTGATGTGTGAACACTGACTCCCATCTCAAACACAAAACTTTGCAGATATGTCAAGATCATTGTTGGCTTCAGAGTGACATCCCGATCCAGTTTCCTGCTTGCCCGGATGCTCAGTTTGGCAGGGTGACCTGATCTGGGTAGTCTGGGTGGTATGATGCATCTTCCACTTCTTAATGATGGACATCACTGTGCTGAGAGGGATAATCAGCGCCTTTGAAATTTTCTTGTACTCTTCTTCTGCTCTGTGCCTCTCTATCCCTGACTTGTTTCGAAAGCTCCTTGGTCTTCATGGTTGCTTATGTGAATTGCAGCTTGAAAGCGTTTATATACCTGAGGGAAATTATCTACAAGTAAAACCACTTTGAGTACACACAGGCTGAAACCATTTCACTAATTTTGTGACCTTTCAAACAAATCATTTGCACCTGAGCTGATTTAGGGCTGCAGTAGCAAAGGGGTTGAATACTTATGCAGCTGAGATTAATCTGTTTTTCTCTGTAAATCTTACTTATTTATATTCTTTTTTTTTAACTTTATCAATGTGGAGTAGTTTGTGTAGATTCTACATGTAAAGTCTAATTTGAAAGTGTCATGGAGTACGTTCAGGTGCAAACAAAATGTGAAAACTTTGCAGGGGGGTGAACACTTCTGCAAACCATATATATATATATATATATAAAAATTAACACAGGAGTAAAAAGGTAATTAAAGTTATATGTTAACTATAATTATTTAGGTTTGAAGGACACTGCGTGTTAATTGAATAATCTGTGGAGCTATTTGTAAGGCATCTTTTACATGTTAGTATGAGTATTAGCCACTGAAAATGGAGTACACTGCAGCAAGATGACAAGAGGTAGTAGCACTTCTGCTGTTTACTGAAGCCACCCTGACGCGCTGTGGGAAAACACTCCAATACACAAATAGGTGCTAGAGTGAGCGAGAGCTGATGAGCATTCCCTCTTTATTTCAGGCATCAGAAGTTAAGTTCTAGTGCAACGATATTTGATATAATGGTAATCAGCTGTGAGTGCTTCATGAAAGCGCATTCCAAAAACTTTTTCAAGTGCAATATATTCTGTTATATAAGTGGATGAATCACTGTTATGTTTCTGGAGCATCAAGAGAGGGAAGGTGCCTTTGATGGTTCCTTTTAAAACAACAACATTACAGATACATATAGGGTTGTCATACTTGTATTACTTATATACAGTACTGTGCAAAAGTTTTAGGCAGGTGTGAAAAAATGCTGTAAAGTAAGAATGCTTTCAAAAATAGACATGTTAATAGATTATATTTATCAATTAACTAAATGCAAAGTGAGTGAACGGAAGAAAAATCTAAATCAAATCCATATTTGGTGTGACCACCCTTTGCCTTCAAAACAGCATCAATTCTTCTAGGTACACTTGCACAAAGTCAGGGATTTTGTAGGCATATAGTCAGGTGTATGATTAAACAATTATACCAAACAGGTGCTAATGATCATCAATTCAATATGTAGGTTGAAACACAATCATTAACTGAAACAGAAACAGCTGTGTAGGAGGAATAAAACTGGGTGAGGAACAGCCAAACTCAGCTAACAAGGTGAGGTTGCTGAAGACAGTTTACTGTCAAAAGTCATACACCATGGCAAGACTGAGCACAGCAACAAGACACAAGGTAGTTATACTGCATCAGCAAGGTCTCTCCCAGGCAGAAATTTCAAGGCAGACAGGGGTTTCCAGATGTGCTGTCCAAGCTCTTTTGAAGAAGCACAAAGAAACAGGCAACATTGAGGACCGTGAGCGAGTGGTCGGCCAAGGAAACTTACTGCAGCAGATGAAAGACACATCATGCTTACTTCCCTTCGCAATCGGAAGATGTCCAGCAGTGCCATCAGCGCCAGAACTGGCAGAAAACAGTGGGACCCTGGTACACCCATCTACTGTCCGGAAAAGTCTGGTCAGAAGTGGCCTTCATGGAAGACTTGCGGCCAAAAAGCCATACCTCCGACGTGGAAACAAGGCCAAGCGACTCAACTATGCACGAAAACACAGGAACTGGGGTGCAGAAAAATGGCAGCAGGTGCTCTGGACTGATGAGTCAAAATTTGAAATATTTGGCTGTAGCAGAAGGCAGTTTGTTCGCGAAGGGCTGGAGGCGTACACGAATGAGTGCCTGCAGGCAACAGTGAAGCATGGTGGAGGTTCCTTGCAAGTTTGGGGCTGCATTTCTGCAAATGGAGTTGGGGATTTGGTCAGAATTAATGGTCTCCTCAATGCTGAGAAGTACAGGCAGATACTTATCCATCATGCAATACCATCAGGGAGGCATCTGATTGGCCCCAAATTTATTCTGCAGAATGACAACGACCCCAAACATACAGCGAAAGTCATTAAGAACTATCTTCAGCGTAAAGAAGAACAAGGAGTCCTGGAAGTGATGGTATGGCCCCACAGAGCCCTGATCTCAACATCATCGAGTCTGTCTGGGATTACATGAAGAGAGAGAAGCAACTGAGGCTGCCTAAATCCACAGAAGAACTGTGGTTAGTTCTCCAAGATGTTTGGGCCAACCTACCTGCCGAGTTCCTTCAAAAACTGTGTGCAAGTGTACCTAGAAGAATTGATGCTTGATGCTGTTTTGAAGGCAAAGGGTGGTCACACCAAATATGAATTTGATTTAGATTTTTCTTCTGTTCACTCACTTTGCATTTAGTTAGTTGATAAATATAATCTATTAACATGTCTATTTTTGAAAGCATTCTTACTTTACAGCATTTTTTCACACCTGCCTAAAACTTTTGCACAGTACTGTATATTATATATATTAGTGACAAACCAAGGGGCAGAGTGATCAATGAGAGGTGCGTAAGGTCAGAGGTTTTAACAGGGTTGTGTCCTGTCTCGAAATGGCGGCCCAAAAAGACTACAATTACCAGAACCCAATATAAGGACACAGTGTGTGGTTAGCACATCTGCACAGGGTGTGGCCCACCCAGGTAAAAGAGGCTGGTTCACAACAAAATGGTGATAGAGGAGAAGGAGAAAAAAGGTTGTTGTTGTAGAGGGGAAATTGCAAGAGAAAAGGTGATATTGCTAAGTGTATGACTGGACCGTTTTGACTACCCTGTCGGCTGTAAGACCCTGTTTGTGTACGAAAACCTGATTTGTGAACCAAGAACTGTATTCTGTTTATATGATGCTGCTCACTGGAAACGGTGCCAAAATAAACATACAGGTACTGTCCTTTTTGAAAAGAACTTACCTTGTGTGACTCTTGTGTTGTCTCCCGTACCGATTTGTGTTCAAGTCCACCTACACAGGCAAGACTTTGTCACAAAATTATAATCCAGGGTTCTCCGCAGGAATTCTGTACAGCCGGGTGGCAGAATATTATAGCCGGGAGCACTTTTAACGGAAAAATAAACTTGCCTTACCATAAATATATAATATGACAAAGAATTTGAATAATGTGTTGTCTTTCATTGACTATATCCGGCTGCGCTTTTTTATGTTCTACATTTTCTTTTTCATTTCTGTTTTTTATTCTGGTAAATTACCATGCTTATTTAGGCACTCTATGATTTGACTGGGGAAAGATAACATAGGTTTAATGGAGTTCACAAAAAAAAAAAACGGTAACCTTTGCACTTCCTTTTTAGCTTAATTATTGAGCTTATTGCTTCATTCAAATTGTTTTCTTCATGTTAAGTTTTCACTGCATTTTGTTAATGCATGTCTATTTTTGTTTTTCACTGTTCTACATTTTTTGAATGCAACTGTTCATTTTAACCATTTTTTTTTTTTTTACAATACAGTACTCACACACTTTTGGTCACCATAAAACTGTTGCATGAAACCGGAGTGTAATAATCCAGCACCTCTGCACTTGAGCATTTGTATGTCAGCTGACAAGTGTTCAGCTGATATCCCATCACACCTTTCTTCTTAAAGGCGTACAGCCTCTATATATTAACTTACAAGCACCTGTGAACATATTGTTACGATATCACAACAAAAGGAATACGCTTTTTCTTTTTTATTGGCGTATGTGTATAGCTATTATGTACTATATATCACCTTACAGTACAATAATACGACAAAAAATGGCCTCCGAAAATAATCTTAATATTTTTTTTTAATAAAGTAGCCGGTGCTAATATAGTATTAGGCAGTGGATTGCGCCGATCGACGGCTTATTTTAAAATTGTTAAAGGCACAGTAGCATCTGTAAGACGGGTGGATTGGATTTTTTCAGCTGAGCGGCGACAGCCACTTTGCCAGGCGGCCTGAAAAGGCCTGGGGACAACCCTGTAACCGATAAAACCCGATAAAATACCCCCGTTACAAATGAAATGAAATCGGTGGATAGCCAATAAACACTGGAAAACTGTGGAAATTGTTAATCAATTCAGGTTGACTTTACCCTTTTCCCATTAAAAAATAAAACCTACTACAAAAATAATAATAAATACATTTCCCGGTGCTGCTGGGCAATGTCCTGCCTTCCTGACTTATATCTATCATTGATTCGTTCTGAATACATTAAATCCAGCTACTAAGTGACAGCACATTCCTACATTTCTATTGGAGACTTCGCTTCCAAGATTTAAAACGAGATTACAATCAGGAATGGATTCTTGTTAGTGGGATTTAAAGCTGTATTACAGTTATGATACGGAGGATTTAAAACAGGATTGTAGCAAAATGTAAAAAAAAATGCCTACACACAGAAGAATGTGCCCGTGACCATAGGGATTTCATAGCAAAGAAAAGAAGGTACAACTTAAGTGTGCAAGTACTGTCGAGTTATTATTATTATTATTTGTTTATTTAGCAGACGCCTTTATCCAAGGCGACTTACAGATACTAGGGTGTGTGAACTTTGCATCAGCTGCAGAGTCACTTACAACTACATCTCACCCAAAAGACGGAGCACAAGGAGGTTAAGTGACTTGCTCAGGGTCACACAATGAGTCAGTGGCTGAGGTGGGATTTGAACCGGGGACCTCCTGGTTACAAGTCTGTTTATTTAACCACTGGACCACACAGAGTTACTATATATATTTAGACAAACAAAAACAAAAACAAAAAAAAAACACTCAAGCGTTTTGGAAAGTAACCGAAAACACAAATTTCATACAGTAGATAAAAAATGAAATCCCCTAAATAAATGAAAATAGCTAAAAAAAAATAAGCACCGATAAATACAATTAATAAAAACCGAAAAACAGAAGCCCTAATTATAGACTGTTATCTTTCAGCCAATCAGAGTGCACATTTTGATTGCTGTATTTCACAACACATGACGGAGAACCCCAATTCATGAAATCAACCATACCATATTTACCTTGAACTTTGACCTTGCTTTAATCTGGTGTGGTTGACCCCGCTTTAAAAAAATCATATTTCAGTTTTATGTAAGGCTAACTAAAGCTGCCTTCAAATATTGGAGCCCTATATATATATATATATATATATATATATATATATATATATATATATATATATATATATATATATATGTATAATCACTTATAAATCTACCCCTTTGGCCATAAACCAGGTGAAATAAAGCATCATAAATTGATCTCTCGTTCATTCTTCAAGAGCAGACACATTTCATTAGCAGGGTTGAACTTACTGTGGCGCACCATAATTGTTTTCTGTTTCATTGAAGACCAGGGCTCCAAGCCTCGGGTCAGATAAGACAAATAAACAAGCTTAGGTAAGATGGATTAAATAGTGGTAAGAAAGAAGACGTGAGAGCAGCCCACACACAATGGGAGTCTGTTTACCATGAATATCCTTAAGAAACCTGACTGATAAAGGCGAAATACATTTAGTTTTTTACAGTGTAGTGTAGGCCTTGTTGGATGTAGACAGCATTGGTTTGCCTTACACTTAAAGCTGTTTCTTAAAAAAAGAGATAATTCAAAAAAGGTACAAGTCTATTCGGAACTTTGGATGTCTGTTCATGGCTCTGCAGACTAGTGCTGAGATCTAAAAGTGACAATTTCACAGTACTTGTGATGTAATCAGATTAGCCTATTTACTGAATGTTTAGAAGAGGTTTTACCTGCAGGGGGCGATAATTAATGACACAGAGTGCTCTTGAATCGCTGAATGAAAGGTTTTACGAATTACACAAGGAAATTATATTATAGGTCAGGCAGGGTAATGGCATGCTAATGTGCTTTTTAAAGAAATCAGACCATATTATTGGAAAAATGGAAATTAACTCAAAGAATAACATTAAAATGTTGCTGTTCAAGAAACTTGGAAAAATCTGCTAATAATGAACCTATATGTGTATATATAACAATCAATATTGTTTTGTGTCACAATAACCTAATATTGCAATGATACTTCAGTATATACATTTGATGGGTTTTATAATTTAGCATTTGCTGGGCAGCAGTCTTGGAATTCAAAATATAACTTAATTGCATAACTTTAAAACATAATTCAAATTTCCAACTTTTACCATATAATGTTCGGTATAGGAAATGCTTAAATACTATTAGGTTCTGTACAAGAAGATTTTTAATGGTAAATGCAGTGATAATAATAAGACTCCGATTGCATAGAAGTTTCTTCCAATCCTTGTAATAAAACCTGGAATAGGTGAAACTGCTATACAATAGAAGTCCTATTTCCACCCCTGAAATGACATTTTGAAATGAGCCAATGCATTATAGTTGTTCACATGTCTAGTGATGAAATAGGTTTATGTCTACGTCTTTATATAAAACTAAGGGCTTCTCTGCTATTGAATCACTATTTCAGAAATTCTTAAGGGTTATGAAGTGCATATATCTTTGGTCATTTGGTATTACTGTATTATCAGAACCAGTAGTAAAAATACCCTGAGTGTAACGTTGAATTATGTATTGAATAAAATAATTAGAAATAGGAATAATTAAGAAAACTCAGTAATTCATTTCGATCTGATCTGTCTCACAGTTTGTAGTTGTTTACTGGGCAATCAATGAACAGAGAAATGGATGGATTACCGTTACATAAATATTTAAAAGCACAACTAAAGGGTAGTCAGGTGTGTATATATCCTGTAATGTTTCTGATTTGGAGAATCCAGTTCACTTTAGTATTGTATGCCCATATTCAAATTTATGACAACATTATATGTAGTAGAATGCACACTACAAAATTCACCAGTGTAAAGAACACTATACTATAGTATTTACTGCAGTATCCCCCACAGACATATCCAATAGGATGTCCTACATGTACAATCTGACACTTTTTCTATGGGATCTCAAAGCAAACTTTTTATGTAAGAACATATATTCAAAAATGTAAGTGTGTCATTCAAATGGATGGATTTACAAACAGACGGACACAGAATCTGAAATAATCAGTAACTTAATCTATATAATGTTAAAAACAAGTTTCATGACAATGTATGGATGTACGACCACCTGTACTAGAACAGAACCCAACACCACTGAATGATTGCATACATAAAATACTAATGGTAAACTGCAATTTAAATAACATTTGGAGATACTTAATCCTTACGTTTCATGAAAATACAAACATGCTGTGTAATACCTAATGAATGCAATGACCCTGATCTAACTAGAGGAAATCGATTATTATTTGGATTGTATAGCATCAGACTTTTTTTAAACCACCTGTTGTTCGATTTCGTTACTTAGCCAGTAGTCTAATAATGTTAATGTAATTACTTAAAAGAACACAGGTTTACATTCGTCGAAAATTCTCAGATTTCATTCCTGCTGAACCAAAAGCTTTCCAGTGCTGCATCCCAATCTTATTTATATCTGTTCTGTCGTTCACTGGAAGATATTGGAACTTAATATAATAAATATGTATGCAAAAAATGCTTTTAATTAACATATTTAAAGGAGTACGTGTATAAAATGTTTAAGGGGTCGTAAATGAATTAATCTGTGCAGATATTCCAACCTCTCTACACAGTTTCGGTTGCCACAGTAATTAAAATGACCCTGTCACAGTACAAATACTGTATATCCATCATTGTGTCATGAATAATCATTGGATACTAAATGTGGATTTATTAACTGTCTCTAATGTGCAAAGCCCTAAATTCTCACATATAAGGGCATATGAGGATGTGTAGGGTCTTATATTGTGCAGTAGTTACAAATGTGTAGTTTCCTGCAATGCAATTACAATGCAATACAACCTTTTTTTTTATATAGTGCCTTTCGTAACAAAAGTTGTCACAAAATGCCGAACAATTAAGAATAAGCCAAATCAAAAAGGTATGTTTTTAACCTACTTCACCAGCTCACAGATGTAATCAGAGATTAAGTTCCCTACAAGCCTTATAGGTCAGAAGTAGCACTTTCCCTGCTGAACAGAAAGAATGCTCACAGAATTCAGAATATTTTATTATATGTTATATTTTAATGTATTGCATCATATTGTGTTGTGCATGCCCTTGTTCTGATCATTTACAAGTAAAAAAAAAAAAAAAAAAAAGCCTGAAAATCAAACCAGGTAAATATTTCTTACATTTTCCCTGAAAAATAAAATGAATTTGAACTTGACGATTTTCAATCCAAAATTTTAATTAGTAATTGCAGTGAATTAACATCAGTCAACCATATAGTGCCTTCACAAGGTTTTTTTTGTTTGGGAGTGCATAAATATATGTCCTTTATTATCCGTAAAATAAGAAATGTTATTGTTTTCACAATCACTAAGAATAAGAGAAGACACAATCTTTTTTTTTCCTGTTTACCCCAGAATCTTTTCCCTCAGTCATTAAAGAAGTAAGTCTTGTGTGGGTGTATAGGATTCTCTAAAACTGCTTTCCTCTCTAACCTGGCATAACTAGAGCGGGTTTATAATCCCAAGAATCTAAAACAGGTAATTCCAACAATCTGTCCAGATTATTACAGTCCAGTGTAAAAAGTCAAACCCATCAGTGTTAGCCTTGATCTCTGGTAAATCCTTGTCTCGGGGCAATCGGTTATTTCAGGGTGCGACCGTTACTTATCAGCCATCAATCTGTACTTCATCGTCTCATTTTCTCATGCCGAAAGCGCAGCACTTACTTTAATTGAATTTTAGGTATAATGGTCAGCTTTGCACAACACAATTAGACTGTTCTGTATTACAAGGGCATTGATCTGCTTTTATTCTTAGCTTGGAACCTGTAACGCATCCCCTGTGTTCTACCTAAGAAGGCTTCTGTTCATGCAGACTTAATTCACTGGTATTATCAATGGTTGTAATATAGATGTATTTGCACCAATTACTGTATAATGGGGGTAAATCCTTCAGAGTCCAGCTAAGAACAGTTTTACATAACAGGGCGTTTATATTCCTTTTGTTCTTTACTAAAATTGTAAAGCTATTTTTTTTTTGTATTGCAGTTAGAAAAAAAAAAACTGTCAACATTTGCCCTTTGTAATAAAACAGTTATGTTTCTTAAATAAAGACTGTGAATTAGCAGTTTTATTGGTGAGTAAATGTGTGAAATTCAAGAATCATTGTTGCTTTCCACTTCAAACAAAGCCCTAGCACACTGGGGACCAGCCACCAAGTTGTAATTTGTTTGAGTTCTCCTCTGTTTTTTCTGAACAGAAATATACAGTGTATGGAAACAAATTAAAAAGCTGTAATAACCCCAAATGAGTGTATGCATCCCTTTAGTTATGAAACAGATTTTCTTCTATCTGGTTTGATCTTTTTGTAACATGTAGCTTTTACTGCGCTGTTACCTTCTTGGCCAGAGGCTCAATCACTCTACAAAAGCACATAAAAAATAAAAAAAAACCCTGCTTACGCACTTTCATTAGACTGTAAAACTGTAACCCTTTCAGTCTCACAGACAGTGTTTGTCATCACTAGAAAGCAATTAGATACAGTTTTCACCAACCGGTGTATGAACCACCATCAGGAAATGCTGATTGATGTACAATGCAGTCCATTCTCTAGAGAATGGCATTACCATGGGAATGGGGCTGTTTGTTGTTGCTGCATATTTGAAAGGGAAAAAGTGAATATATGAATATCAGGTAGGGTAAAGTATGTACTGTATGTTTATGTTCAAACCCTTTTGATGTATTGTGAGCTTTGAATGGGGCACACAGCTTTAAAAGGTCTTTCTAGGTGTTAAAACTTTCAACTGCTTTATCAGCATAAGGCTCAATGCCTGTAAAAACACATTTTGATCATACCCATAGAATGAATGGTAGCCTTTTATTGGAGCCACATTACCCCAACAAAGCTCTGTAAATGCACCTCTGTCCTACCTTGAGCACCCACCTCAGTTAGTCCTGGGACTTTCCCAAACTACCAACACATGGTGCTAAACATCAGTTTTCATCTCAGCCTTACCCACAGTAGCAATATCAACAATAACAAGAGTCCATTGCCATTTGATAGAAACGCATTTTGAAAGATGCAAATGTTTGGTGTCCAGAAACTGACAGCAGAATGTAAGGTATATAACTTGCTTTGCGAGGTTTGTGTCTGAGCACTTGGTTTTGGAGTTTGAAAAGGTCTGAGTGACTTAAAAAAAGAAGAAGCTGTGGGACGGATTCTGCTGAGCTTGGGTAACTGCATTCAGCAATTCACCTCACACAAACTGAATGAATACAGAACAGGCCAGAGGCTGTTAAATTTACTGAAAGACAGTCCAGCACAAAAGGTATGAATTTGACTTGAAATGGCATCTTCTACAGATCATCAGAAATATTAAGGGGAATGTGGGTGATACTGTCTCTACAGTTTAGATGTCAATTTGTCATTCTGCATGCATCCTTGCCTAGAACAGCAATTACATTCATAATGATATCCCTGATACTACATGTTATTACAATTTAGACCCCATCATTTGATATAATTGCATTAATTAATCTCCAGTTGCTAGTGTTAAAAGGACCAGACTCCAAAAACTATTATGAAATACAAATGTTTGTCAACTAGATAAAAATAAAAGGTTGTTTAGTTTTTCAGAATGTTTCATTTTCGTTCGCAATTATTAATTCATTAAATTAGAGATGATATCCCCCTTACAGTATTCCACCAGGATACCTGTTAAAACATTTCTAATTAGATTAATGCTTTTATCATAATAATATTACAATAATAATTTTGCCTCAAACTGCAACACATCAGTTGGTTAGACATAAACAAGCTAGTGCTAGTTTTTATTTATTTTTGTCATATAAACACAATCTGTCAGCAAATAGTTACATTTTCTATTCTACATTGTTATAGTCATAGGTCAGATGACTTTAATTATTTTTATAGATTTTTCATTTAAGATCATTTGATCTACCATTTCAAGGACTATGGGTGGGAAAGAAACATTTGACAAAAAAAAATTAATTGCTTTTGAAAGATAAATATTCCTTGTTACAGAAACAGACAACAGTTTAGAACAGAATATCAAATTATTATTATTGTAATTGACCCTTGAATAGGGCCCACTAATTAATATGCTATGCTGTGGAATGCATTCGTGGTTAAGCTTCAATGCATAATGTTTTATTTCAAATTAATTATTAATTGCTGTAATCAGCTCCAAAATACCCAGCATTTCCTGACCTTAAGATTTTTATTGGTACTTTTAATAATGATAATAAAAAGGTTGTATAAAACATAAATAACAGTGTGACATTTTAATCCTCATTATTATGACCCAATCAACCATCCTTGGATCGATCCTGAGGAGAAAATGATAATCACTTGGCTATAAGTACATTTAAAGATCCTTATTGGATGTTAATTCACAATAAATAAATAAATAAATAAATAAATAAAACACGGGATTTGCCTGGTAATTTTGCAGTTTTCCAGTGCTTATATGAAGCATTTACCATAGTTTACCATAGTTTACCATGGTTTGCCATGTTTTTAATATGTATCATCACACCTCTCTTAACAGCTCTCAGATATGCTTTACCATACTTTCACTATGATATGTTTACTATGGTAAACTTTTATAAGGGTTAGCTAACAAAATGCACAGCATGTAAGATTTATGTAATTATTTCAATACCTGTAACCTTTTACGTAGGTACTGGCATTCTACTTAAATCAGTTTAGCAGTTTATTTAGGCTCACCATAGCTGGGTTTGATGAGTCCTACTGGGTGACTTTAGCAATGAATAATAAATCTCATAAGGAGCATTACCAAAGGTGAATAAAAATGTGCAAGGAGTAGGACTAAATGCAACAATAAATACATACTACTACTGCTAATCATAATAATAATAATAATAATAATAATAGTTGCTGTAGGCAGTCTTGAAACATGCGACACTGCTTATGAATATCCTCCTTAAGCTCAGCAGAAGGAATGTTTAACAGTGAAACTCAGGTTGTGAAAATTCCCTGGGGTCACCTTTTTATCCTTTTGGCTGGTCGTAACATCAGAAAATCCATTTATTCATTTAACTGTCCTCTTATCCCTGATTTAAGTCAGAGCAATTACCACTCCTCATTGTAGTTCAGCTGCACATGCTAGTGACGGCATGTGAAAACTCTGCAGATAGTTATTGCTGTGCTTTTATATTGTGATAAATATCAGGATAAATGTATTGATTTTTTATTGATGGTCTTCTTCCAAGCTCAAACAGGCTGTAGGGTGTGGTAACTTTGTTCATTTTTATAATAGGGCAGCAGTGTGGAGTAGTGGTTAGGGCTCTGGACTCTTGACCAGAGGGTTGTGGGTTCAATCCCAAGTGGAAGACACTGCTGCTGTACCCTTGAGCAAGGTACTTTACCTAGATTGCTCCAGTAAAAACCCAACTGTATAAATGGGTAATTGTATGTAAAAATAATGTGATATCTTGTAACAATTGTAAGTCGCCCTGGATAAGGGAGTCTGCTAAGAAATAAATAATACCTGGATATTGTTTTTAAGAGCCCATACAGATGAAAAGACTAAATTTCTAATATGTATTCAACTTCAATATACAGTACTGCTTTCTGCAGATGCATTCATATAATGAATATCATACATGGGATATGATATTATAATGTGACCTTTTATATAAAATTAAGTTTATGCATTATTGCAATATATGCAACATTTAATATCATTAAAACAATGACAGTCAGGAGGATGGCATATGTGTATATATGTGTGTTTTTATGTACATTTGCATTGCCTTCAGCGAGGAGAAAGGGTTAAAACATTTCTATAAACATGACCTTCATCATAATATAATCTGTGGGTGGATGTGACGAGCTTTTCATTGGAATTAAAGGAAAATAGGGTGATCGCTCCCCACCTCGGCCACAGGCCATTAACATCAGTCGCATTTGCTGAAAATGCATTGCTATTGGCGATCTGTTATACAACACAGCCATGAAAATGTTATTTGAGAGGCTGGTTGGAATAGATTTTACATAGGGAATTATTGTCATCTCGTTAGATACCTTTAAAAATCCTGGCATTATTCCTCATTGTATTGCACAAAATCATAACACAACACACACTGACAAGTGTTTGTATAATATAGCAATGTTTCTTTTTAGTAATACTGGGATTAAAATAATGGAGATCAGGACAAATCTTTATTCAAACTATTGTAAATTTGAATTTAACGTACATTTTTAATTACAGTAAATTACATTTATAGCACTATATTCCCTTCCACTGAAATATAATATCTTAAGTAAAAAATATTTTAGAGTATCAACTATTTTTATTCATAATTAACCCAGACAATCAACACAGTTCTTCCCTCATTCAATATGAATTACATGCTAATGGAATTACATGGCAATAACATGCAAACCTTACCATTTATTTTTGGACGTATATTGAATGCACCGCTAAGCATAATATAATGAAATAGTTCAAGATCATTCATTCCTGCTTTCCAACTGGTAATACTGTCCCTCTCTCTGTCAACAGGTGCTAGAGATGTATCTTCCTTTCTGTGGGATTGCCATATCCAATGCCCAGCTTTTTGCAGCCTCCAGGAAAGAATATGACAGAAGCAGAGTAAGAGAGATACCAGCACCTTGGACAGCGGCTTTCTATTACACCCACATTGTCAAGCTCGTCATCACTCACTGCTATTAATGGGGTTCAATATTGATCCCCTCGCGACCCACTCACTGTCACAATGCTAAATGTTAAAGAGACGTGTTCTTCTTTGATGGACTAAACAGGCGTTATCCTGACATATTTTAGTGTAAAATCTATAGAGTGGGCAGCAGATATTGAGCTAGCAAGGAGCCTGACATAGCCTACATCTAAATCACAGGGATGCTAGCTTCTCATCAGCCAGGCTTCCACATATTTTATTTGGCTTGTCATTATATTGGTCTTTGATGTGCAGAGCCAGTGAAGGAGAAGCTACTAGTGTGTTTAGCTGGAGCTCTAGGCTTCTGTTTACATTACATCTTATACTGAGAAAGATAACCTGGGCAGTAGGGCACAGTGCAAGTCTTTCTGACAATGAAAAACGATAATCCGTCTTCTACAACTGAGAACTGAATCTGAAGGAGTCTTGATAAAAGTAATACCAACAGTTAGTTTGGAGTCCGTTATCTAAGAGAAGTACGTAAGAGAGGGCTTTCATAGACACAGACATAAACAGGAAAGCTGAGGATTGTATCAGCTGAAACACCAAGATTTTTTTTATTTTTTATTATAGAAATAGTAATTTTGTTAGTATTTATAATAATAAAAATAAAGATTACTGATGCCCTGGATACACTTGTTCACTCTTCCCCCACCCACTTGATAGAAGCCAGATTTTCTTGCTCTGTATTAAATACCTCCATTACTGAATTGTTCTTTTGAGCTGTCAAAATGGTATCCTCTACATAGCTGCTGATTGGCTGGCGGTTTATACTTGTTATAGTTACATATAAAACATAAATGCAAGACTGCATGGATAGTTAGATTTTTCAAATATCCTTTGAAGACTGTCCATGTTTAACAAAGCCAATGTTTTATTGTATTATATAAACAGGCCTTGCTTGAAGTTGTCAATGACTTATTTGAAGAGCAGACGGATTTGGAGAAAATTGTCCGGAAGATCATGCACCGTCTGCGAGCGTTGTTGAAATGTGAACGGTGCTCTGTGCAACTCCTTGAAGATATCGAGTCACCAGTATGCAGTAAAGCTTCCTTAAAACCTCATTAACATTAGAGGAAGGGGGGACTATTAGCCTGTTATACCAAAGTCTAAGTCTAATGACTGTAGCAGCTTTTTTAAACACAGTTTGAAAGGAACACTAAGCGTACTGATTTATTGAAAATTAAACACCAGAATATCCATGTGTACACAGGACAGTTAATGTGAGTTGAGATAACGTTGGTGGATATGTGGCAGAATAAAACAAAAGGGATAGGGTTAAGATAATAAAAGTTTATAAGTAGGGTACATATTAACATGTACTATTTCGTACAGATCCTAAATTGTTATTAGAAAGTTTGAGAAATGGGGGAAATTACATTATAACTATGGCGAATGTTCTCAAGAAAGTATTTTTTAAGATGCATTTATAGTCAATTTTAACATACTGTATACATATTTCCTTGCTTTTGGACCAATTGTGTTTTTTTTTTCTTCATAATTTTTCCACGATTTAGTGATAGGTACATTCCATTAAAATATTAAAATACTAGTATAAAATATAAACGACACAATTCAAAGTTTACTTTACAGCATTACTTTATCTAAAGCAAGCCAGCTTCTGATTATCACAAGATATTTAATGCTAGTATTTTCAATAAAAAAATTAAAAAAAGTGTATCATTTTTTAATGGCAGGTGGTGAAGTTTACCA
Source organism: Acipenser oxyrinchus oxyrinchus (assembly GCA_030684275.1). Classification (NCBI taxonomy): domain Eukaryota; kingdom Metazoa; phylum Chordata; class Actinopteri; order Acipenseriformes; family Acipenseridae; genus Acipenser; species Acipenser oxyrinchus. Next base: position 37,481,415 of record CM060258.1, read on the forward strand.
AATCCTTTGAGCTTCTGTCTCCGAAATGCAGTGCTGACGCTGACAGCAGGTATGGCCCATGTCCACCTTGACACTTCAATGGATGTTTTTTGTCAAGCTGATTTATTGCTTGCCTTGTCTGCTTCAAAGCAACCGATTCGCTTGTGAAATGTGAATTAGATTGCATTAATTACCCAAAGCAGGGCTTATATATTGCAAGGACCCCGGGAGCTTTTTTTACTGATAGTCTGTGGAGGCACAATGGAAGGTCAATAGCAGATACTCCTTCAGTACCAGGTAGGAAGTGGCATGCTTCCAGAGCCCTGAGCAGATCTGTACTCAGATAGTACAACAGTGTATGAAAACTGTTCTGTCAGACTGGCTAGGCCCTTATATTTACACAGACTGTTTTGATCTAACGCAAGTTAATGTACAGTTCTAGAACTCAACAATGTTCTATTAGTTCACTGTAGCTATATAGATTGACATAGCAACACCAATTACATACAAGTTGGTTATTAGAATACCCCACAGGGACCCATATGAAAAAGTGCGGAACTGAATGATGGACTGATAAGAACTAGAGCACACCACAATGGCGGATTTCTGATAGGCTTGCCTCTCTTCTGTACTGCACAAAACAGCAGCAATTAAAAAAAAACTCTTAGTTGCACTAGTGTATTTTCAGGAGCATATGAGTATATAATGTACTGTTCTACAAACCCATAGCAATAGGTAGCAATCTTTCTTAATGTGTTAAGCAGTTTACCAGTTTAATTGTTCATAAGTATTTCCCATTGTTTCCTGCTTCAAAGCACAGTCTCTTTAGGGTTGTTACATTGCATGTGTAAAGTTATTCCTCTTACAAATATAGCTAAAGAAAAAAAAAAGATTTGTTTTTTAATTACACAGATGAAACCACAGCCAAAATTATTGCTAGTCATTTTTTATTTTCTTTTTTTGTAGTGGTTCCTTCTGCATTTTCATATTTGGCCTTTGGGAGGATACAATCTCAAAGAGAACATTTGCTATCTTTTTTTTATATTTAGATTCTCAGGGAAAACACATTGCATATTACTTCCCTAGAAATCTGTTGCAGCTCTGAAATTGGATTGCTAATGGAGCTGAAGCCGTCTGTGACTTTGAAGACGTTTGCCTTTCTTTTTTTTGAGACAGGGTTTAAGAATGAATTCTTTGATAAATAACAGATATTGTAAGCCCACCACAATATCAACCCCCCTGGTGCTACCATGTTGTATTGAATTTTTAGATACCAGTTGAATTTTTAGATACCAACTCTGTAATATTAAAAGTCACTGAACTCTGTTAACATTTAACATTAACATTCTGTTAATGTTACTGTTTTATAGATAAAATCGTCTCTGTGCTCTCTCCATCACTAAACAGGGAAACCCAGTAGAGAAATGCAGTACATTTCCAATGTGTGTGTGTGTATACACAGTACTTTTATGTTGGTATAAAGCACATTTCTCAAGGCACTGAATTATAAAACGGTTTGGTATATACCACTTTTTACATTAAGACCAAACTGGATTCGCACTATGAAATATTAATGATTTGGGTAGCATTCCTCCTGGAAAAAGAAGTCTTATGATTAATGGGAGGCGATGCTTCAACTAAGATGTAAGGCATTTGTGGAGCCTGTGGCGCAGAAACCCTATTTCTGCCACATGCTGAGAGAACATGCCACTATTCAAAAACTACAGCTAATAAATGTTCCCAAACACCTAGACCAAACTAAATGTGTTGCAAAGAGTATTTATCACCTATTTATTATAACAGAACTGGTCTGTATTTAAACCTACATGTTAATTTAGGCAAGCTGCCTGTGCATCCAAAGCTTTCTACACACCAGCTAATAATAATTTTAAAACATCACTAACTTGCACATAACCCTGTGCGTTGACAACAAACGTTTACTTTAGAATTTGAAGATGTGAATGACACTCTGGTTTCTTATTTTATATTATTTAAAATGGTCATCCTAATGTATTCCTTTCTCCTTTGTTTGGAACACTCCCGTGCCAAGTTTCAAAGACAGCTTGGAGAAGTCTTCATACTCGGACTGGCTGATTAACAACAGCATAGCTGAGCTTGTTGCTTCCACTGGTCTTCCAGTTAACATCAGTGATGCATATCAGGACCCTCGCTTTGATGCAGAAGTAAGTTAGCTATATATATATATGCCTTTCATAGTGGACCACCATAACAAAGCGCTTTACAGAGGTAGACTGACCTGTGCATTATATGCAGAGTCACTTACAATAGGACATTGATTTAACATCTCATCCACAGGATGGAGCACTAGGAGCACAAGGAGGTTAAGTGACTTGCTCAGGGTCACACAGTCAGTCAGTAGCAAGGGTAGGATTTGAACCAGTGACCTTCTGGTTACAAGCCCTGGACTTTAACCACTGGACCACACTGCCTCATTCATATATATCTAAGTAAGTAAGACTCCATAAAAACAGCGACAAAGTCAAGATTAAAAAAGGAGTCCATCAAGGAGATACAATTTCCCCAAAGCTTTTCACGGCCATCCTAGAAGACATTTTCAAAACACTGGATGGGAAAATAAGGGGCTGAAGATCAATGGAGCCTCCTTGAATCACCTACGTTTTGCTGACGACATCCTCATATTTACAACGTGCCCAGAAGAATTACAAACAAGCATACAAGAACTACACCTGGCTAGCATCAAAGTGGGTTTTAAAATGACCTTGAAGAAGACTCAAGTCACAGGTATTACTCCACGGGTAATTGAAGTCAATGGGATCAAACTTGAAGAAGTCAATAACTATGTATACTTAGGACAGTTAGTTTCGGCAACGGAGAACCAAATGAGCAAAATCAACAGAAGAGCAAAAATGTGCTGGAGTGCCTTTGGAAGATTAAGCATGGTTCTGAAAGGGAAACTACCCTTATGCCTCAAGAGGAAAGTCTTCGACCAATGCATGCTGCCAGTGCTAACTTACAGATGTGAAACCTGGACCCTCAATGCAAAAATGACTCACAAATTACAAACGACTCAGAGTATGGAAAGATGCATGCTGGAAATAACAGTAAGAGACAAGAAAAGGAAGGAATGGATAAGAACGCAAACAAAAGTATGTAATGCTATTATAAGAACGAAAAAACTGAAATGGCAGTGGGCCAGACATGTAGCAAGAAGAACAGACCATCGCTGGACCAAGGAGATACTAGGCTGGATCCCAAGAGATATAAAGCAATTAAGAAGAAGACCTCCAGGAAGATCGCAAGATGAAATTAGGAAACACACTGGAGCAACATGGATGAGGGACGCATCAGACAGGCTTTTGTGGAAGAATCTTGGGGAGGCCTTCATCCGTTAGTGGATTGTAAAAGGCTGATGATGATGATGATGATGATGATATATAACCTCTTATAACAGATGCCTAACCAAAAGGTTTACCACTGTTCCATAGGTAATGTCGAAACAGGTTGGCAATGGTACACACAGTTTTAATATTTAGTGCCGGTCATGAAGGGACACTGTATAACCCATTATAGTGTTGCTCATATAGGGATTGCACTGTATAACTCCTTTTAGTGCTGCTCATAGAGGGACTGCACTGTATAACCCCTTTTTTTTTCTTTCAGGCTGATCAGTTCTCTGGCTTTCATATACGCTCTGTCCTTTGTGTGCCTATTTGGAACAGTAACCATCAAATAATTGGTAAGTTTCTGTTGTATTTTTCCAACAGATCTGTTACATTGTTGATGGCTGATTGGAGTAGGTCCAAATTCTGACAGATCAGAAAACATATCTTAAAGTGAGAGACTTTGATTTGGATTGTACGTGTACAATATAATTTGCCTCAAGTCTGATGAGGTTTTACAGAGATTATTTAAAGATATTCATACACTGTAGCTCTGATGCTGGTGATTCCCAAATGAACTGAAGCTCCTAGGGGTAGTCTGTGGGGAAACTAAAATTACTTTTCAGCTTTGTAACTTTGCATAAAAAGACAACCTGAATAAAAGTAATTAATAGTTCCAGTGTCTTATATGAAAATAAATGTATTGGTGACCTTGAAACTGATCTACAGCTATGGCCAAAATTTTTGCATCATCTAGAATCTTTGGATTAAGACATTATTAAAAAAAAAAATATATGAACATCATTTTGATATTTTATTTAAAGTCATATAATCATAGAAACTACAAAATTATATCCATAATAGTAGTGCAGTATATGACATTAGATTTTGAAATGTCACATTTTTCATTAAGTACCGTATTACTTCCAATTAGCGCTGCAGCGTTTATTTTAAATTGTTAAAAATAGCTGTGGCACTTAATTGAGGTCAGCGTTTATCAGAAATACTATGGTTTTTGAACAGTGCAGTATTTTATTATATGATTTAAGGCATTTTAGAAGTGGCACCAATTGAATAAAACACAAAGCAACTAAACCCCCTACAAGAACATATCTTCAGCCAGCTTTTGAATAGAGTGACCGGCAAAGCTCTAAGTTCCTCTGAGTTTAAGTTTTCACTATCCAAGCTGAGGACGAGGTAAACAGACAGGCCTTGTTTAATCTTCTGCTGTGTTGGCACTGAACTTTGCTTGAAAAAAAAAAAATAAATAAAAAGACCTGAAGGACAGCTGTGCTACAAGTAGTTCATCTTGGGTTGTCTTTCAGGACTGTACCATAAAATAAAATATGCTTACTGTGTACATTAGTTTGTATTACATGCTGGATGGAGGCTGCAGTCTCTTCGGGGCATCACATGTACATAGCCAGAGTTGCGCGTTTCTTTCTTTATTTTTTGAGCAGGGGTAGAAAAAAATCCTTTACGCTTCGTTATTGAGAGCGACGTTTATTCGAGGGTGGCGTCTATTAAAAAGCTGATATCTGTGTGAGGCGATAAATCGAGGACGGTGTTAATTTGAAGTAATACGGTATATGGAAAACTACAAAGTGGTATGCAAGTCAATATTAAGCAGGTTTCAATAGCAACTTTATGAAGCAAACTTAGTTAATTCTATAGGGTGATGTAAAATGTTTGGCCATAGCTGTATAGTGCTGCAATATAGAAGTCATGACTTTTCAAGTTTCTTGGTAAAGAGGCAGTACACTTTGAGTTATTGTCCTAAGCACAAAAGCACAAAAACGGTTCAATTTAAAAATAAAAATGTAAAATGTAAAGAAAACCTAGGTGCTCAAAACAAACATGTTGACCCTTCAGGGGTCGTGCTGGTGTTTTAAAGTGGGTTAATTAAACAAAAATACCAGACAAATACCACCGTCATAAATGAATCATCATACTGGAAATGTACTGGCAATTGGCTTTACAGAGAATCATACACATGCAAAATAGTATTATAGATTTTATGCCTTTACTATTTGATTTAGATCCAGTATAGTTGATAGGACACTGAGAGGTTTTGAGTTCTGTTTCTCCAATATTCTGTTATAATCGTTCTCTATAACTCTGTAACAGAATTAAATGCCTCTGTTGAATCCAAGAAAGTAATATAAGACTGTTTACCTTTCAACTCTGATGGCTCCACCTGCTCTATTAAAACTCAATACTGGAGCAAAAGAATTCAGAACCACTCTGAACCACTGCAAAAAATTTAGAACCACTCTGAACCACTGCAAAAAGAATTCAGAACCACTCTGAACCACTGCAAAAAGAATTCAGAACCACTCTGAACCACTGCTAAAATAATTCAGAACCACTCTGAACCACTGCAAAAAGAATTCAGATCCACTCTGAACCACTGCTAAAAGAAGTAAAAGGTGAAAAGGGCATTTGAAGCTATTTGCTTTTTTATTCTGGATGGAATAACATGGAGTGCTTATTTTTTCTTTGAACACATGCTTAATTTAACATCAACAATCAATAAACTATCGTTCAGATTCTAGTGGTTATGGCTTTATAACCCCAACCAGACTCATCATTCATATACCACTGTGCTGGAATGGAGCACGCAAAGGCAGACTTATTTTATTTTATTTTTTAACAGAATTAGGTCCCCTTTTCAGGACTGACTCATGCAGATCAGCTAGCATGTAGTTCCTAACTCAACTAACCACAAATAACAATGTGCCTTGTCTGCCTTGTCTTCAGTAGCAGTTAATTTGTGTTTTTGTTTTCTTTTTGTTGTATGTATTTTTGGTTTATAGTTCTGCTTTGTTGTGTATTTAGCAAAAAATGAAACTGACAAAAACAATGGCCTAGAATCGATTCTCAAAGCTCTTTACTCTAAAATGTCTCTATGGTTACAAAACTACCGGTGTAAACAGTTTAGACATCTCATTTAGGTGCTTGTAAATAGACTGTTGTTTATTTTTTGCATTAGAATTGCCGTTTTTTAAATGACAAGTAAATATATTTGACAATCTAACCCATGTGTACCGTACATACAAGTAGATACAGCTGCCATACAATAAAGCATAGCACCTTCATGGATTCTAGTATTTAACATTCATTCTGAGTCATTGATAGCAAAGCGCTTCCTAATTTTGAAAGTGTGCTGGAGGACTGTTTGCTGAATAACTCTATTTAATGAATGTGTGGGTGTTACTTTTAAGTGATTGAGGTCCTGAGTATATGAAACAGAAGCAGTCATACTGAACAAGTGGCAATGATTAAAAAGAAGGGGTTTTATTATGTATACATGAAATTCCTAAATAACCCGAAATGCATTTTGTTCCTAACACAGGAGTGGCTCAAGTTTTAAACAGACTTGATGGGAAACCTTTTGATGATGCTGACCAGCGGCTCTTTGAGGTATTTTTCCCCCCATATTTTGCTTAGCACTGTGATTCTGGTGCCGATTCTAGCATAAAAATGTACTGGAACTACTTGATTTAAGAGTTCTAAATTAATGCTAAATCAATGCTACTATTTGTGAAATGTGCGTTACTACTGTATATAATGCATTCATATAGCATTCATAAGTGTTAACATTGTTAAGTTTTATTACTTACTAACTAGAGGGTATTAACACATATTTTGATTGATCAACTACAGTATATCCAACTATTGTGGATTTATCATTGATTGTTAATTAACAAAGCCTGCCTAAAGTGTTACCATTTCATATTGTAATACTGTTGCAACTGGTTAAGGTTTATAGCAGTTGGCAAAAACTACAGAAGAAGAATAACGCAATTTACAATATGTAAATAATTTTATTGGCATGATTTATTCTCCAAATCATTATGAGCACTTTTTAATTTCCATTCTAAGACAAATAAGGAAACACATACAATCCCCTGGTTTGTTTATTTGTGGTTTGGTAACTTTATTGTATGTACTGCCCCTATAAATGACCTTGCAGTAAAGATCATTGCTTGTAGCTAATAGTCAAATCCTTGCCAAAGGAAAGCTTTCCCCCAGTGTAATATTTATGTGGATGTGTTACTTATTGCGCATATGTATTACCTACATATTAAACCTGCCTGTTTTATAGCACTTAAGTACATATACACATGTACACATTTTTAGACCCTAACAAAACACTTTTGCTGCTTCCCACAGGCATTCGTTATCTTCTGTGGCCTTGGCATCAACAACACAATAATGTATGATCAAGTGAAGAAATCCTGGGCAAAACAGTCAGTAGCATTGGATGTAAGGACAGAATATTTTTCACATGACATTTCTGTTTTATTAGAAACCCACTGATATAGTACAAAGAGTGTGTAAGGGTAACAATAGGATATGTAGGCTGTCGTCTCATAGTTGTATGCTTGATTTAATCTGAGCTCAGTAGAAATGGAAAGTTATTGGAAGACCTTTGCAAGGGTTCTGGGTCAGTCTCAGATCAGACCCTAATGGACTTTGGCCAAGTACTTGACAGTTATAGAGACCAGGTTGTATTCTCAACCTCTTGTGCAGGGTTGATTACTCCTGAGCTGTACCGCCTGTGGAGAACCTTTAGTCGTCAGTGCTGTCAACCTAGCAGCTTTCATCAGCACCATATTGATAACAAAAAAAAATATGAAGAAAAATGAATCTGTTCAACTCATAAGCAATGCAAACCTATATGGAGTCCTCCTTATGCTATTTATTACCTTTCTTTAAAAACAATATTTTGTGCAGGGGAAGCATTACAAGGAGAAGAAGCATGCAGGTCAGAGCTCTTGACAGGTCTGAATAGACAGGAGTTTACTTTATCAAATAAGAAATGCATAAACTGTAAAAAAAAAAATATGAGAAAAGCACATGAAGGGACATCGCCACTAAACATAGCGTGACAGGATCTCTGTCTCCTCAGTCAGAGCTGAGTGCAAGCCTGGTGCAAAGTTACTGCAACAAAGGTCCTTTATTATCATCCACAAATCCCACAATGATAAAGCACCGACCATCACCATTGAGTATCATATAGCATGGTACCCACAGACAGCATTTATTGATTTCAGTATACAGTACCCTAAGTAATATGCAAGGACATATTATGGTTTCTTGGTCCAGTTCTCATAACAGTCGAGCATTGCTGTATTGAGTTGAAAATGCTGCTGAAAAGAAGTCTTCAAGTATTGAGCTGTTGAAACTGATCTGTTGATTGTCAAATTGTCTCCCCCAGACTTGAGCAAAAAGGAGGTGATATCAAATTTTAATAAAGATGGTTATTACTCAGTAAGATTTAAGACTTCTTTACTAAATGTAATGTTGATTTTTATTTTGAACTCATGGTAATCGTGTATTGTCATTAAAAGTTAATAAAATATTTAATTAACTAGCAACAGTACATTACGATAATAATTGAGCACTCTAAATTTATTTATTATATAAAAAAGAACAGTTCTTCAAATCGTGATGAAACAGATGTACTTTCTTTCTAGAAATTCTTGAAGTTCTCATAATCTAGCTCATGTTGACCTTGTTATGCATAATTTATGGCATGTGATTATTTAAGCATCTGTTCCAATGCTGAGTTCTCTTAGATTTTATTATGAATGAGAGACAACATTTGCATCTTCATCAGGCAATTACAATAGTAATTGTAATATCATATATTTCTTTATTATTAGGGGGAACCACAATACTTGACAGGAATCAGCCTTGGGATCTTTTTAACCATATTTCATGTTTCTGCTAATGTCTTTCCTGCTAATGAAACTAGAAAGCAAAGAGTCTTATTAAAGATATGATTCTGTCACAGGTCCTGTCCTACCATGCCACTTGCTCGAAGACTGAAGTTGATAAATTTAAGGTAAGGAACACACTTTTATATAAATGAAATGTGTATTAATAATCAAAGTTGCTCTTTCAACATTCAGACATTCAGACGTAGTTATATTAAATACATAGATTAAACTAGCTGAATGTAATACAAATGCGACCTAAACAGACCTAGAACTTGAACTACTAGATCCAAACAATTTCTACTGATGGAGATGTAGACATTTTTTAAATAAGTAATACATTTCAGCCATTCATCTTGAGGCATTGATACAATAGCAAACAAGCTTCCATATTTGCTAGTTTATCATCAGTTCCTAGTTGGTGATTTCTTATGTTAATACAACATACAGTATGTTTTTGTGGAGGGACTGGAGGGAATATAATGCATACAGTAAAAATCTGGTGTTCAGAGGATTAAAAAGGTCTGTTGAGGATTCCACTGCTGTAATGCAACACTGAATGCAAGTACAAATACAGTGTGTGCTGTAATGCCAACTCTTCACATTAACATTAAGTGTACACTTAAAGTTTTATTTTTAGAGGAATGTCAATGTAATTTGATTAAATTGTGAAGATACATCTGTGTTTGTCGAGACAGTTAAAAGTATGACTGACACCTGCAGTAGGGTTCAGAACTTGGCACAGGTTTAATTAGAAACCTGTGATCACAGGGGATAACCATTCTCCCTGAGTCCTGTGTGAACCTTCCTGCAGTGGGACGGCAGTCATTGTGACAGCACAGCGCTCATTGAGAATGCTTTCCAGGGCCATGTTTGAGAAACGAAGCTCAGTTTCACAGGGTAGGAAAATAACAGCTGAGTTCTGTATGTCTGGTATTTCATCCTACCTACACATCTAATCTCCTATTCTTAACACCTTTTAATTCAGTTTTATTATGCCTTACCAACACAGTAGTTCTTTCCATATCTTCCCATTTTAGATTTTGCATATTTAGTTGCCTTGAAGCCAGAAGAGCTGCATTTGAACCATTATTGACTTATGTGGTGGTGTTATAATAAAAAAAGGGTTTTAACTACAGGGTTAGTAATTATATATATATATATATATATATATATATATATATATATATATATATATATATATATATATATATATATATATATATAGTACTAGTGCACAATACATTTTTATTATTAATTTATCATTTATAAATGATAACTTCTGGCTTTTAGTTGGGCCTTAACCCTCAAAATTGTTAAGAACAAAATATTGATACTGGCAATTCTAAGGAAAAAAGCAAAGCTGATGTACTTAAATTGATCCATTAACATTAAACCCACAGCAAGTTTACACTTTAGAAAATACTTCTTATGATTCTGAGTGTGTACATGAGGAGAGGGTACTCATCATTTCCCACCATCAGATGAAGAATCACTGCATTTCCATGGCAAGGATTAATATTTTTTATGTTTTATATTTTACTTTACCAAAAAGTTGTGGTGAATAAATGATTACCTTTTCGCTGCTTTGAATACCATTTGTTTAATGGGAAACAGTTCTTATTCACTGCCGATTTGCCCCAGGGCCATGTTTTTATAAGTTGCATAAATAAACTTTATTCACAATACAGGGGATGACAAACAGCAGTAAAAAGGTAAAAAAAAGGTTTACCCAATATTATTGCAAGTTTATAAAAAAAAAAAAAAACACACAGCTTCCCTTCCCTCCTATGTCCACTGAAATAAGGATGTCATGCAATTTAGAGAAAATGATATATACATTATGTGGATACCAATGCATGACAGTCCTATCGTATTTGAATGTCTCAAACTTCATCCATCCTATGCTCTCTAAATCCTTCTTTATTTATTCCTTTGTCTTTCTGTTTTCATTGTTCTGATTTGTGTTAATGGTTTAGAATGACATTAAAAAAGGATTAATAATAAGGAAATGACAACAGTATGGGAAGACATGCGTTTATCAAGCAAAGCAAAGGACTCTCACATGAGGAACTGAAGCAGGCATTTAAGAAAAAATGTAGTCCATTAGTTTTCTTATTCTAAATATAGATATTCCTAGTCTCACTATATTCCTATATGCAGATCATATGAGAGGAACTCCAGACTTAGAGGGAATTACCATTAGGGAGCATTTGTTGGCAGTAATGGCATGGGTTTATTTAAACTGTGGATGGTATTGTTGTGATAGTGGGCCCTGTTCATTTAGTGTTTTTTTAAAAGCCGATTTCTTTTTATGCATTTCCAGTTTTATATTATTTGGTTGATGATAAAAGTAGTTATTTAGATAGTTCTTTTTTTTCTTATGGATATTGCTTCTGGTTTCTGGTGAAGATGCCTCAATGGAGGCTATCCGGGATAACAGACTGGCTTTAAGCCAATCAGCTTGTGTGTTTTAACCGTTGACATATGATTATTCAGAATATTCTGCATACTGAATAATAATGGTATATTAGTATGCATGTAAACATGAGAGATGCTTGTTAATTAGCAGGGCCAGGAGAAATGTAATGGTAACCCACATTCTTATTAAAATTGAGATAATAATATCAATATTGATATACTATATGCCACAGTACTTTCATCCATTCATATTACAGCTCGTATGAGGGAGTTTTAATGTTACATAGTCATTGTTTAAATTACCATTTAAAAGGCTGCTGCATGCTGCAGTAAAATGCGATCCTACTTATTTTTAAATAAGCATTTATATTGTGTTCATTTAATGAGGTAAATCATTTTCTCACCTACATGTCATTCATGTTTTTTGGTTTTTAATTGTTCATAGCAATATGTTTTATACTAAAGACCATTAAAACATGCTTTTAGGTAGTTCCCCACAAGGGCTTTTTGATAATTCATCTCAACTTCTAATCTTGTGCTAGATTCTGAATGATGTTGTAATGGGCTAAATTAAGAAAATAAAATTAAAATGACAAGCTTTTCAACTAGAAGTCTTTGTGTTTAATAAATAGAAGTCTGTGATGCAGTGAGTCTGATGGTTTTTTTTTTGTTTTTGTTTTTTTAAATTTTATTATTACAGGGAAGCCCACACTGGTGTTGAAAGTGAGACTAATATCAAATTAGTCTCATTCTCAATTTTTTTCCCCAACATTTAAAGTTTTATTTTCTCAAGACAACATCTGTGTGGGTTACTATTATGATAACTGATAAAAGTGTGGCTGAATGTGTTTCTTATTTTTTATATAAGTTAATTATGTTTGAAACCAAGTTTAAGCTTGATTACACATTATGACTGGATAAAATTCATAACAAAATATTTAGTCGTTATAAATATGGTTAACTCATGAACAATTGTCTTCAAAAAAAAAAAATAGCAGTCAATATTACAGCACCCTGCAGTTTTTCCTTCGTGTTTGAAATGAACTGGTGCTGGCTTCATGTTTGAGCAAGATAATGAGCTCAGTCATTTTCAACAATGGTGCATTAGTTATCTGCACCACACCATATATCTGGAAAAGCTGAAAGAAATGTGATAGACTGCTTGTATTCCAATAGAATACAGTATATATGGGACTATATGAAAAAGAAGAACAAAAAGGCTACTCTGCAATGTGTACAATCCCCAGGGACATCCTCCAAGAGGGTCAGAAACTGCAGCTGCTATGCATATACTGTAAGATATACAGTACAGAAAACTTTTCACAGGCATGTGAACATATTGGCTGCATAGAGATAGAGCTAGCACACTATTGTTGTAGCACTGTTATGCCTGAAAAAATCTACTTGATTTTTAAGTACCGCTTAAAAATTGGTGTCATTTTATGGTAATTAAAGATAGGCTATGTTAAAGAGTAAGTAGTGGGGTTCTGAAAAATATAGTGTTACACATCCCCACGTGTTGCTAAAACTGTTTAAATAGTGTGCCTGTCATTTTTATTTTCATTGTTAACATCCTGACAACTTTTTACACTTATAACTTTAAAGCTCTTTTCAAAGTGGCTGCTTGTCACAAAGACGGCCGGACAGTGGGTGACGTCAGACCAGAAACAGGAAGTAATACACAACAGACAGTGAGGTTGGTGAAGCTGAGCACTTGGCTGTGCTCAGCATTTAATAAACAAAATAAAAGAACACAAAAACAGCACACGGCACTTTCGCCAAAATAAACAGACATAAACAAAACGGACTATACAGACACTGACACACAGGGACGAACAAACACGGTGAGCACAAACTAATCTTCTTCTTATCTTTATCTCTCCTTCTCCACACCCGTTCTCCACTCTCGAACACCTAACCCCGAGTGAGTGAATCGTGCATCTATATATACTGTTGTGCTGGGATTCAATTACTAATTAATTATTCACTTGAATCCCAGCACGTGAATTAATTACGTGCAACCTCGTGCCTAACTACAATTATACATTTTTAAACACACGTGAAACACAGACCCGCTTATATCCCGTGTACCAATCGCTATACACCAACATTAACACATGCAACATGCAACATATAACACAAACTACGCACAAGGGCGCGCCACATCGCCACATATACCCCCCTTGTGCGCAGCACACATGGCCTCAACGGCCACCTCCCCTTAAAACCCAGCAGTCCAGGACAAAGTCTCGGGCTGGGAAGGGAGGCTTCAGTGGGCCCATGGCTGGCAATGCTGTCAGCACCCCTGCCGGTAGTGGCACGGCTGACAGCATGCTGGTCCACTCCTGCAGCGAAACTGCTGCTGGGGATGCTGGTCTCCTGACCTCTCCCCTTTCTTCGTAGCCGGTAGCTCCCTCCTGTGGGGCTCCGGCCACAAGAACTCCTGCAGAGAAACTGCTGCTGGGGAAAGTGGTCTCCTGACCTCTCCCCCTGTCTTTGTAGCCGGTAGCTCCACTTTCTGGGGCTCCGGCCCCGTACTCCCTGTGGTGGAGGTGCGGGAAGCAGAGACAGCTCCTGCTGTTCTGCTCCTGGCAGTGGCGGAGGCAGAGGCAGCTCCTGCTCCTCTGCTCCTGGCGGAGGTAGAGGCAGCTCCTGCTCCTCTGCTCCTGGCAGTGGCGGAGGCAGCAGGTATTCACCCTCTGCTGGTGGAGGTGGGAGGGGCAAGCAGTCCTCCCACGACAATGAAGGCGGAACCAGCAGGTATTCACCTTCTGCTGGTGGAGGTGGGAGGGCAAGCAGTCCTCCCACGACAAAGGCGGCGGAACCAGTAGGTACTCACCCTCTGCTGGTGGAGGAGGCAGAGGCAGCTCCTGCTGCTCTGCTCCTGGTGGAAGCGGTTGAGGTGGTGGAGGCAGAGGCAGCTCCTGCTGCTCTGCTCCTTCTTGGTGGAGGCAGAGGCAGCTCCTGCTGCTCTGCTCTTGGAGGTAGCGGAGGCAGAGGCAGCTCCTGCTCCTCTGCTCCTAGTGGAGGAAGCGGTGGAGGTGGGAGCAGCATGTAGTCTCCTGGCGATGGAGGTGCGAGCAGCGTGTAGTCTCCTGGCGATGGAGGTGCGAGCAGCGTGTGGTCTCCTACTGTTGCAGGGGACTGGTGCGGCTCCGCCTCTCTTGCAGGGGACTGGTGCGGCTCTCCCGCTCTTGCAGGGGACTGTGGTGGAGGCAGAGGCAGCTCCTGTTCCTCTCCTCCGGTGGTGACGGTGGGGAAGTGATACCAGCAGGCGTTCACACTCTGCTGGTGGATGGGAACCCAGCAGGCATTCACCCTCTGCTGGGGACACGGGGACAGCAGGCATTCTTCCTCTGCTGGTGGACACGGGGACAGCAGGCATTCTTCCTCTGCTGGTGGACATGGGGACAGCAGGCATTCTTCCTCTGCTGGTGGACATGGGGACAGCAGGCATTCTTCCTCTGCTGGTGGAGGTGGAACCAGCAGGCATTCTCCCTCTGCTGGCAGCTTGGGTCCTAGGGCTGTGGAAGCCCGACTTCCCTCTCTTTGGGCTGTGGACGCACCGACTCCTCCCTTTTGGGCTGTGGACGCACCGACTCCTCCCTTTGGGCTGTGGACGCACCGACTCCTCCCTTTTGGGCTGTGGACGCCGACTCCCCCCTCTTGGGCTGTGGGCGACCGACTCCCCCTCTTGGGCTGTGGACGCACCGACTCCCCCTCTTGGGCTGTGGACGTTCGGGCTCCCCCACTCAGGCGTGGGACGTTCGGGCTCCTCCCACTCAGGCGTGGGACGTTCGGGCTCCTCCCACTCAGGCGTGGGACGTTCGGGCTCCTCCCACTCAGGCGTGGGACGTTCGGGCTCCTCCCACTTGGGCTGTGGACGCTCAGGCTCCTCCCACTTGGGCTGTGGACGCTCAGGCTCCTCCCAATCTCTAGGAAGGTGCAGCTGGCCATGAATCCTCCTGCTGGAGATCCTGCTACCTGGGCTGCTGTTCCACTTATAGCTGCCTCCAGGTAGCTGAGGACCAACTCCACACCTTCCTCCAGGGAGTTTGGGGTGTGTTCCCCCTCATCGCCTCCCATCTCTCCCTGTCCATCAGCCACAGGATCCGGATGGCTATGGGCATAGACTGGGCCTCCAGCCCAGCATTTTCCAGGACCCAGTCCCGCAGTTTGATGGCGTCTTCTGCCATTGTCATTTTTTTTTTTTTTCCCGTTTTTTAAACAACAAATTTCGGTTCCTGCTCTGGTCTGCGTCTAGGAGGCGCTGGTAATCCCACTTCTGACACCACGTGTCACAAAGACGGCCCGACAGTGGGTGACGTCAGACCAGAAACAGGAAGTAATACACAACAGACAGTGAGGTTGGTGAAGCTGAGCACTTGGTTGTGCTCAGCATTTAATAAACAAAATAAAAGAACACAAAAACAGCACACGGCACTTTCGCCAAAATAAACAGACATAAACAAAACGGACTATACAGACACTGACACACAGGGACGAACAAACACGGTGAGCACAAACTAATCTTCTTCTTATCTTTATCTCTCCTTCTCCACACCCGTTCTCCACTCTCGAACACCTAACCCCGAGTGAGTGAATCGTGCATCTATATATACTGTTGTGCTGGGATTCAATTACTAATTAATTATTCACTTGAATCCCAGCACGTGAATTAATTACGTGCAACCTCGTGCCTAACTACAATTATACATTTTTAAACACACGTGAAACACAGACCCGCTTATATCCCGTGTACCAATCGCTATACACCAACATTAACACATGCAACATGCAACATATAACACAAACTACGCACAAGGGCGCGGCCACATCGCCACACTGCTCCACTTCAAAAATCCACCTTCTGTACAACATGTACTGTTGGCGAGATCTATGGACAATGGAACAGAGCAGGATCAGTTTCCTCATCAGGTCAACATATGATGTTCTCCCATCACCATAGAACCTTAATCTATGGGTAGGAGAGGATCTGTGGTGTCCTTTATGTTCATTGCCAGCTACTTTAAGACACATTTTGACAGGATGTAAGGTGGGTCTTAGCCAAGGATGGTTTACTTGGTGTCATCACCAGGTGCTGCGATGTTTGGCCTTAGCATTGGAAGACAAGCGCAGCATGACCAACAGGTTGCCACTAATTCCAGCAATATATGACTGATAGAAATATAATGAGTTTTGGTTGTAAATCTCCTGACCTGTGAGGGCGCTAAGCAGCGAAAGGGGAAGACTTTGGATGGGCTGACCTGACAGTTCTTTCCCGGGACGGGAAGTTGGTCAGTCTGGAAGAAGGCGAGACTCGGTTGCAGGAACGTATTGACCCGGAAGGTAAATGATGTAGCAGCTGCAGACAGTAGACAGCTGCAATCATAAAGGGGAGGAGGATCGTAAATCTTTTCCTTCTTTTCCTTCGCTTGGTTCAGAGAAGCAGGTAACTGGAAGGACCGGGAGTGTTCCCAAACACAATTGTATTGAGAAAAGAGTTTGTGAGTGTTTTGTTTGTTTTGTCGTTGTCAGTAATTGTCTTTTGTTTTTGTGAAAATCACTAGACAGCTAACATGTCTCCGGAGCTGTCGCATTGGGCCAGCACTACCCAGAGCAACACTACACCACAATCACTGCTTAATTATTATCACCCACCACGAGCACTACTGCACGCAACCAGGACTGGTGACCGTGTTAGTATATTGTGGGACGGATATTTGTGTTTATTGTTTGGGACTGTAACCCTGTTGTTATGTACTCTGTGCTCTACACATTGCTGTGTATTGCCAGGTATTATTATTTGGTCATCAGACCTGGATACAATTAAAAACTGTTCCAAACTGGATTATAACTCTCTGTGTTTCATTACTGCACTCCATCACCCCTGCACCTGCACGTACCACTTACCACTTTGCCACAATGACACACGAAGAACAACATTCCTCCATCCAGTGGAGCAACCACCAAGAAAAGGTATTAAAACCAAAACTCATCTAGGCCAACTGGAAGCTGCTAGAGACTAGAAAATGCTTCAGCTGTTGGACAACAGCTTATTTTTTCACCTGAGATTGCCACCACTAACCTTTGACCTGATATTGTCTTGTGGTCTGGATCAGCACACCTTGTTCACCTGGTAGAGTTAACAGTGCCATGGGAGGATGCTGTGGATGAGGTGTATGAAAGGAAGAAACTTCAGTATGCTCAACTAGCTGCTGAAGCAGAACAGCAAGGATGAAGAGTCCAGGTTTACCCAGTGGAAGTGGGTTGTCGAGGATTTGTTGCACACTCCACAACCCGGTTTCTCAGAGGCCTCGGATTCAGTGGTCAAGAGTTGTGACACAGAGTGAAAAACTTATCTGAAACAGCAGAGAGGAGCAGCAACTGGCTCTGGTTGAGATGAAAAGATTCAGGTTGGGGACCTCAAGCACAGTAGAAAGAAAGCAATGTCAATGAAAAGGTAAGGTAAGCTGGGCTTAGCTGAGGGGGGGGGGTAGAAGGGGGTGATGCTGGGACGCCAGAATCACCGTCGAGCTCTCTTAAGGTGTTGTGGGCTAGTTGACAAAACACCAAGGTTGGTAGGTGCCCACTTGAAGACGCCAGAGAAGTACTCTCTAGCGCATCATGCTGATGCGCTAGAGAGGCCGCACTGTGGTTGATCCCTGGAGCCAGTATTGCAGCCAGTGTGCTGATGCGCCAGGGAGGCAAAATAGGCTGATCCCTGGAGTCAGCATTACACTTCAGACATCAACACCAGGCAGAAGGATATCTACACCATCAGATGGAAGGAAACACAGATGGATCACATTAGTTTACAGTAAAAGAAGCTATGTCTTAGTTGGTGCTTATCTTGGCGATAGCATTATGAAGTTTTAACACCTACTCTCATGTAATGGAAATCATGAGTATAGCGTATTCCTAGTTCTTTGAATTGTAATGCTCTGAATGAGAAGCTAGAAAAAAGTGCAAGTCCAATCCATTTTTAATGGCTTCTATGCATTATTTATATGCTTCTGAAAACACTGCTAGTACAGCATATTCTTGTTGAGGCTCTGCTGTGAAAGAATAAGGAATTACAATCTCCTTTCAGAGCATTTGATTTTTTTTGCTACAATAATATCTCCCCTGTGAACACTGCAGACACATTACTGACAGCGTGTGGAGATCTTCAAAGTGCACAACAGTAATTGCAAGTAATCCCTCAGCAACTGAAAATGAGGAACATTTAATCCTGTTTACCCAGATGTTTTTGTGAGATAGAATTAGAATTAGTTTTTTACTTTTGAGATATTTATAAATACATGAGTGATACATTCAACACTTCTTCATATAAACACCTACTTATTTTGAAGTGTTATAACTATACAATAACAGGGTAGCATATATAACACTTGCATTATTCTCGTATGGCCCTTCTACCTAAATATCTCATCACCTAATCACCAATTCAGTATACACTTGTTCTGGAAAAATTACCTGTTCAAGCCAGTCTTATACTAGCTAAAACTAGCTTTGCCAAACCATAATGGAGGAAAATATTCTCCAAGGTGAATATCAGAATATACTGGAAGCATAATAATTTATTCTATTCAACAAATACAGGACAGAATATACACATATTTTGTACTATGTGGTACTACATATTAATATGAGAACATCCAGGGGCGATGTTGGGAAGGAACTGCATATTGTTTGGTTCATCTTCTAATATAAATGATTATTTTAGTTGTAACAAAGTCATGGAACAGAACACCATCCAAACATTGCTCAGAAAATAGCAGCAGGGGAGATGCCTTCCCATTCAGTTGAAGTACGACATTGGATTATTAGGTATAACATGACACATGGGGCCAGATTTATCAAGGTCTTTACACCAATATGCAATTGAAAGTCTTTACTCCAAAGTTAAATGAGTTATTTTTTCCCCTTACTTTAATTGAAAATATAATGCATTATTTAAAACAATTTATTTAAAAAAAAATGTTTATATTGAAGAAAGCAGAAAATGCTATTGTTATTACAATTACTAGGTTTCTTTAGAATTACAGTATAATATAAGCTGTCATTGTATGTTTACTGCTTGTTGAAGTCCTACCCATTGTATTGTTTTTTTTTTTTTAATAAATCACCTTCATTTTTCAAGTATTGATCCATATTTATGCCAGACAGGATTTTATTTTTAATTGCCATTGTCTATGTATAACTAGTGTGCCTCTAGGAAGTACATCAATGTAATTTTCTTTATGAGACAACAGGGCTAGCCAGAGGTTGGATAATGTTTGTTGGGTTGGTTTTTCTTGTGTACAGTTTCCTAGTAACTGAAGACATTGTATTCTGGCATATGTAGTTGTTACTGGAAGTTTTAGGGGAGGCAGACAAGCTGTGCAGCAAAATTGCTATGCATATTTTAATGCTATGCATTAAATGTACATGTTGTGCCTATTTATGGTTTTTTAATGCGTAAAAACGGCAGGTATGCAGCTTATCTGGACTGCTGCCTGGACATTATATCCCTGCTGGTGTTTCCAAAGGAAAAAGAATGGTTGTAAGGGGTGAAGAGGAGCTCTTTTTATCCTGCAAATAATATGTGTGCAATTTTCTGCATTCATCACTCAATCTAGAATATGCAAATACAATCTGTGAATGTTTGTAAATATATATAACCTATTAAATATTGTATAGAGCACAAGAGACAGTACAGTAAGTCATATTGGGAAATACTACAGTTTATTCTTTAATGTTTGTAAAATGTACTTTGGATTAACAATTTTAAGAGTGTAACTACATATATATATTCATTTTATTCTAACTTGGTTGCAAGTGTCTAAGAAGTGAGAACAAAACTTGAAATTCCCCACTAGCAAAAATGGAGGAGCTTTTAAAAATTGCATGTTTGTGCCGATGACCAGGAAATTTTGTGCTGACAGCAATTCTTACTTGAACTCCTTCAATGTAGATAATACATCACTCTGCAGAGACGTGCAGGAGATGTGCTGGCTGAAGGGCATTCAGTCACTTCTAATTTGAGTTCGAACCACTGTCACATGACATGTGACTGCTGATCACTTTGTGAAACAACTGATTGCTGACATATGCAATTAATGGACATTTCTTCTGTGAGTCCGTACAGCAATTAAATCTTCTAGGCCACTATGCATGTCTTTCTTTTTATCAAAATTTGAGTTCACTAAAAATGATCAAATGGTGCTTTGGGTTTGTAACCTTCTATAAGAGCATAGTAGGTGGAGTGAGCTCAGTAGCTCATTAAATTCAATATACATTTCATACACTATGTTTGTTTATTAAGAATATCTGTAAAGGTTAAATATATATCTGTAAAGGTTTGCAGCAGAATATGAACATATAAAGGTACAATGTGTATGGACACAGATTCATACCTTAACAGAATATGCTCTGTAAACATACAAAAACATGATCACTAGAAGCCATCATTATGAAAATGGAAGGCAAAGGTGATAGTCAAGTGGCACTTTATTCTGGAGTTGAACATGACAAGTGATGAGGCTTACAGACTTTCAATGGGGTTAGTCCTCAGTAGGATAAATAGAGATGAAATTTATAGTGTATCTTGCAGTTTTTTTGTTTTTTTTTATCACTGAAATGGATGCAGGAGTGTTTATTTAGAACATTAGCATTATTATTTTTAATTTTTTTAAAAACATTTTATAGGCCACTAAAATGTGATTAATATGGATCACGGACCACGCCTACCAAAAACACAACCTTTTCGTACCACATCACGCGTGACGTTTCAAAAGGGAAACAGTTCTTGGCCTGTATGTCTGGCCTACAGGTTTGTGAGATAAAAATAAAAATAGTAATCATGATATGGTGAATATGTGCGTGTGCGGGGGTTGCACAAGCCTGCCAGGGCATCGAGGGAAAAAGAGTGCCGTATTTCACTCCTGGGTGCGGTTTGTTCAAGTCAAAATAGAGGACTTCACCGCGACATCCATTCACCAAAGAATTCTGTCGTTTGTGATGCACACTTTCTCGACAGTGATTATCTGGAGGACGACTTACTTGAATATAGCATGGGATTTAGAAGCAAGCAACGAGTCACGTTGAAGTCAGAAGCAGTGCCTTCAATAGGAAACCATCATGAACACACACACACAGGTGCCTTACATATATATATATATATATATATATATATATATATATATATATATATATATATATATATATATATATATATATATATATATAGGCAATATAAGATTTGAAAAATACAACTCGTCTTCAAGTTAAGGCTGTTGCGAAAGTGTGTATTGAGTACAGTATACAGTATACAGTAATGAAAATAGATAAAACTAGCTGCAGTGATCATGTGGATAATAGTGGATTGAAAAGGGGTCAAGTACCAAAGGGATTACAAAGAAGTTATGATGCAATTTTTAAGGCTGTGATTATCAGAAAAGCTGATTCATCCAGCGATTTATATCGTGCTACTGAAAAATTTGTGTCACCTAAAACAACACAGACGGGGACAAAACAACTGCTATTGAACGCCCACTTGGAGGAAATAGTTTTGTGGACTGTGGGTTGTCTGTTTCTTAATTTCCTTGCTTACCTAACGAGAGCAAGTAAGTTACAGTATTTCGGTTACATTACTATTTTTGACAGAAACCTACGGTCATAATATCAACACTCACTTTTAAAATGATATAGCGACTTTAATTATTGTGTGTGCATCATCATACCAAAGTTGTCTTATCTTTTTTATATAATGCCATCTTATCAATCCTTATTTCTACTGTACATTATTGTAATGTTTGTAATTTATCGTCTTTGAAAAGATTTCACAGTGTCATTGTCAGAGGTCTGCTGTTCTGTGACAGTCTGTGGCCTGTGATCACAGACAAAATGACAAAAATGGGTAATATAGGCCATAACAGACAATCGCTAAACTAATATAAACTAATTACAGAGTATAGATACTGAAGCGTGTATTATTGGTAATCAAACACATTACAATTTTGGAAATCACACTCACCCTTCAGTGTTGCCGATCCGCCACAGGTTTTGGAGGGTCCACAACTCTATTTCTTGTCGATCCCCATTTGGTCGTTGCCTCTGTTGATCAGTGAGATCCCACTGCCTTGCCGCTGGTTAAAAAATGTAGAGTTGTGGCCCCTGTTCCCTAAAATTAATTGGGTCTTCGACTTCATCTTCTTTGTTTTCAGCGGCAGTTGCCATGTCTGTTTACTTTTTCGTACGTAACTTCCGGGTTTATTCCGGCCAGCACTATTTTTGAGTGGGTGTGGCCATACACCACACAAAATCCATCATACCTTTGTTGTTTATTAATATTTTTTAACAGCATCAAAACAATTTTATTTCTCTTGATGAAATCTATACAGGAATGTATTGGTGTGTTTGACCTGTAAGATACGCTTTAAGATTCTAAACTGAATCAGAAAGGGCAGGAAAACCACTTGTGAGTTTAGCTAATCGAAGTAACTTTGTTTATTAGATCACTTTTTGTTTAGCCCCCGAATGACTATCCTCATGCGTAAAGTAACCACAGCACTCTCTTAATGTTTATATACAGTGCCTTGCATAAGTATTCACCCCCCTTGGACTTTTCCACATTTTGTAGTGTTACAACCTGGAATTAAAATGGATTTAATTGGGATTTTTACCATTTGATTTACACAACATACTTAACACTTTGAAGGTGCAAAATATTTTTTATTGCGACACAAAAGTTAATTAAACAAAAAAAAAGGCATTTGTTGGTTGCATAAGTATTCACCCTCCTGAGTCAATACTTGGTAGAAGCACCTTTGGCAGCAATTACAGCTGTGAGTCTTTTTGGGTATGTCTCTACCAGCTTTGCACATCTGGATCCTGCAATTTTTGCCCATCCTTCTTGGCAAAATTGCTCAAGTTCTGTCAAGTTGGATGGGGACCGTTGGTGAACAGCAATTTTCAAGTCTTGCCACAGATTCTCAATCGGATTGAGGTCTGGGCTTTGACTGGGCCATTCTAAGACATTCAGGTTCTTGTTTTTAAACCACTCGTGTAGCTTTGGCTGTGTGTTTAGGGTCATTGTCCTGCTGGAAGGTGAACCTCCACCTCAGTCCCAGGTCTCTTGCAGACTGAAACAGGTTTTCCTCTAGGATGATGAGCAGTGTTGGCTTTGCGCCACACATAGCGTTTTGCGCTAAGGCCAAAAAGTTCAATTTTGGTCTCATCAGACCAGAGAACCTTTTTCCACATGTTTGCTGTGTCTCCCACATGCCTTTTGGCAAAAAGCCACTCTTCCATAAAGCCCAGCTTTGTGGAGCGTCCGGGTTATAGTTGTCCCATGGACGGTTTCTCCCATCTCAGCTGTGGATCTCTCCAGCTCCTTCAGAGTTACCATTGGCCTCTTGGTTGCTTATCTGACTAATGCCCTCCTTATCTGGTCACTGAGTTTTGGTGGACGGCTTTCTCTAGGCAGAGTCGCGGTTGTGCAATATTCTTTCCATTTTTTAATAATGGATTTAACGGTGCTCCGGGGGATGTTCAAAGTTTGGGATATTTTCTTTATAATCCAACCCTGATCGGTGCTTCTCCAGAACTTTATCGCATACTTGTTTTGATAGCTCCTTGGTCTTCATGATGCTGTTTGTTTGGGTATGCTCTCTAACAAACTCTGGGGCCTTCCAGTGTATTTAATCTGAGATAATGTGACACTTTAATTGCACACAGGTGGACTCCATTCAACTAATTATGTGACTTCTGAAGGCAATTGCTTGCACCAGAGCTTATTTAGGGGTGTCACAGCAAAGGGGGTGAATACTCATGCAGTCAAGACTTTTCAGTTTTTTTATTTGTAAATAATTTTGAAAAATATGTAGATTTTTTTCCCCACTTCGACATTATGGACTATTTTGTGTAGATCAGTGACAAAAAATCCTAATTAAATCCATTTTAATTCCAGGTTGTAACACTACAAAATGTGGAAAAGTCCAAGGGGGGTGAATACTTATGCAAGGCACTGTATATATATATATATATATATATATATATATATATATATATATATATATATATATATATATATATATATATATATATATATATATATATATATATATATATATATATATATATATATATATATATATATATATATATATATATATATATACAGTATATATTTATATTTCTGAACTAAGGGGTCTGATATTCATGTTTTACTCCATAACTATGCTATATATTGAACAATTTTTAATAACCAATGTGCAAATAATGCCTGAGAAATATTGCATCATACGTGATTAGAAAGAAAAGTATTCAAATACAGTCTCCGCACTCTGATTTAATATACTTTCCTGTTTTGTTTTTTTTTAGACATTGTAAGAGCGTGTTTTTAACATATTGCATTTTAATGCTATAGTGCTACCTTGGATGTCAATTTATTATTTTGGTGTTGTTTTTTCCCACTTCTTACTTACAGATTATGTTAGCCCTTTATTTTAGTGGACTAAAAATTTCACGTGTTTATATATTGTTTTAAATGTAGCGACTTTTATTCTAGCATTTTTTACATACATATATGTTTTTTACATATTTCACCAGTCAATAAATATATTAACTGCACTTCTTGATTCTTTAGCATGACTGTGTGCATGTCTAATTGTAAATGTAAATGTAATCTACCTACCTAATGTTTAAAAAGAAATATTCCCTCTGCAAAAAATGCCCCCTGGCCTTAGCGACAACTTTACGCCCCCCTGGGCATTGAATCCGGTATATATAAACAGTGGGTAAGCTATAACAAGATGCTTTACAAAGTTATATCACACTGGCCTACTGGGATTGGACCTTTGACCTTTGGAGTGTGTGAAAGCTAAAGTCAGTTGTGTGGCATTTTCTTTCAGAAAACTAGATGAAACAGTCCAAGCAAAAAACCTTATCTCTGAATTATTTCGATGCTGAGAATTCTCTCTTTCTCTCTCTCTTCTTAGGCAGCAAACATCCCACTTGTTTGTGAACTTGGCATCGATAAATTATCTTTTGATGACTTTTCTCTGGATGTCGACGCCATGATCACTGCTGCCCTCCGCATGTTTATGGAGCTGGGCATGGTGCAGAAATTCAAAATTGATTACGAGGTAAACTTGGACCCTGCCAACATAAACTACCATCCCGAAGGCATTATGTCAGTATCTATAACCGGAATGCAATCTACCTTTCTTTCCCATTCCAGACGCTGTGTAGGTGGTTGTTGACAGTCAGGAAGAATTACCGGATGGTGTTGTACCACAACTGGCGTCATGCGTTCAATGTTTGTCAGTGCATGTTTTCAATGTTAACAGTAAGTACCACACACCTGACTATGCTGCGTTTCATTTATTACCACCTGGAAGGGTGATTGAAGGTTTCAGAGATCACTGTAGTAACATTAATGGTTTGAGTACTATTAATTTCATTTTTATCTCTAACAAGCCCTTCCTCATCTCTTCATTGTTCCATAAAAAAAAAAAGTGTTTTTCTGTCTAAACTCAGTAACGTTTATAAGAGTCACTCCTCACTTGGGGCATGGTCAGACTCTATATTACTTTTATTCTCCATCTTCTAGCTCAACAGGATCTGGAGGTAATCAGAAAGGTCTTTTCTGACAGACAGATACATATTTTACTGTGTTATTCTTTTTCACATCATGACTTTTATGCTCTAAAGGCTCAAAAGCCATTAGTATCACACTGTGAAAAATGCTTAACTGCCTTCAACTAGCCCTGTGAGGATTTCAAATATAAGTACAGAAAGACATACTGAATCTTTTGGCTTTGATGTTTTTTTTTTTTCTTCCTCAATTGATTGTTTTATTTTTTGTCTGAAGGAGTTCCAAGAATAAACCAATAAATAAACGTAGCAAGCTTGTGGTGTTTGTTAATGATGAAGGGGGGGTGTGGGGGGGGGGGACTGAATTTGGCCAAACCATGATGATGTTAATGTTGGAACATTCCCTAAACACCTGTATCAGGAGTCAAAGAGCAGCCTTTTCCTCTTATATATGTTAATAATTAAGTCAAAACCCAGATCTCCTTGGTTCGTCAGGTTAACTATTGTTAGTCAGCAGGTTAACTATCATTATTATACACATTGACTATGATCAGTTATCTTGCTTTGTCTGCTAACATAAACATTTCTGACATGTTTCAATATGAGCTTGACATTTAGCCTTTATTACTTTTTCATTCTAAATGTATAGAACATTTTCTGTAGCCAAAACAGAAGGGCCTGTTATGTTATTGCTTTTCTGAGGTATTGGTACTGTACAAAACAATATTAGATGATACATTTCATGGCTGCTTCAAGGGGGCGTTTTAAACCAGACTGTTTCGTTTAGAACTATAAAACCAGAAACACTCACTTTTATTTTGGAATTCATTGAGGATCCATTCTAGAGACGTTCAGAAGCACTTTCCAATGACTGTTCAAACGATTTCTAATATCCTTAGAATCCAGAGGCATGTTAATCATCAGCTATTACAAAATGTTTACTTCTGTAATTGTTTATTTGTGAAAAAAAAGTATTCTCATTGTGATATGTGTTTATACTTTAATTCCCAGACAGCAGGTTTTCAGAAAACTCTCACAGAGGTTGAAATGTTAGCTCTGATTGTAGGCTGCTTGTGCCATGACCTGGACCACCGGGGAACAAATAATGCGTTTCAGGCAAAGTACGTTTTTAACATAGTAACTGCTGTTGGTCTCTTTTTAAAGACTTGTGTAGACATTGATACCAGTTAATTCCAACAAGAACCTTCTAGTTGTTTTGTACAATGTCTACATTGAGATGTTTATCTGTAGATGCTCCAAGCTCCAAATTGTTATTAGCATGTATTGTTACTGAAAAAAAAACACCACTTAGAAATGGATGAATATGTTCTTACTGGTTTGGTAATTCTATAGGGTAAGGGTTTCTCTTCTGAATAGAATCATGCTAATGGCACATTTTGTGAATCTATCTACCCCCTGTTTATTAATTAATAAATTAGTTAAAGTTAGTTAAAAGAGAAAGTATAAACAGTTTAAGTTAGTTGTTTGGTGTTAAACTGGATTTCCTGTCTCCCTCTTCTAGGACAGGTTCAGCTTTGTCTCAGTTGTACGGTACATTGGCTACTCTGGAGCATCATCATTTTAATCATGCCGTCATGATTCTTCAAAGTGAGGTACTGTATATGTTTTACCCTTTTTAATGTTAATTTTCTTGCCATCTTCCATTGCTTGTATGATATAAAGCAAAACATGCCGCTAAAAACGAAGCACCTCTTACATTTTTTTTAAATACAATTTTTAAATATTCCATTCAAATATCGCGTCACCACTATGTGCCACTTAACAATCAGGCTGACTGAAGATCAATGAGCAACTTCAGTTCCTGTTATCAAGTCAAACACCTCTTTTCATCTGCCGAACTTAAGCAAGGGAGCAAGCTACGGAACCTTGGAGGTATCTGTCTGGACTCATGACTCACCTGACCAGTGGGGTCGTTTAGCATGGTAAAGTTAACAAACTCCAGCCAGTTTCCTCCACAAGCCATAGACCAACGCAGCACTACAGCCAGAATCAGCACCTTGGCATGATCGTATGACTCACCCTGCCATTCCACGCTGAATGAGTCACTGGGGAACCCTACATGGTATTCTTTTCTGAAACATTGATAGCTTCTAAGTTATTGTGGACTGTGTAAAACAGTTGAGACACAAAGCCATAAAACATACTTGTCTGTATCTATATTTTTCTTTTGAGATGGAACAGTTTGTGATTTCTATGATGTTATTTGTTTCTAAACCACTGCTGTGAAGTACCACCTGAATTTGGTTGGCTTGTTATGGTAGAATGGTTGCTATGGAAACTGTGTTTTCCTTCCAACTAGAGCATCAGTATGTAACATAGCACTCCGAGACCACAATCCATACCACATACAACAATTATTAAAACTTTCATAATGCTTTATATTTCTTATTCCTTAATAAATTGTGAATTGGCTATTCATTTTTAATCTGCTGAAGTTATCTGTCTGGAGTTCAAGTGCTATTCTTAATTTGTAAAATTAGGGTAATCTGGCAGTAAATTAATGATTATGAAATTCATGACCCTGTTGTAGATGTGACTTATGTTCCAATTCATGTATACAAAATGATAACTATGTAATATAAAAAACATTTTTACAGTAAAATCAGTAATGTTAAATTATTTTGATGTACTCTTAAGTCTGTTTAAAAAATGTTCCTAATACATATAACTTTGATTGCAAAAGTGATGGTAAATGATGTACTCTCAAAGTAATTTGTTTTCAATGCATAAGTCCCATTTCCAGTGAAACACTTATCCCCGGGTTTTTGCAGATATTCTTGCATTCTTATACAAGGAGAGCCATTGGAAAGTCATTGGATAGCATCACTTTTTTTTAGTATACCCAATTATTTTACCGTCGTCTTTCTTCCAAATTTAGAATATCCAGTTATGTTCACTGCAGAAATCCCATCAGTGCTGGTCAACAGGGTCTGCTGTAACACAGTAAGGATTTTGCTTCCCTAACCTGCAGGAGCGCCAAGTGAAGATCAGCAACTTTGCACAGCCAGGACATGTACCAGAGGTCCCCTAACTGCATAATATCCACCATCACTATTTTCCACATCTTCCGAAAAGTCGAGATTTGGATTGTTGACTTTAATGTACCTGGTAGTACAATTGTTGACAGCAAAAAACAGTGAAAAACATACTTTTAAATTCTGAAACGCCACAGTGACATGCAAGGGATGTGCTATCTTCCTTGCTGAACAGGCTAGCCATTTCCATAGAAAACTACATTGTAATATATGTAAAATCTGTTTAAACCCGCTTAGTTGCAAAATGGCTTATATGAAAAGTGTAATCAGCAGTAAAGCACAAAAAAACGCTCAAGAGGTATTTTTCCTAGTTAGCTGTTGAGGAAAACTGCTCACTGAGGTATTGACTGCAATTGATCAATGATAAAAGCTGTATTCATCAGAGCAGTTTTTGATTCTTACACACTTTGAAAGGGGTTTCCATTTTCAGTTCATTTCAGTTTCTGGATTTTATTGGATTCCCTTTGTGATATATTTGCTATACCCCAGTGAAGGTTAAATTAAATAAACTTTAATATCAAAGTCACATTTGCATAAGCAGATCACGTTTGTGCTGTGATTTAATTGTATGTGCAGAAAATTCCCTTGTTGAGTGGTTTAAATTAGATATGTGTGGGATAATTGCAGTCAGGGAGGGATTGGTACATAGGTCATATTAAAGGCATGCTGAAAGTTAGCAATACTGTAAATGCTTCCATTTACGAACAATGCTAGACACAAAACATTGCCTCTGGTATGTCAGTCATAGGGATTATTAGTCTGAGTGGTTGTGTCTCTTAAGTGGAATTTCAGATATTTTAGGCGTTTTGTAGAATTAACTCACATTATCTACACTGCCATTAGTTATTGGTTAGCCCTTCTAATACTTTTAAATCCCACAACCATCTCTAGAAGGGTCAAATTTCAATTGGCTCAAATGTCCACCAATTATCTAGTAAGTATCCAGCGACAGTTCATGTAATAAAAGCCTATAATGAGCCAGCTGTTATAGAAAGTGGTACTGGTTAATATAGGATTAATATTGATTTACTACCACCTAGTGGACATGGCATTTATACCTTCAAACCTTTTTGTAATAAGGTGTTTTTTTTTTTTATATTGTATTATATATAAGTTAGTTTAGATATTTTGCTCTACTTGTACAGTAGTGTGAAGGGCTATAACTTTAGCTACTGGTGATATGGACTCATGCAGGTAGCAAAGGATTTAGGATCAGTTATGAGATAATTAGATTTAGAGTTGTAAAGCTTTGTAATAATTTGTAGTAATTATATATATATATATATATATATATATATATATATATATATATATATATATATATATATATATACAGTACCAGTCAAAAGTTTGAGTACACTTGCTGGAAACTAGGTTTTTTTCATAATTGACAATGTTTTATGTCGTATACATTTTTGTAAATACTTGAAAATGAAAACACATGTTACAATATACAAAACAAAACATAAGGAGTATCAAAGCAATGTTCAAGAAAATTGAAAATTGTCTCTAAATCTTGGATTCCTCAAAATTGCCACCCTTTGCCTTAATAACAGCCTCACAAACACGAGGCATTCGGTTAACAAGTTTCAACAGGAAATCACCCGACATGTCTTCCCAGCTCTTCTGCAGCAATTCCCAGAGATGTAGGGCACTTGTGGGTAGCTTTGCTTTGACTCTTCTGTCCAGTTCGTCCCATACAAGTTCTATGGGATTGAGGTCTGGAGACTGGGCAGGCCAGGTCATTAGATTGATTTGTCCTTCACTTTCCTTCTTCGCCAGATAGTTCTTCCACAACTTTGAGGTGTGTTTCGGATCATTATCTTGCTGAAGAATGAAGGACTGCCCAACTAGCCGTAATCCTGATGGAATTGCATGCCTCTGAAGTATGCTATGATAGCCATGCTGGTTGAGCTTGCCATGGACTTGGTAAAGATCACCAACTCTGTCACCAGCAAAGCAACCCCAGACCACGACACTGCCTTCTCCATGCTTGACAGTGGGAACCACACATGCAGAACTCATACACTCACCCTCTCTGCGTCTTACAAATACTTGGCGGTTGGACCCAGATATTTCAAATTTTGACTCATCGGTCCATAAGACCGACTTCCACTCCTCAAACGTCCAGTTTCTGTGTTTTTTGGCCCAGGCAAGTCTCTTCCTCTTATTCTGCACTCTTAACAATGGTTTCTTTGCAGCAGTTCTTCCAGTTAGGCCAGCCTCACGCAATCTCCTCTGAACAGTCGATGCTGAAACATCTGTACTTCTAGTAGCATTTAGCTGAGCTTGTATTTCAGGGGGTAGTTTAATCGCCGATTTCGCAGACTTGTGACTTGAATGAACTTGTTCTCTGATTCTGAGGTCACCCTTGGCCTGCCTGACCTTGTTCGGTCCTCATGAGTGCCAGTTTCTTCAAATCGTTTGATGGTCTTGGCCACAGCAGTTACAGACACTTGCAAAGTTCTTGCGATTTGTCTTAAAGATTGACCTTCATTTCTTAAAGTAATTACAGACTGTCTTTTTTCTTTGCTTAACTGAGCGTATTTTGCCATTTTCTGCTCCCTTACATTCAGGAATGACAAACTTGTGCCTATGCTACCTATATTTATAGTAATCATGGACCCTCACCTGTTAACAATAATTGGTGACAAATGGTTAATTAGGTAACATGTTAGTAAATTCGGAGAACATCTAACAAAGACACTTTTATACTTAGGCCAGTGTTCTAGCACCGTGTTATACACATTTCAGACTTTTAACTGACTTGGGCTTCAGACTGAAATCCCCTTGCTTTGGGTGACCATTTCATTGAAATTGACAAGATTTATATTTTCATTTAAAAATAAAATTTTTGAATGCAATTCACTTATGATTATCAGCTTACATAGGTACACGTATCATATAATGAAATATTAAGTGTTTATAGACAAGTTTATACAGTTAAAAGCATAGATAATCATGAAAAACTTGGTTTCAAGCAGGTGTACTCAAACTTTTGACTGGTACTGTATACTGTACTGTAGCGTTTATGCTACCTGAAAAAGAAAAAAAAATAATACAAAGTGGACATTCAAAACCGTACATTTGTACAACATGTCATTTTACTCACCCACACACATCTCCTTGTATGCTGTAGAAAGTGCTGACAAACCTCAAAGTGCTTTCTCAGCAGTATACAGACATTACTGAGGTGCTGGGCTTCTTAGGGCTCACAACTTTAATATATTAAACCAGACGATTTTAACTCTTTCAGAAGGGTTGGGGCTACAAAGTGAATCAAGTTTAAATTAAAACGCTTGTTCTAAACAAAGTCAACACTTTCAGTTGAGCTTCTCGTTTTCTCTCAACCGCTGATATTTAAGCAGATCTCATATTATTGTACTTTAGTTTTTCTCCCATACTTACAATGTACAATAATGTTCCCTCACCGCAGCATCTCCGCACAACAGCTCAGGAGAATTTGACACCTGGCCAGTAGGGGGCGCTGTAGAGTGATGAGGAGAAACAGTCCCTGAGGATTTTGTCACCCCAGTCTGTGGGAAATCCAGAGACAAGGCAAAGGTCCTTGCTGGGTTCCCAGCGAAGATCAGCAACTTGGCACAGTTAATATTTTAAACCGGATGTAAACATGAGCCTGGATAGCCTTTTGTTTTTGTGGTTTCCTTACCCCTAATAAACCTTTTAAGGCTGTGCTCTCCAGCACACCTGCAGGTAACTGCTGCCTCTCCGAGCAGCACCCCCAGAAACACAGCCTGCAGCACTGAGCAAGTACAACACTGCCAGTGCAAGACACTGTGGCCACAACCAAGTCAGACACCACTGTTATAATGTACAACAGACACAGCATGATCATTGTACCTTTTTTCATTTATTTCTTTCTTTACAGGCATATATGTTTTTTGGGTTTTTTATAATGATGTACTGCATGCAGGACAGTTTCCAAAACTTTTCTTAAAGGAATTGGACATGAAAAATAGGAAGAAACAACTTCTTTCTGCAGCCTTCGTTGTATGTTTATTTATTAAAAAAATGACATGACACAATTACACATTATTGTGTACAGTATTAATATTTCAAAATAAACACGTGTCACTCATGCAGAAACAGCGTGGGAAAGATCAGAACTGGTAGCATTGGAATCATGTATTTAAGTGCATACGTGCAACAATGTTAACTTTTTTTATTTCAACTTCATTTTAATGTTCTGTTTTGCTTAATGAACTTATGTTACCTACATAAATATGCAAACATGTGATTAGCTTTTTTTTTTTTAGTTCCAGAGCTCTATTGTTGGAGATGTTCTATATAAAAGTTACCAAGCTTGCAACATGTACTATTCTACTTTTTCATTGTAATGTTTTAAAAATGCGTCTGTGTTGTTTTGTCTCTTTAAAGGGCCACAACATTTTTGCCAACTTGTCCTCCAGGGAGTATAGTGACCTTATGCAGCTTCTGAAACAGTCAATACTGGCAACTGACCTTACCCTCTACTTTGAGTATGTCTGGGTTATTTATTTATTTCATATTTATTTGAACCTTTTTCAGGGTAAGATTAATGTGTTGTGAACAATTAAAAAATACTGATAACAAAGCAGTTGTGGCCAATGCTTTATCATACTTATCTGTTAGCATGCTTGTTTATGTGTTAACACTCTTTCAATCAGATTTCATAGAATTTGTTGGCCATTTATTTACCATGGCATACCACAGTAATGGGGACAATTTTTATAAAAACAGACTGTATGTACAACACACATGCAATCTACAAACAGCCCACATAGCAGTCCGTGTCACGGTTTATATAATGTAACCTCATTTCTCCAGTCCTGTTTGGACCAACACATTTTTCTGTTCAGTACTTTAAGTGATCCATATTGATTAATTCACACTCAACTTAGGAACAGTAATGAGTTGTTTCTTTAAAAACCATTTATAAATCAATATGCTGCCTAAACACCCAATTTGAGTCAAGCAAATGTAATATTGTGCTTTCTGTTGTGTAGCTTTATTATTACTTAAGAGTATCCAACATACTACATTACAACACTTAGCAGTCAATACAAACGCACATATGTCCAAAGCATTTTTTTTCAAAAAAATATATATTATTAAAGATAACATTAGAAAGCAAAAACCCTTTTTTTGAAACCCAAATGTGCTTGTTGACTTATTTATTAAAACATTTATATTAAAACATAATAGTTTTATTTATAATTATGCATTTTGGTATATGAATGTCTCCAAAATGTCTGTTTAAAATAAATTGTTTAAACATTTGTTGATAAACAACTTATTTAAAAAATGTTACAGTTTCTAGTGACCTCTTGTGGAAGTCATGTGCAATTGAAAATGTCATTCCCACTTTTTGAGACTGCAAAGTGCGTGGACAATTACTACAGTACACTGAAACTCAATTCTCATTATAATGCTGTCCGTTCTCGTTATAATATATTGCATTTTTTTTTCAGGAAGAGAAGTGAATTTTTTGAACTGGTTGATAAAGGAGAATATAACTGGAACGTTAAGAATCATCGAGAAATGTTTAGGTAAGTCCAGAGTCCTGTATTAGTGAAGTGTACCTTCCTGTTATTTTAATGTAAAGATTCATCAAGTACATGTAGGTCCATATTTATTAAGTTGTTTTTTTTCGTTTTTTTTTCCCAGTTCAAAGTTTGCTACAGTTTTTATTTATATTTTATTTATTTATGTTCTTGGTAATAAAGTACAAACTACAATCCCTTTAAAACACCCAAACCTGTTCATTTCTAGCTATGGAACATTACAATTTATTAAGGACCCTGTTTATATTTGTGTTACTGTGGTATAAATAAGGTAAAAATAAACACCTGAATGTTTTTTTTTCCCTTAATTTTAAGATCCTCAAATTGTAGTATTCATGTTATGTGCTCATAGACCACAAGTATACTTTTTTTTTAGTTAGTTTGAATTAAAAAGAATAGCAGATACTGTTTGCTAATAAGATGTTATGCTTTTCTCCAGGTCTATGTTGATGACTGCATGTGATCTGGGAGCTGTGACAAAACCTTGGGAGATATCAAGAAAGGCAAGTCAATGAAGTGCTGTAGCTGATCTGACTAGCAGCTCATTTTGTGCTTGGGTCAGAGGTTTTAGCAGACTGGATATTCACAAAATCCACTAAGCAGGCAAAGTCTGTGAAACAAAACTACTAAATTGCGAAATCTATCTTCAGCCCATTAAAGTGGTGTACACATTGGCTACCTGCCTAGAAATTCAAATAGAGACTGAATTGCTTTGAACACCTGCTGCTTCTGTACAGTACTGTACTGTGCACATTGTAGCTCTAGCTTCACCTTGCGTTCACTGTATCTCTGTGGTTATTATGGGATACATTGGGCTGCAATTGCCCTAGTTGCAAAGGGAGCAACAAACAGTGACTGTTCTGTATTAACCTTTGCTCAAACTTTTTGTCAGTAACCCAAATGGTAAACATTTCTTTTATATTTGTATTAATGTATTTCAGGTGGCTGAGCTGGTAACCAGTGAATTCTTCGAACAAGGAGACAGAGAAAGATCCGAACTGAAACTCACTCCATCGGTAAACCATACACATACCTTAAACTTCACCATATTTACTCATTGTTTTAATTTATTTTTTAATGGAAATGTAGAAGTTGTATTATACTTAAATAAGTAACGTTTCTTAATTGGGGTTTACTGTGATTCCAGCTACATCAAATATGCCATCAGGGATAATTGTGGGAAAAATATGAAATACCAGTTTGAACCAAAAATAGTTCCGTATGTGATACAGGTTGTCAGGATCAACAAAATTCAGATAAATAATGATGGCATTTTTTGGTTTAACAGGGGATAAATAAAATACACCTAATTTCTTCTGAACAGCAAGCAACAGCAATAGTAATGTATTCCCTAGCTAGATAAACGGCATCATGTGATGCTGTACTATGAATATCAGCAATGACATTGTTTTCAATCTCTAGGGAGGCATATTTAAAATGTAGAAGGGCAGTAAAGCATGAAATTGTGTTTGTGTTGCAGGCCATTTTTGATCGGAACAGGAAAGATGAACTGCCAGGCCTCCAGCTGGAGTGGATTGATGGAATCTGTGCTCCACTCTATGAGGTAATCCCCTCTGACTTTACATTGTGACCTGCAATAAAGGGGAGAATACTGCTAGAGTAAGACAGCAAAAGGGAAATGTTCCACCGCTGTACCTCAGCTGCCATTATACAGTATCTGACTGTGTGTTAGAATAGTACAGAACCACTGCCTTTTAGCTGAATATGTTACCTATACTTGTTTTGGACATGTGGTTAAGGGCTGAAGGAATATGTTAAACAGCACTGTGCACTCTTTTTTATCATAAAGGTTAATGTAAATCATAAACGTAGGTGGAGTATACAGTAGCTGCTCTATTAATTTGGCATGATGTGTATCCATTTTGATTAACCCACATGATGTAGGTGTGCAAGTTCGCTGTATGCATCAACTGCTTTGTATATGAGGTGACATACATCCTGGTCACCAAAATAATAAAAGCCAGCTGTTGTTATGTTGTGTCTGTGAACAATTGGGTCATTACAGTATGTTAATTGTAACCCCTTACCTCTTCACTACTGACATCCATATTCAGAAGCTGTGCTTGTTCAACAGATTGACTCCTGCAGTCCTTCCTGCTGTGGGAGCTGAGCACATTAACTTTGAAGTGAGGTCACAGACAGGTTAGCTGGAAGTACAGTGACATCAGAGCAGCAGTTGGAGTGCAGCTGTAGCATGTCAGCCACTCGAAAGGGGGAGTTTCAGCAGGAGTATGAACAATGAGAATGGAGAGTTCCGGAACTTTAATTGCACATGGATTCACCTTCCTTAGCAACAAGGGAGAGAGTAGGTTACAACTACAATAATAATAATAATAATAATAATAATAATAATAATAATAATCAATAAACAATTCTCTAATTGATTTTTTTCTTTTTTTTATCTGTAAAGGTAGATATGGTTCTACATAAACCATAAGTCAATTATGTTGCCATTCCATTTTAAAGAACTGACAATGACAGGCTGGCAGTGGCTAAATAATTGCCAATTTAAAATTACTGAGGTATTTCGTGGTGCTTTGACTTTTGTGAAATGTGGTGTAAATTACTTTGTTGGTAATTTCCTTTTCCATTAAGAAACCTGCATGCCCGATTTCAAGCAAAGGCTGTGGTTTGATTCACGAGAACTTCACAGTGAGTTTTGGAAGGAAAGGAAATCCTTGTAATCTAGTTTCACTGGTTCTGTGTGCTGTGCAGAATACTAATGCAGTGTTACACAACAGCTGTCAGGCATCACCTCTTCAAAGCCCTCTAGATAACCACTCATTTCTCTTATCTTGCTGAGTGTTCATGTCCCTGCTGGAATGCTGATATAGGATAAGAGGACCAAAAGATGTAAATATTTTTTTTATTATTATTGAAAAAGCCATTGAGGTTTTTTTCATTGTCAACTGAAAGGCACTTTTCAAAGATTCTTTGTGAATCTGAACACACAGCTACAAAGGTATCAATTTAGAATCGCTAAGGTAACCCCTCAAGAAATAGTTTTGTTTTTTTTAATTATTTTGCCATAGATATCCTATGTGCAAAATCAGCATACAGAAAAAGGAAAGCTCAGAGGAACTCCTGTTAACTGTGAGGAAAGACTGTATCAGAAGTGAATTATTAGCCAGGATTTGATGGATTAGTTTATTATGGAAAGCAGCCCACACTATAAATTCAGCATCGCAGTTGGTACTAATTGCCAAAGGATTGGATGGGCATCAAGTCTGAACGACCCTCTCATCCCCCAAGGTGTGATCCTTCCAGGGTAGGGTTTAGCCTCAATAGTCAAGCAGTGTGCTGAATATTCATTCTAGATAAATAAGAACCTTGCTGTCCATTCAAAGTGATGAAATAAATTGTATACATTAAGAAAAAGGTTAACAACAGTCTACATGTTTTGAGTTTGTGCCTCTTGAATAATTTGTGTAACCTGGCCATCAATTAAAAACACTTTCACCTTATATATCCACAACACTTTGAAATGGAAAGCCGATGCTGTCAAGAGAGGATTGGTAAAGACACATAATCTGGATTTTTTCTTCAGTCCCCACAGTTAAACTGTGGCGGTATCTGTGCCTCTTCTATCCTTTCATTCACTTTAATTATTTCTTGTCACCCTTATCCCTAACCCCAGGAACTGCTTTCAGAATGTCTGACTGAGTTTTTGTGTGAACCATTTATTTTGTGCAATATTACTTCAGCGAGCAGCTGTCTTATCATCAGTGTGTTGAATAGAATAGGGAACCTTTAAAAACACCTTCAGGGACCTGTTTAAATGCCGCATTTCATAGTCAGCTGCAACAACAACAACCCTGCTGATTACACAATACTCATTGCATAGAGTCAGTGCTCATAATGTGTTACGATGTACTTGACAGGTTGAAGTGATTGTAGCAGTTTTATAAATCTTACCTGCACTTCCATTTTCTACACAGGTCTAAACTGTGCAGTTTTGAAAGAAACACATGTTTCAGCAAACATGTATTTTATTTTTAAAATGTGATATACACTGCTTTAGACATCTCTGTTTGCAAGCTATGCTTTTAGACTGTCTAGCACTTCCTGGGATATTTTACCCAGAGGGTGAAATTGTCCCCACCTCTTGGTCAATAACCAATCAGCTGCTTCCCCTGTTCACTGACATGCTTTGAACCAATATAATGATTTGACCCAGAAGACACTGCTGGGGTGAAATGGCCAAGGCAGTAAAGCAGGAGTAGACTTACTGTAATGCCAGAGGTCGTGTTTTTAAATGAAAATACACGTTTATGTATCTGTTTCTTTAAAAAACGGCACATTTCAGACCTATGTAGAATGCTTTGGCAAACAGCTGATGATGGTCAAGACAAAGGAGTTGGATTTTGTTTTATTAAAAAAAGTGGTTAAAGATTACTAAATACTTAATCTGTTACCTTGAATGATGGTATAATAAGTGTATGGTGCCAATACCTTTGTCTGCGACTGTACCATGTAGTATGTATGTATAGAACATGTTAACTGTTCGTCACAACATGTTAATGTGATCATTTTCTATCATGGTAATGAGAAGTGGTAGGCAGGAGTCAAGCCTGCATTCACAGAGGAGCGGTGGATCTCAGTAAGAGAATCTTGCTTGGCTCCTAGTAGAGCTCTGTGTAAAATTCACTTTTTCTTTATAATCTGGTGTTTTGTTATTAGCCTGATGTGCACTTAAAACTTAACATTCAAGCCCTAAAACAAAGCATACAGCTCCAGCTTTAGGATGGATGACGATTTGTAAATGATGTTGCTCAGCTCAGGGGAGTTATATTAAACTCGGTTACATGGTGTATGTAATGTATTCAGAGTTCTGCCTTTGGGTATTATTGACGTACTTAGAAGCATTCTGCAGATATAAAAAAGAAAATTAAACCAGTCAGCAAGAAAACAAAACAACATGCAGACTTTATCACCAAGAAAATAGCGGTTGTTTCATTTGGATTTATGGTCCATATTCTTTCTCAGCTCTGTTCATGAGGAAAGCTTTCTGGCTTAAGAGCAGGGCTGTGAATGTGTAGTTGTATGCAATACCAGCCAGAGATTGATTTTATCTCCAAGAACAAAAGTGCTAATGTGTGGCATAGTTACTGGAATTTCGACTTGCAGTGTTTCTCTTTGTTCCAAGCTGGGTTTAAGTGACAATAAGTCCTATGCCAACCTTTTTTTAAGCGATTCACACACCTGGATGTATAAACACACCGTCCTTAGTTATTCGTATAGCCAAATTTCCAAAATACTACAAAAGTATATTCATCTGAGATCTAACTCTAGATCTATCAATACATACCGGGCTACCAGGTTAGCAGTTTGTATTAATACCTTTGTGTTCCTTGTGTAATATGTTTTGTATCTATCAGTGATGATTTTTACTTCTGGTGTCAGCAGCAGTGGTATTTAGGAATGAGGATTAAACATAAAGATGAATTAATACAGCCAACATGACAAGAAACTGTATTGCTTCAGATTGCTAAATGAAAAAAAAAAAATTACACAATTAAAAATAAAATGGCAGTAGTTGTTAAATGCTGTTGCAATTTTTTGACAAATACGATGCTGCAGAGTGCAAATGTTGACAGAGGTTTTTTAAATGGTCATTTTGTTTTTGTCTGTTTTCCCCCAGACTTTGGTGAAGGTAAACCCCAAGCTTCAGCCAATGCTGGACCTCATCCGAGGAAACAGAGTGAAGTGGGAGGAGCTAAACAGGGAGAGGCAGCGCAGTCAGCCAAGTAATACCAGCAGCAGAAGCAGTAGCAGTACAAGTACAAGTACAGGTACAAGTACAAGTAGCAGCACATCCTGCAACCTGTCCCCAAATAACACAAGCTAGTCCCTGGCGGTTCATTGAAGGGGTCTTTCCTGCCATTGGCTTTTTCAAAAGTCAGCCTGAGGGAAACTGAAATCAGCTGTGCTTCCAGAGTATGGCACTCTGTCTTAGCTTTCGATGCAGAGGTGGATTTTGCTTAAGCGCACAGTATTCACCAGTCGAGAAGACGAAGTGGAGGTTTCTCCTATGCAGTTACGGTGGTTTGTGTTGCTGTATGGATTGCTGGACAGCATTAATATGCACAATCAGGTTTTTGTTTTGTTTAGCTTGCAGCTGTGTGCAAAGCCTACAGCCCATCCAGTGCTGTTAATCACAAATCTAATTAGCCAGCATCTTAATGAAGAAAGTGGTTGGACATAGTCTTGGTAGAGCTGCAATTAAAATAGAAAAACAAGGAAGAAAATAACCAGTATCAAAACTTGTTATTGTTCCCGCCTGTCAGGCGTGTCAGTCTCTTACCTGTATGCTTTTCCTTATACTGCTTAATATATTTGTTGCAGGAATGTTTTTGGATTATGTCTATTTTGTATTGTACATATGTATATATATTTTTAACAAAAGGAAGATGTTAAGGCCCTCTCATACCTGTGTTAAATAAACAGTGTACTTTTATTGGTTTGTGAAAACAAACAAGGCTAAGGGGCTATCCTGGGGTTTGTAGCAATGCGTGCAATGCAAATACAAAGCACAGCAGCCTGTGCCTTGTAGGTAGACGATGTATGAAAAGTGCATGAACATCCTTTGAGTACTGCATTCATTTCTCATTTTTTTCAAGTAAATCAGCATTCCCAAAATTAAGTTTATGTTGCATGTACAGTCACAGACAATGTATTAACACTACTCTTATTATACCACAATTCAAACTGACAGATTAAGGACAAGCATTTAGTAAACTTTGTAATAAAACAAAAAGCAAAATACTCAATTTCTAGTAATTTAACAAATAATCTTTATCAAAAAACAAAAACATTTTATTTTAAAATATTCATTCATGACAAAAGTATTGGCACTCCTGCTTTAGTATTGTGTGTGTCCTCCTTTTGTTTTTATTACGGCTGTAATGATAATTCTTACATCTTGTTGGTGAAATCTGGACCCATTCTGTCTTGCATATTTCCTTCAGCTGACAGCTTTTTTTCAGATCAGTCCAAAGCATTTCTATTGGATTGAGATCTGGTTATTGTGAAAGGCCATTCCAGAACTGTTATCTTAGTTTTCTTCAAGAATTCCAGTTGACTTCACCTTAGGCTTTGGGTTGTTGTCGTGTTGGAAGATAAACTGCCTGCCCGTCAACCTACGAGCAGATGGTATCATTGTACTTGTAGAATGTTTTGATACATGGCTGTATTCATTTGATCTTCAGTAACATCAATATCTCTAGTCCCAGACCTACCTCCATGTTTAACTGTAGGTACGAGGTTTTCTTTATGAAGACTTTCCCTTTTTTCACCAAACATCCTATGGTCCATTTCTGGGGAGAAGTTGAAGTTGGGTTTAGGGTTAGGCTTGAGGTTGAAGAATGTTTGATTCCTGTTCATATTTCTTGGCAAATTTTAGAATTTTAGGTTTGTTTTATACTTTCTTTAAAAGTGGTTTGCAGAGAGGCCTACACACATACAACCCCTCTGTGTTCAGGTCCCTTTGTTGTTTTTTTCGTGCACTGTTACGCCTGATGCTTCTAAATCTTTCTTTAAGTCCTTGGCTGTTAATGTTGGACGATTCTCCTACCTGCTGTATCCGGACATCCACTTCTTTCAAGCGTTTCAGTTGAATTTGTTCTGTGGTACTTCTTGATTATTGCTCTGATTGTGGATTTTGGTATTCCATTTTTCTTTGATACTGTTCTGTAGCTATTTACTTTGTTTTAGTTTGCTACAAGTGCTTTTCTCAAACGTGAATTCAGCTCCTTTGACTGCCGTGTTGCCAAAATGTTCTTCAAAAGATGTTGGAAATAATTACCTATTTTTCTGGCTATTGATTGTATAATGCAACTGAATTACTGTGTAATGGTTTTCAATTAATTAATATATTTTTTAATTAGTTCTATAACATTTCTACAGACTTTTAATGTAAAGGTGTCAATACTTTTGCCATGAACAAATATTTAAAATGAACAAATATTTGAAATGTGTGTATTTTGGTCTTTTGCTCTTTGTCATGTTAATTAGTGGCTAATGTTGACTAAATACTTGTATTTAACATGCTTTCTTGAATTACCTTCTATTAAGTGTAAGGAGACAACGCTTTTGTCTCTTGAGTTGCAACGAATGAGTTATATCAGATTTAACAACGTCTCAAAGTGCCATTTTAATCTGGATAAAAACATACCGGTACTTTTACTCAGAAAAGCACAAACTATTACACAGTTTACTAAATTAAAAAGGGTGGAGGGTTATATATAACACATAGTTGTTCTTTTACCTGTATGTTTTAATACAAATTGTGGGGGTGTACCATTGAAGCTTTTGGTTTAGTGGGGATAAAGATACTCACTCTGCTTCCTTCACAGCATGGCATGGAATTGTATCATAATACTCAAAGGGTTACCATTAAAATGCCAACATTTCGTGTTGAAGGGTTAGTGTTGCATGAAAAGATCACTTACTCTGGAACAAGTTACATGTGATCAGTAGTTTGAAAACAACAACAAAAAGACATGTGCCAACAGGTTTTCCCCAGTAATGTAAAACTTGAAAATGTATTTCCTTATTTTCTCAGTTTGACACTTGGGTTGTAATTTGAAACAAATACCCTGTTTACCTTGAATGCAATTGCATGGGTTTTGTTAGTGCATCTTCAGATTGCGTGGATTAATTGAAAAGGTCATCATTTATTTTTTACATTTGGTTTCAAATGTATGACTTCTGTATACTGTACCTGGACTTTGAACTATTATTTGTGTTCTAGTCATTTTATTTTTTCGGTTTGTTATTTACGTTTTACATTTAATTTTATACATTCTTCTACTCAGACATAATGGAGACCTGTCAAATAATTATTTAAAAGGCATGTTATTTGGAAATATACTACTTTTATTTAGTTTGTTGAAATAAACATTTGCTTCAAAAATATAATAAATCTGTGATTGTATACAGTGAGCTTTTACTCTGAGTCTTTGTTTATGGGTTGAAGGACAGATTTGTCTGGTATGTTACAATACTGACTCCTAGTGGTAAGTAGTGAGAAATGCATGCATATATCCCAGAACAACAGTTTTTTGTTTAAATCAACCATTAATATATTTCTTAATGGAAAAACTGATACATTGATCTGGTTTTACAGTGTATCTTGCATTGTCAGGTGATAATAAATTAAGCTTTTGATTTTAGTGTTAGCATTTGATGCAGAATAGAATATTTGTTTTTTGCTTTAAAAATAATGCACGATTAAACACAGAAACAGAATGACTAAATTTGTCTAAACTTTTAGTCTTGGATTGGGGCAAAAACAATAAATATTACTAACATTACAAATATTATTCTCTTTTTTGTTTATTTTTAAAATTAATTTGTCACAGAATGAATCATTGGAAACCACTAATATACGTTTAAGTTCATAAATAAAGTGTTGAGTGTACATAAAGAATCAAGCCTCAAACACTAAATATATTTCACAAGTGAATACATTAATTTACTATTTGGAATGTGCATTTTCAACTTTATAAGTATTCCTAATTACTTCTAATACCATGATATAAATGGTTTGGACTGAGGTAATAGATGCAGCTGTTTGTTGTTAAAGTAGGGATGTGAAACCTACCCAGAGCTCAAGAAAGAAAATGAACTAGACAAAGTCCTTTTGTACAAGAGTCACGATTGACTGATGTTCACCTCAGTATGATCTTAAAAATGTACTTTCTTTAATTTAGCGTATAAGAAAAAAAGAGGACAATCTGTTTGTAACCTGAAGAAACATTTTGTTTGTCTAATCAACACATGGCCTGCACACTGAATGAAATAATCCCCACAGAAGGATTCCATCATCCAGTTTAATCTCCCTGTTTCTTAATTGACTAGAGTCATTATTTCCACCTCGCTAGTTGTCAGAAGGTCCCCCTTTGCTTCTCCCCTAAGCAATAATGAACTAATTCATAATATTCTCTGTTTAATTAAAGATGTGTGTTGCAGAGACACTTGTAAATTAGTACTCAGCTAATTCAGTTTCAGGAAGTAGAAACTTCATTTATTTCCT
The DNA here is from genome assembly GCA_030684275.1 of Acipenser oxyrinchus oxyrinchus. NCBI lineage: Eukaryota > Metazoa > Chordata > Actinopteri > Acipenseriformes > Acipenseridae > Acipenser > Acipenser oxyrinchus. The sequence continues at coordinate 37,526,163 of CM060258.1, forward strand.
TTCCTCAGCCGACTGACACGGAATTACAGAACAACCAAAAAAAAGCGTAGTTAACAAAAGTTTTAAACAATTTTAAAAAGCATCAACTATTTAATTATTATAAAATGCTTTTCAAGATAATCTCACAATAATTGTAATATGTGAAACAAGATCAACAATAAACTAAAAAGAAAATAAAAATAAATCCTATCCATACAGCCAGAATGAAATCCTACACGAAGTTTCTCTAAATACACCTGCAAAAATTATAATTTGATTGACAGGAATATCCTTGCAACCATCACCAAAAGTAGACTTTGGACAGAGGAGGTAACTCCCACACTCATGTCAACCTTCATTCAATGGTAGCTACTAATAGTATTTAAGCCAGGTACATTCAAACCTCTTTGAAGTCAGTGCTATGCTCTTGAATTAACTTCCTCCTCCACCTCATTTCTGTCAATCAAATTAAATATGGAGGCAGCACCAACTGTCCTGAAAGGCAAGGCCAAGAAGCAAAAGCAAGCCTATCAAAACAGCTGTGATACATGCTTATATCAACTGTTTTAATCTCTAAAAAACCAAAAACATTTGTTAAGGAAATGCTTTTGACTTGTACCTGACACTGGTCTGTAGCAGTGCTGAGGTTTAGAAGGGGAAAGCAAGCAAGGAAGTGTGTGGGAGTAGGGTCCAGATGGTATATGTGTTCAAGTTCCAGCTCAAAATGGTGCCCTTGGGAGTACATTATTATAATCAAGCGACAATAAAATAAAGATAAAATATTCAAGATAAGCAAATGAAAAACTGGAGAAAAAACAAACAAACTTGTGACCAAGGAAATGGCTGAGCTGCTACAGAGCGTGAGTGTTGATGTGTGCTGTAGTAAGTGGATGGAAAACTTGCATCATACCTTGGTTAATGACCTTAGAACTACTATAGTCAGAGCTAATTCACACAATAGGGCATTTGTTTGGAGGCACGATAGGAAAATGTTGAATGCTGACTGAACTGCATATGAAAAATACTATCATGAGTAAAATCTATGTCACATTCTAAAACGAATGGTTTCCTTTACTATAAACAAGACACACTGTGTACAGTATTTCTGAAACACATACTTAACCATAGTTTGTAATCAAAAATTAGATAAAGTATCGCCCTGTGTTATCCATACCAAACAGGCCCTATTTACTCTTCAAGTCCATTATATTGATTAAACCATGTATGGTTTTTTGAACTGCTGTCTTACAGCCAGGACACTCCAATATCCAAGTCCAATATCTTAAACCAGGACAATTGATTTAAAGATGTAATTAGCATTACAGTTTCTTCTTGTACAACAAATCCTATATCACATGATTTATGAATTCTCTGAGGGATGTCTTAATGCTACAGTGGGATTACATGGTTACCTGTCTACTACAGATAAAATCATTAGAGGTCATGCCCCTATGCTCTGTCTTGTAGAACCATTCCAATCCCAAATTGCAGTCTTAAACGGTGATTAGAAAATGCATTGGCAATTTCCTTTAACCTGATTGGTCAATATGAGGTCCCTAATCTCTGGTAAAGAACCTTGAATGTTATCGTTCAAACTATGTTTAATCACTGTTCCAAATCAATGCACTGGCAAATTTGTACAGTAAATACAGTAATAATGTATGTAATTTACTGTACCTTTTTTCTGCTTGATGAAAGAATATCTCCATTCTAGTACATGCCCTCTGAATGGTGTCTGTCAATGTAGCCTGAGTCTGCTTCCTCACTGTCCTACACGTGCAATCTATGAATTTAAATGTAATACAGTAAAAAAAAAAGGACGATTTTATTCAAACATTTTTTAAATTTTTTTAGAGATAGATAAAAACAAACAGTTCTGAAACCATGTTTGCTTTTGTGTAAGAGGTACCTGAACTGAAGAACAGCTACATATAATAGATTATTTTTAGTACTGAGTTATTATTTAGGCTATTAGAAACACCCACGAAACGGCATTTTCTACTGCTGGGATACCGAATCGTGAAAGCTACTTGACCACATATGGAATTCCACATATGGAATTCTAAGCAAACCACATTACTCAAGGAAAACATTTGTTTACATTCAGCAACAAAAACTAATGCTTACATAAAATCACGAAAAAAAAAACGACTTTATTTTTTATAAACGCAGCCATTTTATAATAGCAATATAACCCCCAGAAGAGGGCATTACCATCTGGTAAGGCCCTTTGAATTATGTTAAATGCCCTCGCCTTAACGACACGACGTGGGCCTTACCAGGTGGGTAAAGCCCTCTTCTGAGGGTTCTATTGCTTTATTAAATATTTTATACTGCATGCACAGTGCTCCACACAATCTATATTCTTATCTTTGTATTCATATAGTATCTTATTTACAAAATGTGTAGGTTAGAGGTTACTTGTAAACGCTCAGCCTTAAAATAATACAATGTTGGAACAGTTTTACCTTCCAAAAAGGGGCAAGCCATGCTAAATTGTACCCAAGGCAATCAAGCTTCCTCAAGGAAGTGTAATGGTAGTGTAACAGACAAAAACAAACTTGTCATGTTTGGGAATTAAAAGGCCCCAAATGTGGAGCAGATGTGACTTTCTCCATCAACCATCTGTCAGCTCTCACAAGTGAAACTCCTGTCTGTAGTGGGAAGTTCCAGAAACTGACGCACATTTAGCCTTCCTAAATCTTGGAAGAATTTATTGATTTAGCATTAAACCTTTCATAACAAAGTGGACACGACACACAGTTCAAGGTCTACTCAGTTAAATATTTTTTTTATATACACATTTGCTTTAAACTCTAGGTTTTGATGAAACAGATGAGCTAGTTCAACAGAACATCCACTGCCTACGAAAGTATTCTATTGTTCCAAAATTTAAAAAATGATTTGTAGGGAACGTACACAACATAAGAAAATTGTGTGAATATGTATTGTAATACATCATCAAACAAACACCTATTTCGTTATTCAGTAAGGTGCAATTGAAGATCATGGGGCTGATGTAAGGATATATGCAAAGTGATCTGCGGCTGCAAAACACCCTATTGCTGTCAAAAAACTGTGTTTAGCTGGCAAAAAGTGGGACTTTAGCAGTCACTAAAAATGTGGCATATGTAAAGAATGATTTTCACCTGGCATTCTGCACCCGCTATCAAATTAGCACTTTACCATCATTAAACCATTTAAATGATATTGAAATGTATTCAAATAAAGAGAAGAGCATGGAATTGGGCAGGGATCTGGAATACTAAACGGGTGCAAACATTATTATTATTATTATTATTATTATTATTATTATTATTATTTATTTCTTAGCAGACGCCCTTATCCCTTATAATGAGATGGAAGGATTTTGCCTTGCACTTGAATTGCTGACCCTCCAAAAACTTTGCATCTTCTCTGACAAGGTGCAAACCATTGCAGAATCAAGTAATTAAGAGCTATATAAAACCACACACGTTCAGAGATCTGTCATCGGCCTCAGAATGTTCTGCTGTAGTACACTTCCTGAAGCGGCGATGCTTGGCTCTTATTGAGGACAGGCAGGAAAACCGTCTTATTGAGGACAGGCAGGAGAAGACCCTGCATATTCAAACCCAGGGTCGCTTTGTTTGGGATGAATTGTCCTCTCCGCTTGCCTCTCCAGTGGTGTCAGCTGTGATGTGGATGGCAGTCCTTCTCCTGTTCCTGCTGCATGCCTGTGCTGTTTTGCGAGTTTTGCTTTTGTTCGTCGCCGCAGGTCCTGCCACCTTTCCATCACCTTGTTGACTGTCCTCCTCGTAACTTACTTTCTCCACTGGAGGACCATATTGGCCTCTTTGGTAGCATAACTGATGTTGGCAGAGGCTTTTCCCAAATAACTCAATTTCATGCTGTGACCTCACCCATAAGGACTCTCCACTCCTCCTCAGAAAACATTTATTTTCCATGCGCAGAGGACTTTGTTGCCCTTACTCTGCCATATTTTCTTTTGTTTGGTTTGATTTTCGTGCTCCACAAATCTCATACAGCGCCTACTGCTCTCTGTACTCTTAACTCACCTCACCTCTGGGCTGTAAGTGCAGCTGCTAAATAGCTCAATGCACAGGCGGCAGTCATTTCGACCCTCATTAACAAGATATTTGTGAGCGTTGAGTAATTTGCGTTGCTCTTAAGCTTACTTTGGCCACAGTGCAAAATAATTGCCTGGTTGCTAGGCAGCCGCAGTTGTTTGCACAGCGCCTATCCTTACATCAGCCCCCATATATCCATAAATCATTATGCAAATCCCTGGAGATGAACAATTACCAAAGCAGACTATTTTATTATTTAAAATGTACCCAATTATCACAATTTGGCTGTTCGATTCTGTCGCCCTGCTGGAAAAGATCATCAGTAAGCTTTTGGAGCAGGGTTTTTTTTTTCCACACACAACTTGGCCTATAACACGAATGACTTTGTTTTTCTGGACATAGTATTAAAAGCATAAAAAAAGACTAATTTATTTGGTATTTTTCACAAAGCGGATTCACGGTCTGAAATACCCATCATCCACCGCTTATTATATCCTTGTCAAGTTTTCATTTACGACATTACAACCCAACAGACTGTTTAAGTCTGTTTATTGTGCCGATATTATTGTAAAAACTTACTAGGAATACATCATCCGAAAAAAAAACACAACAGGACAAAGAAAGTCACCGGTTTTTAAAACATGTCAGACTTCAAAGTGTCACCAGAGAATTACACATTTATTTTTTTAAGCTATGTTAATTGGGTTGGCGACAGTTCAGAAAAAAAGGGAAGTTAATATTTATGCCAGTCTTAATTTCCTGGACTGTGCTTAAACTGAAATGGAAACATACACAGAAATAACCAAGAGCTTAATCATACCTGCTATTGCTAGAACAGTATGGGAACTTAAGAAAAAGAAGATGGTTAAGGCCAAAATCAGAAAAAGGAGGTACTAAATTTATTAACAGTGTAAATAGTACAACACATCATACTTAAGTTTTACTTTATCCTATTTGCTTACAGCATTTACATTGTTAGTTCCAGGGTACAGTATATACGGACAGAAACTGCTTTTAAAAACTGCATATACCTAGGATAACATACTGTAGGTATATTATAACACTTCACAAGAATGTAACTGCTGTGTGAATGCTGCCTCTTCAATAGAATTAAATCAATGTAGCAACATTCATTTGAAAGGGACAAGGATCTAGACTACAGCCATAAATTAAATATTTACTATAGAAGTATGTTCAAGGTCACATTATAATAATAATAAAAAAATGTATGCAAAGTAAGATAAATGAGCAAAACTGCTCACATACTTAGGAATTGACAGAATGCAAGTACACCCTATAGTAGCTCCAATAAAGTTGAAACCACTTCCATAGTAAATATTACATTTTTGGGTGTCAGGTGCAGGCAAATTTCCCATCTTACAGATCCTTATTGTTTATAACCAACACATTTCATGATTAAGAATACATTCATTCAAAACTATTGCTAGAAAAAGTACATACTGAACTTCATAAAGTTTCTGCCCTTCATTTAGTTTTATAAGTACAGGTATTATTTATATTACCAGTCACAAATATTTAAATCGGTACAAGATGTACATACAGTAATATTTTTTTTCTCAAAAAGACAAGATTAATTTCTATTTATTTTTGAGTGATGTGAAAAATACAATTTAGTAACAGGATAACATTTTACTGCCTCTGAAATGTTGCAGTTATTAAAATAAACATGTGCATCGTGATTCTGTAGTTCTCAGTCATCTGCCAACATGTTTACAAAAACCATTACATATTCATTATATGAAAACAAAATGCAGTTTGGCTGTGATTGGTTTTCCAGGTGACTTGCAGGAGAAGGTGTTACTCTCTAAATAAACAGTGCTGGTGAGAATGCGGTGGACTTTCAGACAAACTACAACTGGAGGCAAGATGTTGCCTCTGCTAATCTTAGAATTAAAAAAAAAAAGTATTACAAAAATTTTAATGCTGGTTCCTGGTAATTTGCAGGTAAATAGTTTCCTTATAAAACAATAAGGTTCTTCACAGAAAATTAAAATTAATAATAATAATAATAATAATAATAATAATAATAATAATAATAATAATAATAAAATAAAATAAAACTCCAAAACCAAAAAAAAAAAAAAAAAAATCAAGGCAAGTCTAGCCTAAATTCGAAATCTTCATGCATTATAAAACATGTTTGTCATCTGCAGGTCAGAGAAATATGACCATTTCTAACTTATACAGTGATAGAACAGGAGCTACTGCTAATACTACATTACACTGAAAGACACCTAGTCTTTTTACACAGTTGTGCTTTGCACTGTACTGTAGTTAAGGTCTGCAGTAAATGCTGTGTAGACAGGTATCTGTCACAGCAAAAATACATTTAAGTTGTTTTTTTTGTTGTTTTTTTAAATCTCACAATTTAAGATGGGGAGTGGGGATTAATTGAGTTTACTTTTTATATATATTTTTTAAAACCCCTGACATTGTACATATGTTTCCAGAAAGAGAAACAGAGACTCACATGCACTGTTGGATATTTGATTTTCATAACCTTGGTAACAAAGAGCCACTGCTTTTTAGTTCAATTGAATATTCTTTTTACACACACACCTTGATTCCTTTTCTCATTAAAGCCCTGTTTGCATGCACTGCTGTCAAAGGAAACATGGAACTCTTTAAACCAAGCAATTGACCCGATGGCATGGAGAAATAAAAAAAACAAAAACACTACGATCAAGTGCAAACGGTATGCATTTGTTTTACGTAAAACAATAAATACATGCATTTTTAATTTTTGGAGAACATGTACTTATTTGTGAACAGTATTCCAATCATAGCAACTAGGCTAGTTTAAAATCCCTTTGCAAAAGAAAAAAAAGGTGACAGTAAATTTAAAAAAAATATGGTTATAACTGACCAATGTAAGGCACAGTGCTATTCCAATAAGCACTTACTGGCTAGTGTGTTGCACATCCTTAACTGCTCCACCCATACAGCATGAATAAGCTTTTCCCATCACTGCAGACTACTGATATTTAAAATTAGCATGCCGATGCTGAAAGGGAGATTGACTAAGGAGCTAAAGGCACAAATACGTAAATGGGCGTTAGTGAATGGTTCTGCATCTGCTGTTGCTTTCATGAAATTCTTTAGATAAACATCACTCAAAACAAGGCTACAAAACAATGTAAAATTTGAACTTCATAAAGAAACACCTAACAATGGCAATACAAATAAATATTTAGGAGCAATATTCAAATTACTTACATTTGTCTCTTCAGTTGGCATTGTATTCTACAGTATCTACTTATTAGTTCTAATTTAAGACACTGTGCCAGGAAATTTTGTGACAAATGATTGCATGTGACGTGCACCATAGGGGGCAAGTCAATATTATAATATCATGTATTTCATTAACTTGAGTAAAACAAAAAAAAAAAAAAAAAAAAGCACATGGCAGCGAGGATGATTTTAGATAGAACATGAGAGGACTGTTGCAGCAGTGTAAGTCCAAATATATAAATTACCATGCAGAGTAATAGAAATTGGAATATAAAACACAAAGCCTATAAACACAGGAATGGAATAGTGTGTGATTTAGCATTCCAGCAATGTCTTTGCTCAAAGCTACACACTATGAACAAAGGCATCAGTACTCCAAATCCAGTTTATGGAGTGTAATAAAGCTTTTTTTAAAATTTATTTATTTATTTTATTTTTTTAGTAATGTTATTTTCAACTTTGTCTCTGGTAGTAAAATGAAAAAAAGAAGAAGAAAAAAAAAAAGTGCTTCTTATAGGAGGTTTCTATTTCCAAAAATGTTGTTGGGGTCCACGTATTCTTTTACAGACCTCAGCATTCCCAGGCCGACATCCGAGATGGTCTCCTGCAGCCAGTGCTTCCGCAGTTTGCCCACTGGAAAAAACAACAGAGAATGCTTGAGTGTTCACCAGGCGGCTGGGAGACGATCAATCTTGCAAGTGTGAGTGAATAAACACTGTGTGATAAATGTTTTCATTCAAAAATGAGAAAGGTTTTGCATTCCGTGATTTATGGAGCCCAGCAGACTATCAAACTCATTAGGCTCAGTGTGTTCCCAAAGGAAGCCTGCGCTGCACACTGTCTAGTTTCTGAGCAAGCTGGGATATCTAGCTGGGATAGACACCAGAGTGATAGCTACATGGATCAGATCAAAACCGGCCTCCACAATGACTGATTATTCATCACTAACAGAATGTGTTTTCAGAGCATTAAGCCCTATGTACTATATGCAATGCATACCCCCACCCCCACCCTCAACCCTCAGTATACCTTTATTGTATCTGCTGAGGCCAGTATACAATTAGTACCTGAAGTGGCCTAGCCATTATGAGGGCCTGGATCCAGAACATGCTATTCATCCATGAAGAAATTACTTCTGCAGATTTCCAGGCCACTCAAGGTCATCTAACCCATACTCCGTGGAATTGCTGTGCTGTGGTCTCCATACAGAGCAGACATGGCTTCAAACGTGCATTGTAGTTTATTATAGCAATGTATGCAAGCAAGTCTATTAGTTTTAGATATTATATGTTTTGTTAATAATAATAATAATGATAATAATAATAATAATAATAATAATAATAATAATAATAATAATAATAATAATAATAATAATAATGTTATTTTATAACACTGGTCATGCAACTTGGAAACAAGACTTCTGCCTGGTTAAGTTTCCCCATTCACAATTTCCCCTTCAATAAATGTTGTAGGAAGTCAAATTTAGCAGGAATCTGAATACCAAACCTCTTTGGGCACAACATTGATGCATCCTCTGAGATTAAAGGTTTTTACAGTTAGACTGAGGTGGCTAATATGTGTTATAAATCTCACAGATTGTCTCAACCAATCAAGTTTTTTGCATATCCTCCATTATCCTACAGACAGATGCCCTCTAAAAGCTAAAGAAACTTTGTCATCTTTAATCTCTCTTTAAATACAATATGAAGGCCTATGTCAAGTAGCCTAAATGATTGAGACCCAAATGTAACCTAAAAAACACATTTTAAAAAATTACAAAAATATTTGTTTGGTTAATAATAGCATTAATATCCTCCATAGAGATCATTACCGGTAGATAATTTGTCAAAGTCTTAATACCTAATTGTCGTTGTACTCAATTATCTAGCACGTAATAAAAGCTGTGGCAGACATTGATGCTTAAAATAATGAAGCATAAAACAGTGAGCAACTAGAAAGCGCACTATGTCATTATTTTTTTTACCTTAAAAGCCAACTCAACAGGACACCTTTAAGCCAGATATACATCCCAATGGACTTTCCAGCACATTTGCACATTACTACAGATTTGCCAGTCTCCAGCGAGGGCCTCTTTATCACACTGAGTGTGCTTTTCCAATAAGCAGCAAAGAATAGGCATGACAAGCGATGCCTGCTACATATGCTGAGGCATTTAACTTCCAGACACTGAAAGCATGAGTGAGCAGCACTGGTTTTACCTTACAGCATGATTAATCAAAATTATTTTGTTGTTATTTTTTTTTGTTGTTGTTCAAATCAAAACCGTAAAGCCATGAAATCAACAAGATCCGTTTCACTCTTAAATAGCATGCAGGACAGGTCCCTCTATGCCGTATCACTGACATCAGAGTGCCTTGGCTTATTGCCTCCCTGATTACCAATGCTGAGGGAGATTATATATATATATATATATATATATATATATATATATATATATATATATATATATATATATATATATATATATATATATATATATAAGGATGTAAATCAACTAGCGAGCTTAGGGAGATAAAGGTTCACCCTTAACTTCACTTGTTAATACAGCCTTAGTGAAAAGTGGCTTGTGGTTATAAATGTAAATCGGCCAGAAAAGATTGCAAACAGCATTAGCTGACAAGATGGAACACACTGGAGCCACTGCTGGGCAAAAGACTGCCAGACCTTCTCTCCCATTCTCTGTGCACGCAGCTTTAGAAGGAATTACCCTGACATCACAGAGCAGCCACTGAATGAACAGCCCTTGAATATTTAACCAACTCGCTTGTGTGGCTCCAAAGAAAGAAGCTCTCCCCCACAGCCAAAGAACAAAACAAAACAGAAGGTGCTTGGAGTGCATCATTAGCTCTGTCACAGTGATAATTTACACATCTGTCTTGTCAAATTTCCTCAGTTTATGGTGTTAATGTAATAAATCTAATAGGGATTTTTATCAAGCAGATGAAAAATGTAAAGCTATGTACAAACTATGTTGGGGATTCTCGAAACATGTCACAGACTTTCACAAAGCATGAAAAGGAAACAAAAGTTTTCACTACAAAAGGCTGTCCAAGCTTAATATTACTGCTAGAAAGTATCAATTTTAAAAGGGCAGCCAGCGAGTACTGTACAATAAGGTAAATTAGCAAGAACGATCGATTTATTTTGGGGTGATGAATGTTCTGTAACCTTTCCATTTCACCTTCATGACCTAATAAACCCTTACAATTATATTTCCTTAGACAACGATTTTCAAAAAAGAAGAATTTTAAAAAGTATAAAAGCTACAAAAAATAAATAAATAAAAACAACAACATTTTAAAAAATGCAGACAGTAAGATACTATAGTAAATCGTGGACATGGAACTGATTGAACCTCCCATTTAATTTTACTAGATTCATACTGTGGTCAGTGAGAAGTACACTCTACACTCAGAAGGATTGCTGTAAACACGAGGTTAAAAATGTATATTTCCTTTCCTGCCCTCCCACCCCCCAATCCCAGACTACATCTGTTTTCTTTGATACACAAAACTGAGTTAAACTAGCTCCATTTGTCACAGCGTGATTGTAGGCAGACAAACCAGTCTGTCTATATCCAGATAGCAAACCCAACTGTTATTAATCACAATTACAAGCTAGGCACTACATGAGAAATGGCATCAATATTCTCCTCTCTCAATGACAGTTAAATGCTCAACTGAGAATGTCACTGAGAGGCCTGTGGGTCAGTAAATAACACTGATAACAATAGGATCATTTATAGAAGCAAGTCGATTTTTCTTTTATTACCAATCTTTTAATTTACAAGTTTCCCTCTTTTAATAAAAATTGGGATTTAATATCCAAACTAATTCATTACATGGGGGCTTTTGACATGAGTGATTAATAGCGTGGAGTGATATATATAAAAAACCCAATACGTTGGATGGAAATACAGATAAGGTAACCGTATTGTTTAAACCTGATAGGGTACTGTTTTTAGTCTAGCCAAATGGGGGGTGTATTTTATAAACCTAAATAAATCAATAAATAAATAAATCAAGTATTATAACTCATTGTACCAGGTATATAATTAGGCTCCCAGTTGGTCACTCAATTTACATACTATATTAATACATATGGGATTGTTATTTGTTCATTAGCTGTAGTTTGTAGGATACCTAAAAGACAACATGTCAGCTCATTAAAATGCATATTTTGGCCACTAATAACTATAGTAAAACTATGACAGTAGCCATTGCAGCTGCTAAACTATAGCAAACAAGTGGGTGGCAGCCGCTACAATCTGATCCAGAGACAGAAGACTCATGCAATATGTAATGTATTGATTACTAGAAAGGCTGTGTCTATAATATAAGACACAGAACAAGCTTTTTAAATAATGCACTGGTATAAATACTTGATGTTCACAGCAGGGAGAAGTATCTTCCAACTCTGGATAGCTAAAACTATTTCACCATCACCAGGGTTATGTATCCTCAGCTGGGTATAATGACTAAAAAAAAGAAGTAAAAAAAAGAAGATCCACTATTTAAGACAATAGATATTGACTTGGCCCAGAGGGTAGTTGCATTTCCAGCTGTGTTGCAGACTAAAGATTTCAAAGGGAAAAGCTACTGCAGCAATCTGCAGCTGGATATGACCAATATACTGTACAAGAACTGCAGTTACCTCCATGATGATGTGAAAGGCTTCCTCCATTGGCAAGAATTTCTTCTCGAGCAGCATGCTGAAGAAACAATTAAAACAACAAGGTTTGTACCTGGAAAATGGCAACACATCTCTATATACCCGCCCTGTTTAGATCACCAAGTTAAACTATATTCTTATTTAAAGAATTTTTTTTTACAAATCTCATTGTGGTCTCATCAGATTTACTCTATTAAATATAAATAAAATGCAAGATTACCTCAATTTGATCATAAACATGGACGGGATCACTGAGTCCTCTGTAATTAAAGGCAAAGTAGAAGTAAACACAAGCACCTGCATCATAGGTCTGTGTCACCCTAGATAATGAGAGAACAGAGGTGTTAGTATTCATGTGCAAATATACAGCATAGCAACTTACATTAGGACACAAATTATCAGGGCAGATAATTAAGGGATGTACCAAATGGTGGTATATTCACAAATACTTAGCACCCTAGATCTTGAAAAATGACAGCTAGAATATTTTTTGACCACTTTTAATATTGCTTCAGCTTCACAAAGCATCTTAGTTTTAGAATTCTATCAAGCATATATTATATGGGTTTCTGAAATCGCCTATGCAAGTTACAGCATTTTAATGCACGTGTTAAATGAATTCAGATTCATATTCCCTGCTTTGATGGAAAGTGCAGTCTGATTTTACTCAATGTATGGTTCTCCCATACAGTTTCAGGCAGTAGATTTTTAAAGCATTAGTCTCCTGGACAGCGAAACATACATTTTAATAGAAGTATTTAGAAAATGTAATAAGGGGTCAGGTTTTTCATTACTTACCTCTGACCTCAATTCTAGTAATGTTTTCACAAATATGGCTTCAGCCTGCCTGGCCTGTCACTTTTAATCTCATCACATTATCATGCTATTTAATAGCCATCAGCCCATGTAGTTTCATTTGATTAAACAGCTCTGTACATTACGAAAGGAATAAACCTGATCTAGAGTTCAAACTTGATCTTTACCAGTACATTAGCCGATTGACTACCACCATTTATTATCACAGTATATTATATACTGTATATGCAAACACACAAACAAATTTGTAAAATGACATTAAACGTATTTTTTTGTTCAATTGTATATTATTGAAGATTTTTGTATATAAAGGTCATCATGCTTTCATATATTTTTACTTTCAAATTAAAAAATATATTATTATGACCCGGACAATTGCTTTGTTGCAGGACTTGTCTGTTCAGTTTGTCTCGTCTGTCTTTTATATGTCATATGTATTGTAAGGGGAACGAGTCACGCCATTACTTAGCATTGGAAAGGGGAGTGAGTGAATGAGTGGGGTTATTATTTTGGTGCTGTCAATTCCGGCCCGACAGGAACTCTCTGTAGTTTCAAATAAAACAAACATTTTGAGAATTCAACACCGTCTCCCGGAGTACTACTTCTTAAACATGAAAACGTTACAAAATACTAAATCAACACACCAAGGTTATTATGACAGTTTTCAAAATCAGATGAAAGCTTTCAATACAAATCGGCATAATACATAATCATTTACAAAATCTTGTTTGTCTTGTTGCTTGTTAAAAACTGTAACTTTACTGCCATACTACTTGCAAATGCTGTGAAATGGAAGTACAAACTTTGTATGGAAAGTTTAGGGTATCTGCATTGGACCCATGTCTTGGGTTTGATTCCCACACAGGGTTTATATTGCAAACTTAAAAAAAACAAACAAATGTATTTTATTTATGTGTAACAAACACATTTTAACGTGAAAAAAATGTAGTTGATATGAAAGACACATCATTTTATTTTAACAAAGCTGGAAACTATACTGATCGTATGAAAAAAGGAGTAACGCAGGCATATCTATCGTGAATATAGGTTGTTCAGCAACCATGCGGCAAGGCAAAATTGATTAAAAGAAAAAACAACAACAACAAAAAACTTGAGGATCTCTTTTCATGTCGGCTTGATTTGGAATAAAAGCTGTTTGAGGTTCTTGCATGTTGGATTAAGATTTGCTGCACTTGAAACGATTCATATCAGATTGATTTTATATAAAAGTGCAGCTTCAATTTGGGATTTTTGTTTTTTGTACGGCGTTTTCATTCTTTAACGAAAAAGATAAAGCAAAGGCAGAATACTGCATACATGAGATGAACAGGTACATGTAATTCCACTTGTATTCACAATTTCATCTCATTAAATTACTCCAACAGTTTATCGTTCATTTTGATTGTCCTTTCGCTATAATGAAACCCTCAATATAACGAACAAAAGGCTTGGACCCCAACAGGTTCATTATAGCGAGGCTGTACTGTATATATAAAAAAGGCAGGCAACCCTAACTACTGTAATTGGAGTGAAAACACTTTCACTCCAACTACATAACCGCTACGCTACACAGATTCAACAGACTAGGCTACTATTTACATTTACCCTATCCAAACGGCAATGCATTGACTCAAAATAGGTTGAACAATTGTGCTATTGCCGTAAGAGGTGTGTAGTGTTATTATCTATTAAGTGAAACTAACTTGGCTTGTGTTTTTCAGGCACAATAAAAGCAGATCGAACTTGCATTAAAACCACAAGCTAAGTTAGTAGAAACAATTGGGGCAACCTTGACCCCCCACCGCTGCATTTGCCTATTTGCTTGGTGCTGGCCAAGGTTGCCTCAATTGTTTCTTCTAACTTAGCTTGTGTTTTTGATATCTCCACTTTAAATGGTTGGGCACTTTTGATAACTTGGTGTTTTTTTTCACATTTCCAGTGTTTTTGTTTCAGATGGAATTAACAGACTAATCTGAAGCACTTTTGTGATAGTAAAAAAATAGCAGTTCAGTACAATTAACACACTTTCAGATGATATCGCAGCAGAGAGGCCCACCTACGCAGTTCTGTTTCTTTCAAAGTGAAAGTAATCTAAAACACAGTCATCTCTGTAGGGTTGATATAAACGTTCCTGTTCAAAAACATCTATTCTTGCGACGCCTTCTCAGGGCCTTCCACTCACTCCCCACATCAGTCGACGCCATGACTTTTATAGAGGTTAAATGCTCAAATCAATCTTGTCACAGAAGACTGCCTGCTGGGTGCAGGGGAAATGAATGCCAGAAGAATAATCAAGTGCCACTGTAATCTCCCTGCAAGAGCAAAGGGACTGCACTGTTACTTGTCAATGTCTTTGGTTCGGTCAAAGAGGAAGGTCAAAACTGCTCGCAATTTAACGGATAGCACCTTCCTCCCAGGCTCCCATTAAAAGGAGGCTGGCATCCGACAGTTAACTGGCCATTTGTACGGGAAGTTTCTCCACAGTGGGTCTGTAGTAGAAAATGCAGGTGCAAATTAAAGGGGGCAAATAAGACACTCCTAATCCTAGCACTAATCCCAGCCCACCTATATGTTGCTAATGCCAGGTCCGATGGTGGTCTGCAGCTGTAAATGAGCTGGCTTGATGAAGGCTGGAGAATTACACCACAGACCCCAGACTTAGACAGTTCAACAACACCCCTAACAAGCTACTTCAAAGCATAATTGGGTGGTCTGGGTTGTTAGGCAGCAGGGGCAGATTGCCTACTAATGTTTTACCTTGCCGTGATATATATTTATTAAGTGGCCTTTTGGATTTGGAGGCCAATTAACATACACAGTAAAAATGTACCTGCATGTGGACAGTGGAGGAAACTGGACTCCTTTTTCTTTGCATTCTCTTATTATTCGCTCTTTTACATTGCTGCACAGGTCCAGTACCCTAGAAAATAAAATAACACTATTTTACATTTCAGGAAAGATTCAATACCCAAGAGAAGAAAACAAAAACTGCTTATTTCACATTTTAGAGACACACACTACCCCACAGAAAAAATAAGACCCTTTCCCCAGAAACCTTATGGCCTGGATTAGAAAGGAAGACAGTTTAAAGAACAGCAGATCATTACTGTTGCAATAGCCTTGCTGTGATGTGATTTCACCAGCTACTAATGACTGTCACTCCTCATGCCCATTGCACTCCCACAGCAGAATTGCATCCCTCGCATATGTTCACATGAAGGTTTCTGAGCACATCAGCTCAGATGCATACATTATATCTATACATAACAACCCAATCCTATAAGAACATAGAAGAGCAGTGTGACCAAGTGTGACAGTCTTGGCTTACTTTAACAAGGTGCCTCAAGCCCTGTATTTATTCAAAGCATGCTGTTAGCACATTTCACATTTATAAATCGTACAATTATCTGCAATTATAATGTCTGCGTTAAATGAATTCCTCATTAAAATATTGTTCTAATTCTGCCTCACATGTCATTTATTTATTTTTAATTCCTGCTGTTATTTCAATGTAGGAGTGAAAGCAGACAGCTTCTGGTTATCACCGGTGAAACACATATCACAGTATTATTCCTTTCAACAGTCTGAGGGCATTCAGATGAGTCTCCTGTACACCTGCCAAATCCAGCGCACTCCTCTGAACTGCTCTTCATTAACAAAAACACCATATACTGGATATACTTTAGACAGACAGGAACTACTGTAAACAGAATACATAATGAGTTAGCACTTTTGGTAATTGCATATTTATCTCCTTAGGCGAGGAAAGACCTTATCGTGGAAGCAGCTGTCCCTGAAGCCCAAGTCCATGTTTGTCTTTTAATGGCCCCTATTTCTGATAGCTGTAGCAGTTCCTCGTTTGTATTAGCTGTCTGTTATCAAAAGTTTTCAGTGTGCAATACATCATTATAGTATATGTGAAAAACATCCTACTGGCAGGACATGTTCTAAATCCTACTTACTAAGAGCACAGCACTGTAAAGCCTATGCAGCTATTTTAGCCCAGTCAAATATATAATGTAACTATCATTGGTATCATGTGTCTGGGTGCAACAGCCATTGCTCAGGCATCATAGAAGTGGCTAGAACTATCAATATGCACTATGTGAGGTACAAACAGTAGACTGTTTCTCACAATCTTAAGATCTCCCTCTGTTTAAGGCCAGTTCTCCATAAATCCCCTGTCTTCAAGGTGGTCGTAATTGAGGGTTTCTACTTTATTATGGCAATAATATAACACCTTCATTTGTTTTACCTGTCCCAGGGTACAGAGGTTTCAAATGATTCTCCTATAACATAGTAATCCATCCCCAGGTCCTACCAAAAAAGGGAGAGAGACAGGTTATAACAGGCAAACTGCACAGTACATGTTGTGAAAGCTTAAAGACATCATCTGTGTCAACCGTGTAAAAATTCAATACAGATCCTGTACCTTTGATGCCAGAATGCTTTAAAAACATCCTGAACATTACCAATTCAAAGCTCTCAGCCCAGTTTTATAATAAAGATTGTGGGTAATGTGCACTTCTTTGAATTTGCAGATTTATCTTAAAAAATCAGGATATTTCACTCGATTTTTCAGACAGCTAAAATCCATCATTCACACAATACATGGACCCTTTAGATCTCTGACTTCTAGCTACTCTTGTCAATTTCATACTGTAGGGTCACTTAGTATTATATAATCAGATTTATATATAGCGGTTTACAAGACCCCTTAGGCGACACATAGCTACCAGCATATCTACAAAGATCTCGGTTTTATTTTTGTTTTTTTAGAAATACTCTTATTAAAAAGAGTACTTTTATTTTACATAGTACAGCAGTACAATGTTACGGACATAAAAAATACTACAAAATACCTCAAATATACTGTTGAATACAAGCATACATGAAGAAAAAAAGTGCAAATTGCATACGATAAGTATTACATATCTGAATCCAAACTTCTGGCCAATAACTCAAAGTGACTAGGATTTCCAGGAGATGTAGAAGTTTTGGAGCTTGTAGATAACCTCAGAGGCAAAGAAGTGGGGTGCTCTTTCAAGTCAGATGTATTTGGGACTCTGTTTGACCTAAGCTGTTCTGTGGCTTGACAAAATCTCTTTATGGCTGTTCAATTTTGTGCACTGATGCTTTCAGCTCCAAAGAAATGGTCTGCTTTAAAAGGCTCCTAGGCTTTTTATTTTTCTTAAATCTACGACAGGTTTGAAGTGGGAATATACAATTGAGATGGGAGAGTGACCTACCCGAAGGTATGCAATGACAAATGTCAGCATGTAACCCCTCTGTCCATTATCCTCTCCAGCTGCCAGGCCTCTGAAATTGGAGAACACGGTTAATATTTAACAATCTTTTCATTCCCCTTGCCTTCCCCATACCACAGCTGTCTTAGTGTTAAACTAGAACAACCAATAACACAAAGTAGATCAATAGCAAAGCCTTCAATAAATGAATATAAATCACTGCTGCTATAAATCATAGACCAATAACAAGAGCACATAACTGCATTTGCATATGGTTTACTGGATACAATTACAAAGGATAGACAATGTATTTGGTTTTTAAATCAAGTCTTGAGGTTTCTCGCCTGGGGCACTGTGGTAAAGGAGGTTCCTTGCTAATCCTATTGCTTTTAAACTTAAACATCATGACAGGTGGTTACATCTTTAAATCTTTTAATTGTTAGCACATGCTAGGTTTTATAGACCATCCCCCAACTTCATACAAGACGCAGGTCAATCAAACTATTTGTGAACTAGACGGTACATCTACCATCTTAAAATCCAACAAAGCAACCTGCGGTAAAAACTATTTTTCTGTTCTTCTGTTTAATGAGACAAATATATTTTCCTTTTAAGGCTTAGCAGTGTTCACAGTTATTTTTGGTTGACTGTAAAGCCAAACAGATTTTCTAAACATTTTGTTCTGTATAAATATAATTACCAAGGAGTTTAAATCTCACAGACATCAATCTAGAGATCAGACAGACCCCAGATGTATCACTTTATACACATTATATATATATATTATATATATATATATATATATATATATATATATATATATATATATATATATATGTGAGATAGCAGGGAGGGGGTTAAAGCCTCCCTGAAGAAAAAAAAAAACATGTGAAAATGCACGTTGGTTTATTGTTTAATTGTGTTGTGTTTTGTTAATCAGTTTTGTTAATTGTTTTTTTATGAATCATTCCCTGCACCTGGTGCTTATTATTAAATTAGAGCCAGGTGCAGGGTATTTAAAGAAAGCAGCCATTCTGTTAGGGGCTGCTGAGGAGAAGGAGGCAGAAAGGAGTGCTCTGCTTCCTGGCAGTCGTGAGGTAAAAAGTGCTGTATTAAACCTGTGTGGTTTTTGTTTATTGTTTGGTGGGGAAACGGCTTAGCCGTCCTACTTGTAGTCAGGGTGTTCCTGAAAGTTTGAGTTAGTGCTCTGAAAGAGCTAGGTGTTTATTTGGTGTTTGTTTGATTTTTGTGTTTATTAAAATTAGCGCACCAGCGCATAAAATCCATTCCAGTGTGTTGGGTCGTATTTTTAAAGGGGCAACGAACCCGAGTGGGTGAGTTTATTCAATATATATATATATATATATGTATATATGTATGTGTATATATATACATGGCTATATTTTAGATTCTGGAGGATAAATTACCATAACATACAACGCAACAAATGTTAAAAAGGGTAGGGCTTTAAGCAAAGGAGGTTTTGCAAAAGCCTACAAACCACCAACATCATAAAAAAATACAAGTGAGAAACAGACTTAACAATAATAATACATTTCCATACGTATAGAGAAACAATGAGCTGTACTGTAAGGTGACAAACCTGGGCTAGTTTTTACTTTCCAAATGCAGAAAGAATTGCTTTACATGCATGAAAAGAAAAGAAAAGCTTGTTCTCCTACATTTTAAAATAACCAACTGCTTTCAAAGCGAGGAAACCCAAGCAGCACAACACTATGTGCATTAAAGCCTTGCAAGATCTCATTAAAGAAGCGCTCCTGCACAGCTTGCTAATACTCTCATACGAAGCCCGAGGGCTGCCCCCTACACCCGCCACACAGTCGAGTGGTTGTTTGAAGTTCACCAGGCTCTGTGTTTCTTCAGATAATTTATAGTAGCACCCTGCCATCAAGCTGGGAAACGAAATCTACTGCTGCATTTAAATCAGTCTCTAAATTGTAAATGTCTCCAAAGACCATACTTAAAAAAACTGGACAGGAATCAGACAGGGAAGGGGATTTGATGGTAGTTAAATATGCTGACCTAAATTTAAATAATTCCATAAATCACACATATATGGTTATGAGGAATTACTTCAGCCAAATCCATGCTGTAGGCTAATTTTTATTTTATTTTTTTTTAAATCATTTAAGCTACTGCATGAATGTGCATATACGTAGAAATGAATGTTCTTTTACAGCTCACAAGGTTTTTCTTATATACTTTGTTTTATATTTCTTATACATTTTCAACTTTTAAAACACTGCAGACTTCAGAAAAAAACTAAAACAAACTTAAATTCAAGCAAAAACGTGTCGACTAGAAGTCTTTATTAATGTCTTTTAAAAAGAAGACATTGAAAAATGTTTTAGTATTTCTATATTCAGCACTATTGAGCATTTTATAGTTATAGATAACACTGCAAGCAGGTACACAGTTCAAGGAAAGACAGCTCCATTCAAAAACTGCAGAATGCTTTACAGTTATAGGAAAAATATCATTTTTCAGAGTAAAACACACACTCTGTTATTGAGGGTAGTTTTTCTGTTAATGTACTTGGTGCTGAAAGAGTTCAGAAGATTTAGTTTAGTTTAGCAAAAATCTTCAGAACTGTTGTGCACTTATACTTTTAAGCAATACACAATGTATTACCTACCAATAGGAAAGAGCCGTCTCCAGCACATTCTAGGCGAAATGAAACCCATTCATAAGCTACAGAAGTGCCCTAAAACAGCATGAACACATTTCAAATCTTACACATTTAACCCGTCTAATTACTCCAGCAACAGTGCCAGCCCACAAAGAATTCGAACTAGAAAGGCGAGTTTTGTGGGAAAATAAAAGTAAAATGGATGTGAAAAAGAGATGCATTATTAAGGTTGAATCAATGTGTCAGTGAAACAGTAAATTGTTCTGGAGAACACCTGTATTTGTAGTTTATTGAGATAATCACAGAATACAATGGGGATGCTTAAGGTGTCAGTGCTGCCTCTTTACTGCCATAGAATGCAAAGTGCAGCTATCCATTCGCTCTCAAACAGTTAACAGATTGAAGGAACACTGCATACTTTAACACGGTGTGCCTTACTTTAGTTGAAAAAGTCAGAATATCACTCTTAATTACAGCTTGCATTATCAGTTAACAGTTAGGCAGAGAACTAATATTTCGAATGTCATTTTTTTGCTTCCTTTTTGAATAGACCATTAGACGTTAAGTTAATGTACTGACCAAATATATATTGGCCACTCTGTTTTCTCAGTAACACATGCATACTTAATATAACAGCAATCTGTAATTTGTGTTTTTTTTGTTTTTTTTACTAACAGGATAGTTATATCGAAGTAATTGCTCATTAGGGTTTGAAGGGGCGATTTAGTAGGTATGACAGATGACTTATTTCTACTATGGTTTCTATCGATCTGCTCAGTAATGAATCAAAATAGACAGACAAAAAACACCCCTCCATTACTCACCCTGTTCACAGAGCGAGATGTTTGCTGTTTCTTTCTAACAGTAGAAAACAACTGGTGACAAGGGGAGGGCTACAGGTAATTTATCAAACTTTTGTTTGCAGCCAGTTTCCTTTTTAAAAGCACAATGGTTTGGGTTATATATATATATATATATATATATATATATATATATATATATATATATATATATATATATATATATATATATATATATATATATATATATATAAAGTAATCCAATTTAAAAGCTTTATTAATTTTCAATTTGAAGGCTTTAAAAACAGTTAAAAGTCAATAACACCCAAAATGCAGAAGCAAGGTATTAAAAAATGCCGTAACATTTGTTATCATATTATTCCTATTGTGTAATAATTATCACTAATGGTATGGTTTAGATTTATACATGTAATGAGGCTGTGTGGTCCAGTGGTTAAAGAAAAGGGCTTGTAACCAGGAGGTCCCCGGTTCAAACCCCACCTCAGCCACTGACTCATTGTGTGACCCTGAGCAAGTCACTTAACCTCCTTGTGCTCCGTCTTTCGGGTGAGACGTAATTGTAAGTGACTCTGCAGCTGATGCATAGTTCACACACCCTAGACTCTGTAAGTCGCCTTGGATAAAGGCGTCTGCTAAATAAACTAATAATAATAATAATAATAAAAATATTTACAAAAAAAGTCAACAGAAAAATAGAATTGTAAAATATATACAGTAAATATATGTACTAATATTGTATTGATTATGGTGAACAGCATATATCTATCGATCGATCGATCGATCTTTCGATAGATCGATAGATAGATATAGATATATAGTAGCACAGCAGGGAGGGGGTTAAAATCCCCTCTGTCAAAACACATGCATTTGATTATTATTTTATTGTTAATTATCACCTGCACCTGGCTATCGTTGTAAATTACAGCCAGGTGCAGGGTATTAAAGGAGAGAAGCCAGTCTGCTCAGGGTGGGTGTGTGAAGAAGCCCAATTGATAGTGTGCTCAATCGTATTAAAAAGGTGAAGACTTTTTTGTTTTCACCTCGGAAAACTGTGTTTTTCAGCTGGTAAACAGCTTAGCTGTCCAGTTTATTAGAGTAGGTCCCTGACAAATGTTTAGTTAGTGCTCCGAATGAGCTAGGTGTTTATTTTGTTTAGATTTATTTTGTATTACAGTACACCCTCGCTACAACGCCCTTCATTATAATGAACCTTCAGCTATACCAAACCTGGCCCTTGGACCCCAAATAAAAAAAATATAACAAAGTTAATATAAACACACACTGTCAACATCCCGGTCTGTACGCACAGGATGCCACCTCGCAGTGAAGTCAACTCTTTTGTCTTAATAAATATGTGAGCTGTGTAACTATGCCTCTGAAACAAAAATAATTTTATGTTGCAACAAAGCCGGAAACTATATTGATCGTTTGAAAAAAGGAGTAACGCAGGCATATCTCTGTCGTGAATATAGGTTGTCAAAAAACACTTTTTTAGCTTGTTAAGCAACCAGGCGACAAAGCAAAATTGATGAAAGAAAAAACAACAACAACAAAAACTGAGGATCTGATGAACTTTTCATATCGAGTTGATTTGGAATAAAAGCTCAGTTTGTGATTCTTGCATGTTGGATTAAGATTTGGTGCACTTTGAAACGATTCGTGTCAGATTGATTTTGAATAAATATTCAGCTTCCATTTGGGATTTGTGCTTTTTTGTACTGCGTTTTAATTCTTTAATTACATATATATATATATATATATATATATATATATATATATATATATATATATATATATATATATATATGTTGTTTTTTTTAAATGTACAATATTTAGGAGCCCAGTAATGAAAATGATGCCAGTTCAGAATAATGCTCACCCAAACTTGGCAGCAATGTCATAGACTTGCTTCTCGTGCTGAAGAACTTTCTCTCTGTCCCCTTCAAACAATAGGGTAGCCACACACAACTGGTTAGGATCGAACCCTTTGAACTGAGATCAAAACACACATGCATTACTATGTGACTATTGAATTATACAGAATACTTTAGATCAAAAAACCCTCTCTATGTATGCACCAAAAGCATGATCTGAAATCTGTAAATTTATCGGTGAATTAGCAGTATTAGACTTTTTAAAATGTCTTCAATTGCTATACAAACATTCAAGAGAGAGAGTCCTGCTAAACTTTTAAATTACAGACAAAATAAACGTTGACATACCTTTGTAATATAGAATTTTTTCAACCCATCCAAAAACGAAGTAAAAATTGAAGATACTTGGGGCTTCAGAGCATGTCCTACAGAGGAGATTGAAACATGGAGACTGTCATTCACTGCCATGCTATTTGGCCAATAAGCCATCGCAACAGTAAATGCCATAGAGTACAAGTACATTAGCTAGCAAAAACGTGCAGATAAAGTGAAACACAATGTATATAATGAACTAGACATTGGTGTTTGTGAACAGAAATCAGACAGTATCATCCCTTTAGAAACCTAAAGAGCTAAACAACCTAAATACACAGCCGTCAATTAGAGGAGGTATGTAGACTGGGATGATGGTCCATGTACAGTAGTTCTTTAAACAATCACAGAATTGATTGACTTCACATACTTCTCTGGAAAGGTTAACTGTTTAATGGAAATACAGTTAACATTGAGTCAGGACAAAACCCACTAAACAAACCCGGATTTGTAACTATGAAAGACAAAAGGATATGATCGCTGGATTTTTGAATAGGCAGACAGGGGAGCAATTAGGAAATCTGAATGCGCCTTACTAAATATGCCTCTTCTCGCTTTACTTCTGACATCATTAGAGCAAAATCTTTGCTTTTTTCTAACTTTTCATCTTGAGGACATCAATATATCTATAGCTGTATTAATTTTACAAATTCAGGCCCCTCATATTCAGCTTAGTCTCAGGCATTTCAAAATGTTGAAATGCCGGACCGGCTCATTGAGAAGACCGAGATAATTAGGGAGCCAAGACAAACATTAAAAGCCCATGCAGTGGAAGTTATTATATGGCTCTGTATTTTAGCTGTTAGCAAAAACCCAGGAGACACTTCATCCTGCCTGCTTAGTGCCAACAAGTGCAAACATTGTAGAAATCCCGAAAATACATTGCAAGTAACCAAGTAATGAGGTCCCAAGGGAAGCGTGCAGTTTCTAAGGGTGTCTGCTTGAGGCAATTGGCCAATACTTTCACTGAAACTCTAATACTAATTTTAAAACTTGTTAGACAAACTGCATGAAACAAAAGAAAATTCAAAAAGTCACTTTTTCTTGTTAAGTAAAATCCTAGAGAGTATGTATGTTTTATAAGAAATGTGACCAAGCACAACGTAAATAGGCTATTGTGTAAATTTGGGTGAAAGGGCTTGCAAAACCAATTGACTCAACACATGAACACATCAGAAACTATTCTGTTTAAAACTGTTCATTTAAAATACCACAAGGTCAGAAATAGATCTGTTAAAGACTAAGGGCCAGATTAATCAAATTTTTTAAACCGAAGTACAATTTGCATCCATTTTTTTGTCAGGCCACTGAAAAAAAACCTCACATGAATTTTTCCCCTGCCACAATGCAGGTGTGCAGTGAGGTTTTCCATCCTAATGAGGAATTTACCAGTGAGATCTCAGTGCAACCCCAATGCAATGATTAACAGCCTGGAAATCCCATGATGTGGGTCTTTCAGCGAGTTCTAGATTAATTACATACAGCACAATACTGACAGATCTGTACTGCACACGTCCACCTCAGGCCATGCACTATTATGATGCAGGTTTTCAAATTTAAATCTCATTTCATAGGCCTTTTCTGAATTGCACATAAACAGGGATATTGACATAGTTACATGCAAGAGGTCAATAAACAGCTTTGTATACAAGACATTTTACATTTTAGTAATTCATAATGGTTACTAGTGAGCAAAAACAAAGCACCTCCCTTAACAAAAAGTAACGTGTTAAAACATTGCCAAAATAGGCTGAGCAAGCAATTCACTGGAAGGCTTACAAAAGATTTGGAAAGATTGATGTTTTAAATTTGAAAATTAAAAACAAATATATATATTAAAATGTTTCACTTTGGACTGAATGTTTATTGTACAGATTATACATAGCAGAGGTTTTCAATTATAACACAGACATATTTTTACCAATGTTTACATACTGTGAGTGGCAATTTCATTATAGATTAAAGCATATAGAGTTTCTTATAATGCCTTAGAAAAATGTATTTTTTACTGACACACAAGTATTATTCATGAAATCCTTGATCACATTTGTAAAAATACTAATGATTTAAAATAGATTCTTATTGTTATTATTGCCAACAACAAAGAATAGGTACTCAACTCATTAAACACACACACACACGTTAAAATATAAAAAACATAAGTCTTACCAAACTGAAATTGTTCATTGTCCATTAATCGAATAGAGGCCGGAGCACATCTCTGTTTAAATAAAATATGATAGTCAATTAAAAAACAAACATACTAAAGCTTTAATATTTTTCAAAGGCAAGTAAAGTATTTCAATTTCCTTGTTTACAGAAGAAACTAGTTTGCACTACATTTCTTTGCCTTCAGGAAACACTGTTTGGGCATATGATAAAATACATAGATTTGATTAACGATCTGACTAACAAAATATCAATATATAGAAGACTGCTAATTTAGTTTGAAACACAATGTCAAAATCAGTCATATTTAATGGTTTTCATGGAGTTTCCCATTTAGATTTTTGGTTTATTATTAATAGAATGGTTCATTAGAATTAAGAATGTTAAATCACAAAATATACATTGTAAACAGAAGGATCCTATACCACATATTAACAAACTTTAAATTAGAGTAGATTGTCCACTAATAAACCTGTGTAAAACAGTGATTTATTATGGATTAACATGCAATTCTGAACCGTAAGCAGCTACATATTAACAAGGATTAAGTCCCATGCAATTTGAAAATAAATTATGCTTGGGGGGAGGGGGGTAGCCCTCTCCAGAGAGTACTTCATGTTTTTTGGAAGCATTCATCAGATAACTATCCCAATAACATACAGGAAAATGATCAATAACATAATTGTACACTGGCAAGGACAAGCGAGGCTGGCGCTTAAATTATCCTTCTTGCAGTAATGACTAAATTCCACTGAGACTGGGTTGTCCAAGACTACACAAATCTCAACAGCTTAATGAGAAATAATGGTTTCATCAGTGATTTGGCTTCACCGGTTACAGCACTTTTAGTAAAAATTGGCTGAACGTCTTCATGAAGTTCGAGACTTCATTGAGTCCTATCAATTACAGCGATCGAACTGATCTGCCGATTCTATTACAAGGTGTGAACCGCCAGGAAGCAATACATAGATCTATGCCACAACATTTTCTTATCCAGTCTTGCGGTTTTACTAATGCTTCAATCGTTACATTTTAAAATCACACGGGACCATAACTCTGCCTATAGTTTGGCGAGTGACTGCAAACCACATTATCCAATGGCTGCATTATAGGTTTTCATGTACTGGTCACTGCTGGGGCTATCCCAGGTCTGTGGATAAATAGAGATGGAACATGTATCCCAGTATTCTCTTAGTTACATGAATGCATTCAATTAACAGAATACAGTTATCCTTTGCTCTTGCTAGGATGTGCTGGACCCCATCATGGTAAGAGTTATCCCCATGTGCTCTGCACACCAGATACTGTAGTAATTGGAGGGTTAAAACCAAATTCAATCTGTCTTTTTATTCACACATTTTAAACAAATAAATGTAAATGCAGTCTGGATGTGTGTTTCTGTGTGCATGTGTTTCATTGTTACTTAGATTTCAAAGTAAACCCGAGACGCAAGAGGTTTTACATTTTCAGAGAGCAGCAATGGTATTTGTTAAAGAACTGAAGTCATGTAGGGTTTTCTGGTGCTCTCATTAAAGTGAAAAGAGTAGAAGTAGCATATTACAATGTCGTTGTCTTTAGCCCTGGGTTAGCAGATGCTCAGATGTCATGGCATCTGGTTACTTTAAAATAAACCCCAGACCAACTTTCAGTAAAGGAAATAGTACAACTGGATCATGACGTTTTAATTGTTGCACATAAGCATATTAAAAAGACATACAGCTCTACTGCTCCTTACCTGCTTGGCTACTTCCCTTAAACAGGCCACTCCCTGGTCGAAGTTGGGAAAGACCACAGAGCCATACTTCTGATACTCTGGAATCGGTCTTATTTTTATTGTGACCTCGGTAACAACACCCAGCGTTCCTAAATGAAACAAATTGCAATAGTTCAGACAAACAATAGGGGGATTTGAAATCATTTCTCGGTCAATAAAGATTTCCCCAGACCATTTTCTACCAAACACGTTTTAATTCCATCATGTCATGAGTTAACAAATAGATATTGCCAAATTGTATGCTTTGGAGCATTAGCAATAATATCCTTCAACATCCAATACACGTCCCTACCCTACTGAGTAGGTTTCACTACTCTAGGGGTAATAATGCTTGGGATTTATTGACACAGAAAAAACAAAGGAAGTAAACAGAAAGCAGCAGATACACATTAGAGGTAATTTATTAGCTCAGTGAGCGATCCTTTTGCCCTTTGAACTACAGCAGCAGTGAAGCGCTCTCTCTCTGTGGCTTCAGGCCTCAGATCAAATGCTCAGCCACTGCTGTGATTTCCAGGGCACTGTGGCATTCAATTGCAGTCTGCCTTCATACTATTAATAAAAATATCAGTTCATCCATTAGTTGAACTACAGTGCACCCATTTTATAAAACAAGCCAGGTTTAAAAATGTATTTGTCTTTGTAACATTTTGCCATTTTAAAATCAAACAAAAAGAGTTACAAGGTTTATATTTAATATCTCCCAATTCAAATTCCATTACTCACAATCCACTAAATGCAACTTAACTTGCAGATAAACTGTCTGTAGTTCATGTAAAAAAAACCCAAATAAATACAGAAAGAAAAAAAAAAAATCAGCAGAAAAACCATCAGTATGATTACAATGCTTTTGCTCAGAAGAGCCAGCTTCACATGGTTTCACATTTCAGTATGTTTAACATACCTTTTCCCAAGGGAGCTAAATATTGACAGAGATGGTCAATGGCATGGCAATGCTAAAACAGCAAAATGGATTATGGTATTTTTTTTAAAATTACTGCTAAAGTCTGTGCCAAGGGCCACTCTAGCTGTAATGCCTAGATATTACATTATATATTTGATATACTCTGCTTAGATTTTTGTAATCAATGGAGGGGATTTTTTTCTTTTTTGCTAATGTATAGTGTGATACTAAAAAAAGAAGTGGATCAACACACAACTCACACACTGTGCTTGAAGCTCAGACACTTGCCAGTGTGCTTTACGCATTTACCATGCAAAGACCAGTGTGCATTTCCAGGCAGTATAGCTATGCTAATGCTAATCTTGTTTACAGATTCAAAATGAGACAAGTTGTTCAAACAAAATCTGGATATGGTTTTAGGTAAGCTGTTGCATGTAGACATGTCTTTGACAATGAGTGTTTTAATGGGATTCACAGTAAAACAGCACAACTAAATACTTTTAATTTTAACGTAGGCACAATTACACAGCATGCACCAATTGAAAAGGTAGGTCTCCAAGTTCTTCATCCACGGCACAGCTTTATAAAAAAAACAAATGGATTGCACTTCCATATCTGAACAGATCACTCAATCAGACGTCATTACAGTGAAAGTTTCACCACATTCAGAGGGCGCAGTCCTGAAGATATGGCTTTCATTAGTCTAACTACAGAGGCCAGACACACGCATAAGCAGGTCACAATGACCTAGATTATACCCTCTAAAACAATAGCTAGGGAATGCCCATACCACATTTCATCACAATTGGATGAACGGGTCTTAAGATGTAGTAGTTGATATACATGCATATACAAATGTCTCTCCTTATCAGACATTATTCAGAAACAGATTTTCTGCTAGTGTGCCTTCTTTCACAGCCAACTATCATTTAAAAAAAGAAAATAAAAGTTGTTACATTCCCTGTATGTAAGATTATTTATCAAAATCTGAGTGAGATAAATCTTCACTGCCATCGTGAACTCCAACAATGAAACTCATTACTGCTATGAACATTTGGATTACAACTACAATAATTACACATAAACAATAGGAAAGCCACAGCCATTAGCACAGTTGCTGCGGGTGCTGTGTGTTAATGAGCCACTAATACGACACTACATGCTGCTCTCTAGTGGCCTAACTGCTGAATGTAATCCCTCATTACTCTTCAGGTCCCATGCCCCTGCCTCAGGGTCTGTAGTTCAATAATATTTTGTTAACAAAAAACAAATAAAATGTCCAACAACAAACAATGCATTGTTTCTGCTTCAGTGGGCAATTGCTCTCTTCTCCGGAACCGTTTTGTTTTAATAGTCAACATGCCCAAAGTACTAGGAAGTTGTTGGTTTACAAAAAATAAATTACACTGGAATATTTCCCATTCCCTATTTCTGAACATTGAACAGCCCTTCAGTATTTACCCCTCTGTTACAGCAATTCTGAACTTCACACATCAATCCTTTTCCCCTCCCCCCCCATGCAGTGTGTTCTGAAAATATCTGGAGTACAAACCATTCTGGACTTTCACTCTGTGTACCAGGATGAGTGTGAAGAAATCAACTGGAGGATGAAAAATTGCATTTCTGTTGGTGTAATTACACACAACTGTATTTTCGTAATAGAAAACTGTAATATTTTCCTGAATTAACATTGAGGTTGACCAAATCAAATGTGTATAATTTTCTACATAATTAAAGAAGCTATAAAAATAGCAGTTTGCAGATGTTTCCTGCACATCATTGCCTCCACCCCCTGCTTTAATTTTTCCTTTGATTCTTGAGGACTTCAAAAGTGGTGGAAAAGTGGTGGAAAACTTGAAATGACCTCAGCTATCCGGTGGGCCAACAGGGTGCAAAGAGTAAACGAAAAATATTATAAACAGCCACAAGGATTTCTTTCTTACACAAAAACTACACATAATTGAGGCACAGTTCTAAACAGCAGTAAGAAAAGGAATGCCTATTTAATAACAAGAAGTGTTTCTATTGTTTTCACTTATAACATTATCCACAATGTTTAGCAAACCAGTGAAACAGGGATTTCAATCAATCTGCATTGTATGCGTTTACTTTTCAAGCTTGTGCAAACTACACAAGTCAATTGTTTATGGTTACTTTTTCTGACCTATTTAAATTAAAAATGGGATTATTCAAGTGTAAAAATCCAATAACGGCCAGAGACACAGCGATCAGAAAACTCAATACTGGGGATTTTATCAGTCAGCAAAACCCTTACCAAGAATGCTGTGCTTTGTCACCAGAGGGTAAAATGTAATAGATTATTAATCTGATTTATCTTCATCTTGCTTTAATAAAAGTGCCTTTAATTTGCTTCGGAAAATGAAACACAAAGTGCAGTAAAAATGGGCTTTGACAGCAACGTAGTTCTAAGGCATTTCTACTGTGTTATCATCGGAACATATCTTTTTAATTAGAGGAAGTTAAGGATCTAGATACTGTACACACAGCCTTGTTATATTTGCATTTTGTAGACATACATTAAAACTATAAAACAGTAATACAGTATATTGCAAGTACATAGGAACATCTTTAGCAGAAGTTCTTATATGTATCACTTCTTGGTGGCCTGCAGATGCATTTTGGACTATTGAAGACGATATCTTCAATCACTTTAGTAAGGAAGTTATTACTAATGCAATATGGAGCACATTAAAAACACTCACAGAATCAGTCAAGTCTACAGAAGACAACTAATTATCTTTTGAGAAGAGCCAATGAATATGCATATATTTACCTAGAAGGGAACATTCATCTTCTGTGAGCATAAATACAACCCAGATTATATTCTGATGTGTCATTTCATAGAACTTCAATGGCTTTGAGTTTGGAAATCATAATGTACTGTAAAAATGTGGAAATGTTTTCAAAATGGGAGGAAGTGCATTACCAAAGCAAAAAACAAAAATCTGTATTATAGTAAATGCAATTTTATAGCATTTCCTTTTGTGTGGCACATAATAGCAATAAGAACAACCAAGCACCCAAGATTCTTATTGCAAGAATCAACAAATTGAATAGCAACATCAATACACTCCTATAAAACATGCAAGACATGCTGCTGTTGTTTTTTCAGTGCACTTTAGTAGCAAATACTGAAATCCTGAGCGATTATACGCATGTTTCTTAAATGTCAATGTTGAGCGAGGGGGTTTTCAATCAAAGGGGTTACATTAGGGACTGGCTTACTGCGTGTCCCATAGCAAGCTCCAATCCTCAAAGAGACTTCGACTGACAAGGAATACAAACATTGCAATGCACACAGTCTGTCTGAAATCTCCAGGTTACAGAGGGGGAGAACAGCTAATGATTAGGTGTTTTCTTTCCACCACTACTAGTATTTTCCTCGCATCCTGAAGGCTAATAAAAATTGATTTAAGGTCAGCTAACACAGTTACTATTTTTTTTTTTTTTCAACTGCATTGTATTTAAGGCCCACGAAAAGCAAATATTACCTCATAACTGGATTAATGTCCTCCAGTACAGAACTGTGTATAAATAATTTGAATTGTGGGCAACGCACCATGCCAAACTGATGTTTGATGTTACTACCATCAAAAAATGTAAAACTGCAAATATATATACAACTGTTTTAAAAAAAAAAAAAACTATACAGAAATTGGGCAAATTGCTATTCCAGGATATCAGAACAGCCAATGCCTTACCTGCTATATGTCATATAAAACAGACAATTAAAAGCTGTGTTCAAATATTTAGTCAGTGTTTTAGGATCTACAACAATTTATATTCAGTTGACTAATGGCTGCAAGCAGATGCTTAACATTACCATTGCAGAAAAAGCTCTACAGAGTCTGGAATCCCCTAATTAAGCTCGAAGGAGTTGGCATATGGCAGTATTCTCTGCTGGGTCAGAAAAGGGCAAAACTGCACAAAAAGGGCAGGTGTGTAATTGGTACACAAATGGCACATTTCACTCATTATAGAACGAAAAAGAAAAGTGCTTATTTTTATTCTTCACACTCTAAGAGTACGGCAAGCTATTTATATGTGCAATGGAGTAGCAGCACACTGATCAGCATTCCACATGCCTGTCAGAAGGATTGTAAAAACTGTTGGCTACTTCAGTGTATCTTTATTCAAATTTGGTACGACCTACTGAGGATTTATCATAGCTTCAAGTTTTCATAGCATACTATTTCTGGGAGATATTTATTTTTCCACTTCTTTCAAGAGATCAGTTTCAACAGAGGCCTGGCTTGATTGGATTCCGAACAAAAGATTTGGACTTTATTAAAATAAATAAATAAAATAAACCTTCATTTCATGCTACTCAGGCAAATAATATTAATATATAATATTTATGGGTACCAGTGTATAAGTTTTATATGGTCTGTTCAGTGGTATAAAAATAAAACATAAGAAATACCTTCTGATCCCATAATAAAGTGATAGATATCAGGGCCTGTAGACATCCGTGGTCCTTGACAGCTTTTCTCTATCACACCTCTAGGTGTCACCATTCTTATGTGAACAACCTGCCCAACAGAAAAAAAAGAAGAAAGAATGCAAAGATTAAAAAGTAGTACTATGAACAGGCTCCATTTTCTACAACATGGTGGCCTATTCCATAACTAACATCATTTCTTCAGTAGCCATGAAATTAGAACACTGTTTTATGAGGGTGAGAATATTTTCAAAGATGTTGAAATTGTAATTTGCTTCGTCTGTTTCTAATTGCATACCCTTTGAGTGGTGTGTTTTTTTTATTATTATTATTATTATTATTATTATTATTATTATTATTATTATTATTTAAAACATGCTATTTATTTATTAAAACTAAAGTTCATGTTTTCAGTACATCTTTTAAACCCTTTTCAGAGTTTATTTCTTAAGAATTCACTTGATTTTTGTAAATTTTACTTAAGATAAACACAGCAAACAAAGAAACACTGTATTTGTATGCCTTGTTAAGATTTAAGTTTTAATGCTACGATATTAATTTATTTTTTATAATATTTCAGGACTGTATATGTGTTGTATTCTGTATTGCATACAGGTTGTTACTTGATTGTGTGTGCTTGCTGTCAAGGATCCCCTGTTAACGAGATGATGCATCTCAAGGGTTTTTATAATACCACTAGCTTAGATGAACTAGTAATGAACATAAACAATCAACACAAGGAGGGCCAATGCAGCGTATCGGGGGCTTCCGTTTAAATAAACAGCCCTAATTAAACTTACCAGGTCTTCAATGTTTCCGTAGATGTTCTTCTTCATGCCAGATGCTCTGGTGGCCACCCAGCCCCCGAGTGTGCTGAACTCCATTGAGTCTGGCTCATGGCCTGTGCAGTAACCACTCTCGTTGAGCTGGGGATGGAAAACCAGGAGCATAAAAAGACCAAATACTTCAAAAAGATTAAGCAATTCCCCAGTTACTGGATGAACAAATGCGCAGAACTGTACAGATGTTATTATTCAGCAGCTTCATGATATTTGCCACAGTATGGCATTAAAGCCTTATGTAACATTTATTGTTTTTATTTGAACATGTTTGAACCAACAATTACTACTGCTACAACAAAACATTCTTACCCAACAAATGTGGTTATTTCAAAACAAAACTACAATAAAAAGAGTAAGGAAGTAAATTATAACTGAATTATCATTTTCAGAATGTTCTACAAGGATATAAAATGCAATGGATTTTGTAATTTACATTTCCCTTGCTTGTGAGTGTAGAGTTTATGAATAAAGTGTGTGCACTTATGTGTGTCTTTATCACCATCAACAAATTCCTAAGATCAAGGGATTCAGTCTATGTCAGTATGGAGTCATCATGTTTCTTGTGTGTCTCCTGGAGCCCTATTGTGTTCCTCCCTTTATACCCTACAACAATTCCCAATTGACTGTATATAACTGTGATAAGAATGCTGTCACCTGTAACCATAGCAACAAGGCAACATTTCTTCACTACAATGCCAATATATTAGGAGGACAGGCTTAGATGTCTACCTTTAGAAAAAACATAACTTTTCCAACATATTGGTTTCCAGCCTTGACAGTTTAATTCCATAACCTGAACATGCTTCATCAACATTCACAAATATTTTGTTTAAAGGAGTAAAATAAAAGCCCAATTAAAATACAGAACATTAGTCCAAAAAAACAAAAAAATTTGTTATATAAAAGGCAGTCGTACAGTACTTCCAGTCATGTAGCAAAATACCAGTTTTTTTCTATTAAAACAATGTGTGTACATACATATTATATATGCATTTACAGTGGATATAATATTGGCATGAAAGTATGAATAATACATCCAAAAAGTATGGAGAATGAAAACAATGCATTCCAAAAAGGTGCCAATGAACACACAAGCAGGCCAACTAAACTCTTCCTTTATCCATCCTCGTTAACCGAAAATGAGATGTGCAGGAAGCTTACAGATAGAGCCACCAATAGTAGTCGCCGCCAATTGATTTTACCCTGTTTTTCTCCCAATTTGAAATATCCAATTGCTTTTTCTTTTTTTAAAAACGTGTGCTGACAGTCGACCACTTTTCACTCTGCAGGCCCGCCATGCAGCCAACCCAGAGCTACAGCGTCGGAGGACAATGCAGCTCTGGGCAGCTTACTGGCAAGCCTGCAGGCTCCTGGCCAGTCTACAGGGGTCGCTGGTGCACGGTGAGCCGAGGACACCCTGGCCAACCTAAGCCCTCTCCCACCCCCCCGGGCGGCGCTTGGTCATTTGTTCGTCACCCTCTGGGAACTCCCGTCCATGGTCGGCAGTGGAATAGCCTGACTCGAACCGGCACCTCCAGGCTATAGAGCGCATCCTGCACTCCACGCGGAGCGCCTTTACCAGATGCGCCACTCGGGAGCCCCCAGAAGGATGAGTTTTAATGTTGAGCCATCTGGTAGATGAAATGGAGCTTTCTAGATACAATACCGACATCTATTTGAGATGCAGAACACACATTTCTGTACATCAAACAGGCTCTAGTCTTCAATTTTTCTGAATTAGTATAATGGAGCCATCTGTTCTGCACCCGAGCTAGAATCAATGCCCTTCAACATTCCGCCAAGTGAAGTAATGAACCTCAATTTTCCCCGGGACTACCGTTTACATTATCACCACTTGCTTCCCTCACTACCAGTTTTCACCTCTTTGCATTCAGTAGAAGTTGATTCAATATTTATACTCAGTAAATATTCCTTTATGTTTGCTATTTTAGAATTCTGCAGTGAATACAAAATCAGAATTGATATACATGAAATACAATGGCAGGTGTTATAAATATGAAATACACAATGAGTAAAGAGTCTGTATTGGGTGTTTTACAAGTCCCAGAACAGGTGACACGGGTGACAACTTTCCAGGTCACCAGATGTACCAGGAGCCCCATATGCAAGCATTATATATATATATATATATATATATATATATATATATATATATATATATATATATATATATATATATATATATATATATATATATAAGGATCTGAAGGTCTTCCACAATCCATGTCCCCCGATTGCCCTGGCCAAGCTGTACAATATGTCCACACAGATGTGTTGGGCCACACCACTGCTGCCACTGTTCTGGGTCAGTGTAGTCGAATAAACGAAAATAAAAAATAAAAAATATTCAAATAGCATATTATATATTCAAGTACACGAAAAGCCTTATATATTAGCTACTAGTAAATCTTTCTTTTTACAAGTCAGTCAAGTCAGCCTTGTTTTTAGCTAATGTGAGCAGATCCCTGCTTGAGTTCCCCTGTAGACTGCACACAGCAGATGTTGCGAGGCAGTCGTGAAACAACTTCCAGGTCAGGGAGCATGGCACTAGTGACCTTTTGATGTGTAAACGGAAATAAAATAATGTATATATTAAGTGCTAAAAGAAGGAAGCCAAATTTGGGTAACATTGAAATTAGAAAGGCAATTTAACTTTATGATGAATATAAAAGACATACTAAATGCTAAGCAGAACAACGCAGTGACTAATAACTTGGAAAGGAGTTATTTTTTTTAACTGTGGACTGCAATTCAATGTAAAACATCTACTGTTGACTTTCTGTGAATGGATGGAGTAAGGTCAGCATTTGCACTGACCATTAAAATGTACAACCAGGTATGTTCCTTGTTTTGATTTATTTACAGGTTATTGAATAAACCAAGTAACTTGACTTCAGTACTTAATGGCTAGTTGTAATTGGTAGTAATGTTAAACTATTGTAATGTTGGAATGTATTTTCTATTGTTTTGGCCAGGTTACAATATTTGCACTATTAAGATTATTTTATGAATGTTAGAATGAAACAGTTGTAGAATATTTAGGTTGCTATAGTATAGGTGTTATTTTATTCTGAATACAGCAAAGAATGAAGAAATCTCGTCTTGGACATTGTCTGTACACTTTGAGAACCTGGCTGGCTCCTTGTCTGTTTCCTTGTACTACACAGACGCATTTGCCTTTTATTCTTGGAAGCGTAAGAGCAGGACCGGTACAGTTCGGGGAATCAAACACAAGAACATTTTAGAGCCTGTGTATTTGAATAGGAAACAATTAAAAATTGCCATCCGTAGCTTCTAACAGAGTTAACATTCCTCATTGCAATAATATTATATTTTGAGTTGGCACAACATTTACACTTTCTTATTGCAGCCAACAACAAAGTGCAATTAACAAAATTAGCCACCTCTTCTGCACTTCCCATCGTTATATAGGTCCAAAATGTGCAGTCTTGAAAAGAATCTTTAACCTACGACAGTAGGTTAAAGAAATCTCTATTTGCAAGCCACGTTTGCTATAACATGTGTTCCTTTCAAAACTGCCCACTTGAGACCTATGTAGTAGCTATTCGAAGTGTAAAGCAGGTACGATTTACGGAATAATTGTGTTAGATACAATCGCTTCAAACGAAAAGCAGCTCGCAGTGTTGTCGTTATAAATGTGACTTACAAGCCTCTCCAGATCCTGTCCAACAATGCCTGCTTCCACATGTGCGGTTAGATTCTTCTCATCAATCCACAATATTCGATTCTGTAACAAAGTATTACAAAAGATGATCAGATGAATAATGTATATAAATACAGTGTATATTATATAAATCTACAATTTAAAAGCTTTTAATTACCATATATGAAAACCACTAAAAGTATATAAAAACACATACATTTTAATTGACGCTGAAAAATAAAATATGTCAAATTGCAAATTAAAGTGTATGCAATTTTTATATCGTGGTATACTGCCATTGTTATTGAATCAGTGTCGTGATTCAAACAGTTGTAGATCAGTCACTCAGGACCTGTCTGTGCTTATCCGATGTAGAAATCTGTAAAGCAGTCCAATCTGAACAAATTCCAGTTTATGAATGCCTTCCAATTACTTGAGCTTTGCATTCATTTAAATGTAGGAGTGAAGAGGTTTAATACCAGAACATCAAAATGGGCCACACCAACACCCCATGATGAAAACTAAAATCTTGCCATGAAAGGAAAGACCCATCCAACCACATTAATTAATATAAACAAGAGATCCTTCCTCTAACTAGGTGTAATCCTGCTGTTCACCACTGCACTCACCACATTCAAAACTGAATGTATTCTGCTTGAGTAAAAGGAAACAAGAAAAGGAATTGTTTCTCAGTGTAAAGTATATTAATATAGAGAGGTCAGTGCACTGGTGTTAATGCCACTAACTCATGCAGAGATTACAGAGGTTGTGAGTTTAGGACCACAACGTGAATTCATGCTATTGATAGTATAGCATTGCAAACTTCTAAAGCAGTCATCTAGTTCAGCTTCCTGAATACATTGGAAATGAAATGGGAGTCTGAAATAATAGTGTGCAGTGCTTTAGGGCTCATTAGGTTCCAGGTAGGCAGCGCTGAAGAGATCCCAAGGGGCAGCATAAAGCAGGCAAGAGCGAAGCATGAACAATGCAGAGAACGTCTCTTAATGCCCTGCCAATTCACTTCAACCCCAACATCCACACAGCACCCACTGCATCATTACCCTTATACTCTTCACATGCTCTCTCCAATTAGCCTCTGAGATCTCAGACACCAGCAATCCCTGCCAATAAGAAATGTCTACACTGGCGGTTTGGTGAAGTGGAACGTTGCTTAAAAAAAAAAAAGCTAGCAAAATAATGTTTTTAAGCTTTATCACCAACCATTTGTGAAGTATCCAAGGAGAGGATGGTCCTCTTCTCATCTGAAGGGCACTCCACAGCGTTGGAAACACTGGTCCCCCCTGGAAACAAGGACATGTTACCTTTCCACCCATTCTCTCACTAGTTAATATCAACACTCTCAACTCCTGCTCAGCTGCGCCAGTTAGGAAGTAAGTTATTCTCCAGCACACAAGGTGCTCTGAGGCGGTGCAGACAAAATAAGGAGAGAAGCACTTACATTAAACGGTATTAAAATGTAAACCAGACAGCAGCTGTAACTGCTATAACAAGAGAGTTTCTTTACAGATATTTCAATGCTTCTGTATTCTACAACTGTAAAGAACCTTGGTATCTGTGTTGGGAAGAGAATTTAAATGTTATACAGCAGGGCTGGCCATATATGGCTCATTGAACTCTTTAGAAGTATGCCACTTAAGGGCTTTTTTATGGGTTTGAAAAGACCGCAAGGACAATCTGTAGTTTTAGGTAGAGACAAGTACAGTCAAAATGTAGCATACTGATGTTGTATTTTAATGAGCAGAAAACCACTGAAGCAGTATCTTAGTGCAATAAAAGTTTAAAAGCAGTTCTTTATAGCCTTTCTAAAACTGCATCTCCAATCCAAACTTCACCCAAAAGGGAACATGCTTTTCTCTCACTTAAATTGTCTGCCAAGAGAGTCATTAGAAATTTCTGTATTGCTGACTA
Organism: Acipenser oxyrinchus oxyrinchus; assembly: GCA_030684275.1. NCBI lineage: Eukaryota > Metazoa > Chordata > Actinopteri > Acipenseriformes > Acipenseridae > Acipenser > Acipenser oxyrinchus. The sequence goes on from CM060258.1 coordinate 37,565,697, forward strand.
ATTAGATTTCTGAAACGATATGAAAGAACACTACGCTCTGGCAGATCAGTGATTATGACAAATTGATTTATCGTTGATAATCTACTGTACTAGGCAGAAGAATCTTTAAAAATGCAGAAAATGTGAAGAAAAAGTAAGAACAGCACAGCAGCAATTATGGGTGGCAACCTGATATTGATTAGTCCTGACAAATATATCTAATACTGTATAGCAAATCTCTAAAAATGGACATAATGTCTAAATGTATGTCTGTATGTCTGTATGTTATCCAGTTTGCTAACCAAAGGGGATATTTGAGAGTACCTTGCAAAAAGAAGCAATGAGAGAACTAGAAGGGTACAGGAATTAAGCCAAGAAATGCCCCAAAGTATTAAGCATGTACTTATGTAATCCTTATTATTCGTCTATGCAATACTTACCACCAAAAGGGATAACACAAATATTATGTTTGCAAGCCAGTTCCACTATTTTCTCCACTTCCTTGTGGCAATCTGCAAGAGGAAGGAAATACAAACTATTTCAAATGCAGATTGAATGTAAAAAAATAAATTTTAAAAAAATCAGATTTAGTTACCCGCACCCATCTACTGTACATTGTTTACTTGAGATGTGAAAACACCTAAAAACATCAGTGATAACATCTACAAGTTCTAATTTTTAACAGACTTGCTACAAGGAGATTTTATATTATTTTTCAGGGATGTTAATTGCGTAACAAATTATATCAAGAGGTGCACAGAACACATTGATGTCGATTTTCCAATTTAAAGTACACAGAGAGGAGCACTTGAATTAACACTATGATTTGCTGCTCAGCTGGGACATTGCTAATCAAGTTTCAGTAACCAGTGAACTCATTTGCATGATAAAATAGGCAGAGCCACAACATTTGCTAATCAATCTGAAGAACATAATTTACATTCTGTACTCAGTTGCTTGAAACAATCGAAAACTAGATGTCAGATGTAATCCCCTAGGCAACGGCACATGAAGCAAATCATACATATTAACATTACTCACTCTCTCACTGTAGTGACTTTAACCCCTTCGTTACGGACAACTTTTTAAAAGATTTTAAACTCACTTGGCCACACCACCAAATCTGGGACTCGTTCAAATTTTCCTTCTCGTAGAGCAAATACTTCATGTAAGCAGTGTCCTATGGAAAAAATGTAGAGGGAAAAAAAGATGTTTAATAAACAGCCGTTCTCAAAAGCAACAGTAAAACAGGAAATACAAACTTCCTTACCGTGAGCTCTAAAGATTCTGTCTTCGGCTTCATGAGAGAACGGTATGGCAGTACCTTTAAGGTCCTGGACAAATCCTTCATTGAGAATAGGTGGTGGGACTTCACTGGGGTTAAGAGCAGACTATTCCATAGAGAAGACAAAGGTAAATAGATGGAGCAAGGTTTCAGAATTCAATCTTTACAATATTCAAAAAGCTGCTGTTATCAGACTAAATTTATAAATAAAAAGCTAATTTGTTAGTAACTACAGTACTGCACTATTTATCATAAATAAATCAATCAATAAATGCATACCCTGGCTGGTGTTTTGTGCTCCAGGCTTGCTCCAAAGGTTTTTTCAAACCATTCTCTCAAGGCAGGTAAGACCATGCCACTGAGCCGGTACCTAAAACAGGGAAAGGACGCATTACAGAAGCTAGAGGCTAAGTGGAATGGACTTTAAAATCAACCTGATGCAACTATCTATACAAATATTTAATATCGCTGGAGCTGGCACGGCAGCTTCTGCCAGGCTAGTCAAATTAAACATCATGTTTTGACATTTATTGATGTAGGGCTTTTTTTAATGATAAACAGCTGTTTCTATTCCTAGTGTAATATAACAGAGCACCAACATTTTTCATGATCTATCTTTCATTGAATGCGTGTCTGACACTTTAATACATACTTAGTTTTCAATATCGCAGACTAGAGGAATAATGGAAAGAGCACAAACTAGGTACTACAGCTGCTCTAACATGAACGGTCAAAGAGATTATCTAACATAGATAGGGCCACCTGAATAGTTTTATTGTTCTCCCTTTATTTATTTTAACATACAATACTCAGAAAATAAATTCTTAATGAACAATGATAAAACCACCTCACCATTTAACATCGATATTGTCAAAGATTGGAGGGTGTAGAGACTGAACTGCCTACTCTCCCTTTATTTTTTTTCTTGTCTCATTAGCACTAGCAATATTATCGATTATTTTATTATTTCTTCTGTCAAAGCGTTTGGTTCTTTGTTTTTTTTTTAATTGTTATCTGCAGTGTCATACTCGAGCAATCGGTTTTTTTTCAGGAAAAAGTATTTAAAAAAAGAAAAAACATGCAAAGAGCCTAAAGATTTTCAACAAAAGAAAATTGATCCTTCTCCTGTTAATGGTAAGATATTAAAAAATTGATTGTAATATCTTGGTTTGCACTCCTTTAGGGGAAGAACAGCAGGTTTAATTATAAATAATCCAACTGCTGTAAAATGAACAATTAAAAGCGTGTTTTAAGTCAGCTTTTCATTTTGATGACCTTGAGCTAAATTGACCTTTTAGATGGAGTTTCTCCAATACATAATGCATACCACAAGATGGCAATAGTGCTACACCGAGTTTGAGGAAGCTGGTACAGGCTAACACAGTACGAGACAGCAGCAAGGATTTAACACACTTTTTAAAACATATTGGAACATACTGGAATATATTTCAGCATTAACATCAGTACGATAGATGGCATGCCAAACAAAATGCAGGCCTATGTGAAAGTACTTAGCTAGTGAAAAACTGACTAATGACAAACACAATGTCATTGGAGTTTGCAACTTGAATACTTTAAGAAACTACTAGTTGGTTAATGTTTTCACTTTTTCTTTGTTTTAGACAAGACACAAATCTAATACTTAAGTACAACCTGAATGTGTTTATTTCTAGATGTGATGCTTGGAACAACAGGAGTTGGGAACCTTTCTCTGGTAACGCTACTTCTTTTTTAAATTGGGACACATAAAAAACAAACCACACTGTACAGTATTTTAAAATGAACACGAAACAAACGAAGCAGCAAGATGCAAGCAATGTGTGCATTTACCTTTTGCCAGTAAATTCAGCTTGACCTTTCTTATTAAACATGAATTTGGAATCATTATATCCCCAGCCATTCCATTTCAGAATCTCCTGCCTGTAATGAAAAATAAAATAATACATCACATAAGATACAAATATGTTTTTTTTTAAAGCTTATTTTATTTGTATTATTTCCATATTTCACAGACCAAATGCCTAATGCATGGGTTCTCAAACTTGTCCATATATGCACCTGTACTGTATGTATAACCTACCATGAGAGGTCTCACTGAGGCAAAGAAATATAAAAATGACCCAATGAGGGAATGGCCTATTGTTACACCAGGTGTACATTTCTAAGTTAAATATTTGTTTTCTATCTGTCAAGAAAACATATGCCAAATTGATAAGGCCTGAATGCCAGTAAATAACTAGAGCCTTTTGATGAATCACAATATAAAGTACAACAAATGGTACTATTTGTAAGCACTGGTCCAAAATCAACTACATGAATGTTTACTTCAAATGTTAGAAAAGCAATACAGTGTGTGCCTACTGGAAATGCAAATTGATAGTGGCCATAACAACTGAAAACGTTTTAAGATAATAAAAAAAAGCCATCTATCCCAAATAAAACAGTGCTTCACAATGGACACAACGGTGGAAAAAAGAGAACAGCTACTGGTGTGGATAAGGGGGACAACTATATTGTGTATTGATGTTTATTAAAATTCCTTTAAAATAAATTCCAAGAACCTTTTTTAAGTGTCTTTTGATGCTGATGAACAGGCCGAGAGCTGCTTTTTGTTGTCTGTCAGCAGCATCCATTTACAATGGGCAGTTCCAAACAAAATCAGAACTCCGTGGTCTGCAACTCACTCATGCATGAACCACTCCAGCAAGATCACACGGCCATGCCTTCCATCTTTGCATTTTGCTGATTTGTTAGAAAGCAATCCAAGGTTAATTTACTGTACAACATTATTGGCTGGTTTCATAAATCCTGGAACTACCATCCCTAAGGTTCCATTGGGTATTCCAAGATTAGTGCTAAACAGGATCTGTGAAACCAGCCATAAATATTACCCAAAACCCCAGGTAAATTCTTCAACAAATTATCAGCTTTACAATGGTGAGAGTTATGTCATATTGCTATACTAATTTATCCATCCAAACGTACAGTCGTATGTCTTAAGTCTTCCATTCTTAGATTTTAAGTCTGCTATTCAGTTTCTAAAAAACAGAGGAATGGCCTGTGCTAAGTAGGCTTAGTTTTAAGTTAGAGGTTCTAGACTAAGTGGATTTGATCCAGTTTTCTGATTTGGTTACTATTTATTTATTTATTTATTTATTTAGCAGACACCTTTATCCAAGGCGACTTACAGAGACTAGGGTGTGTGAACTATGCATCAGCTGCAGAGCCACTTACAATTACATCTCACCCGAAAGACGGAGCACAAGGAGGTTAAGTGACTTGCTCAGGGTCACACAATGAGTCCGTGGCTGAGGTGGGATTTGAACCGGGGACCTCCTGGTTACCCTGGGTGTCAGCTTCAACAACATTACTGGGGAGTTGCTTTCAGACCCTCAATTCTCTGTGTAAAAAAGTGCTTCCTATGCCCCTTTTTCTAATCTCCATTTGTGACCGCTGGTCCTTGTTTCTGTTTTCAGATCGAAAAAGTCCCCTGGGTCAACATTGTCAATACCTTTTAGAATTTTGAATGCTTGAATCAGATCACCACGTAGTCTTCTTTGTTCAAGACTGAATAGATTCAATTCTTTAAGCTTGTCTGCATATGTCATGCCTTTTAAACCTGGAATAATTGTGGTCGCTCTTCTTTGCACTCTTTCTAGAGCAGCAATATCCTTTTTGCAGTGAGGTGACCAGAACTGAACACAATATTCTAGATGAGATCTTACTAATGCATTGTAAAGTTTTAACATTACTTCCCTTGACTTAAATTCAACGGTTTTCACTATATATCTGAGCATCTTGTTGGCGTTTTTTATAGCTTCCCCACATTGTCTAGATGAAGACATTTCTGAGTCAACATAAACTCCTAGGTCTTTTTCATAGATTCCTTCTTCCATTTCAGTATCTCCCATATGATATTTAAAATGTACATTTTTTGTGCCTGCATGCAGTACTTTACACTTTTCTATATTAAATGTCATTTGCCATGTGCCTGCCCAGTTCTGAATGCTGTCTAGATCATTTTGAATGACCTTTGCTTTTGCAAACAGTATTTGCCATTCCTACTATTTTTGCTTTGTCTGCAAATTTAACAAGTTTGCTTACTATACCAGAATCTAAGTCATTAATGTAGATTGATCCCTGTGGTACACCACTGGTTACCTCGCTCCATTTTGAGGTTTCTCCTCTAACCAGTACTTTCTGTTTTCTACATGTTAACCACTCCCAAATCCATGTGCATGCATTTCCTTGAATCCCTACTTCAGTTTGAGAATTAATCTTTTATGCGGGACTTTGTCAAACGCTTTCAGGAAATCTAAATAAACCTTGTCATATGCTATGCAGTTATCCATTGTTGATGTTGCATCCTCAAAATAATCAAGCAGGTTAGTTAGACATGATCTCCCTTTTCTAAAACCATGCTGACTGTCTCCCAGGATACTGTTACCATATAGGTAACATTCCATTTTGGATCTTATACTGTTGCTAATTGAAAGTTAAGGAATAATAAACAATATTGTTTCCATTTTGGAAGAATATTCAAATATGAAAAACCCTCGTTCATCCCAGCACTATTTAGATAGTAATGCTGGTTGGTATTCTGTACACACCCCAATCGGAAAGAGAACAGCTTTTCTCACCAGCAATTCACAAGACAGCCAACTGAAAACATTTCAACCCGTTCAACTTGCTGACTGAGGACTCAGATTACTAACCTGGCAGCAAATTACCCCCCCCCCCCCCGCCTGAAAGCATTTGCAATGTAGTTCCTGGTATAAAAAGAGGAGCATGTTATCATATTCTAGGTGATTCTATGATCTGGTGATTTCACTTGTTTCCTTCATATTCATGACACGTACAACACTATTTTCAGTCATGATGTCTGTACACAGTGGTACACTATTTCTACTTGCTTTACTGCATTGTTAAGGTTCTAAACTTGCGACCCTCTGCTCACAAACAGTACTGTACAGTAGATGGCACAGTAATGCGTCATGTGACTTTCAACTAAAATACATATTAGAACTTAGAGTACTGCACTAGGGTTGCTGTTCTGTCCAAGCTACTGTACATGGTCAATGTCAACCACACAATCACAGTGACAAATGCATGGCAAGGGCATTTTCGTGTTTCTACACAGGGAAACCAACAGCTTGCTGTAAACAATGGCTGTGATTGTTCAGACTATGCCACGTAACTTTAACTTGACTGGCTATCGCTTTCACTGAACCAGTGTGCATTAGCAGCCTCACAGTTTTTTGAAGCAGAATGAATTGACCCATTTAAAAACAAAATGTGTAGGTCTGACAAAAAAAAAAAAAGGTGTGTTGGCCATTGCTGGAATTTCACAAAAATTATTCTAAACTTGTTTTAAATGTACAACATTTTAGCGTACCAGTTAACGTTTTCTAATTCTTCCAATAAACATGTAAATAATGATTTTTTTTACAAAAATTACATTTATCACACTTGTCAGACACTAGATGTCACTATACCGATAATGTCGCAAGTAGTAATCAAGAAGCTGGAATCAGGCCACTGATCACCTTATCCTATCAGCTTTCAGTTTGTACTGTTAAGCTTTACTTTACATACAATTAAATACAATGTAAATTGCAGCTTATAACTGACTTGAAAAACTTTTTTTTTTTTTTTGTTTAAAATGCAAAATGCATATTTGGAGCAAGACCAGAACTTAATTTTTTTTTTAAAGTTCTGTAGCCTTTTGCCATCTTCTTCTTATGTCATGTGCACAGTAACTTATCTACACAGCAGTGTCAACAAATAGTTCATGGCTATTTTACCGGTATCGCAAGTTTATCAATCACGATTATGCAAGACAGACAATGTAATCATATAATACAAGACATACATATTCAAAGTTTTAGAACCGAGTTAGAACGTTTAGACTTGTTGTTTAACGCAATAGACCATAATCAAAGATTTTATATTCCAATGCCTGCCTAAGAAGAAAAAAAAAGAAAGAAAAAAAAGTACTATATATCCTGATCATTTTACTCCGTAAATTGTACTTTACTGACTTGCAACGAGCATTTACTGGTTCAAGCACAACGTCAGTATAAACACAGATAAATAAAGTCAACTTTTTAGAGCGATAATGTCATTTCTCTAGGCCTTTGGAATCTGGCACCACCGCACCCACTTGATTATGAATGTCTACATTGTGCCACCGGCTGTGATAACCCTACTGTAAAGAATGAAGCCAAGTTAACAAACATCTACAACAGTCAACAACGCAATGGACTCGATATATATTTAAGAATACAGCTCTAAACTCGAATCTACAATCTTGTTGTATTTCATAAGCAATCCCGGCTAACTTGTAAACCAACTGTCAGAGTTAGTATTCTGTCAGTAGCTCGATTTCCCTTTTGAAAACCACCCACCTTCTTTTAGGGATGGCCCTGTTTTTCTCGAGACTCTGATCCGCCGCTTCTGCTTTGCAATCGTTTGCAGAGACACGGAGCTGTTCCCTGTTTGCAGGTTTTTGTAAATGACCCGAAATGACTTTCAATCTTTCCTTTGCATTTTGCTGCAGCTCGGAGATGTTACTGTCGGACGCCATGCTGCTTCCGTGTAGTGTGTAGTGAAAGGCTGGGGAGTCAGGGGTCAGTGGTGATGATTAGGATATGAGGTATGCACCTCACCCCAGCATGCATTGCAGAAAAACAAGTTTTCTGTAATTTATACGGTAAACTTGCATGTTTAACTTCAATTACATGCGTTACATTCATGCAAACATTACAGTATCGTGATGTATTGTGACTGAAGGTAAAGACAATCGTGTTTGTTTTTTTAGTATTGGTCATGTGAGTAGTTTTTCAAATATTTATTTCATGTATTTGGCAAGGGGTATGTTTTCAAATCCGCACTGAGCTATTTTCAGATAAAGAACTGAAGTCTAGTAGTGGTGTTTTGGTATTAGTATGATGTGTTAATGGAAATACAGGACAATTTAGTTACAAAAAAAATATTACCAGTGTAGGGCCAGAAAGTGGTACATCGTCAGAATGTGGTATGGGTACCAAAACTTGACCCGTGTAACGCCAGAAAATGGTAAGGTGTCAATGATGTGATTGACTACTGTGCAAATCGCTACAAAACAAGACCAACAGTAGTTCACCCACAAAATCATTTTGTTGCTCATCATAAATTTGTGAAAAAAAGATAAAACTAAACTCATTGCATCATACTCCTTTCATATAGGCATTTCCTTGTTTTCTGAGCTGAAATAATTTGCGCAGCCCAGTGTACCACTTTTTAACGCATACCACAAAATAACACCACATCTGTATGCACACTCCATTGAGCACTTCTAGCATTGCTTGACGTCTAGTCATTTTGACTACACCAGTGAGATACCTGGCTCATTAAAGCTTTTTAATTGAGGGATACTAGGATGGGTGAAATGAGAAATTTGTTCCCTTTCAATTTGAAGACAAACACCAAAACATTATGTATGGAATAAGCCTGCCTTTTGGTAGGTATTTTCTGAGCTCTCTATATCAGAGCTGCCAATAGGCCCCTTCCTGGGGTGATGCCCTCTGTCCCGCCTACAGAGGGACTAAATAGTCAAACCACAGAAGCCATGTTCTCTTTTTGCCTCTCAAGATGGTAAGGTAAGACCCTCTGTGTTGGTATCTGAGCGTGTTGTGAAAAAGAGCTTTGAGTCTGCTGCAGTTCCCTTGCCTTCAGGCTGAAAGCTGGCTTGCCGCTTTCACAGAATCAGTGACTCCTGATTCAGCCTTTTTTTTCTATTTTTCCTCAGCAACCTGCGCCGCCGCCAAGCTGGCTCATCAAGCGTTTCATTTACACTCCAGCGCGACAGACACCGTCAGCTGACAGTGTCTCACACGAGCTCCGCGGCCCTGCGATGGTGGAGGATGCCCTCTCACCTGCGCAGGGGCGTGCGGATGGGAGTGGTGTTAACTCGCCAAGTGGTGACGAACGACGCCTCCAAATTGGGTTGGGGGGGGCGGTTTGGGAAGGCAGAGGAGTCCGCAACACCTGGTCGGGCCGTTGGATAACCCTACACATAAATGTGTTGGAGCTGCAGGCTGTTTTCCTGGCTCTCCAGCACTTTCTTCCAGTGTTGCAGTGAACGCATGTGCTGGTCCGAACGGACAACACATCAGTGGTGGCGTATGTCAACCACCAGGGTAGCCTCCAGTCCCTGGGGTTGCATCGCATTGACTTCTGGCTCCTGAATTGGGCACAACGGAACCTGCTGTCCCTACAGGCAATACATCTGCCCCACTGGATTGTGGATACAATCTCTGCGGCATATGACAGTGCTGGCTTACCCCCACCTGGGAGAGTAGCAGCACACTCCACTAGAGGGTTGGCTACATCTTGGGCCCTCTTTAGAGGGGCCTCGCTGTCTGATATCTGTACTGCGGCTAGCTGGGCAACGCTGCATACATTTTCCAGGCTCTACTGCTTGAATGTGGTAGATCCTTCTTTGCCTTCAATAGGCACAAGGGTCCTTGAGGTTGTACGCTTGCACCGCTACCCTAGGGTTAAGTGGTTCTGATGCGTCCCTCGTAAGCTGTCATTCCTTCTCCCTCGCGATGGCTCTGGTATACATTTCCCATATGTAATGTTTTGGTGGTCATCTTCGAATTGAAAGGGAACTTTAGGTTACTTACTGTAACCCTGGTTCCCTGAAAGAGAAGACGACCACCAACCAGGAGGTCGATCGGTCGCCTCACGGCTTCGATGCAAAAAGAGAACATGGCTTCCGTTGTTTTTAATCCCTCTGTAGGCGGGACAGAGGGCGCCACCCCAGGAAGGGGCCTCTCGGCAGCTCTGGTATAGAGCTCAGAAAATACCTACCAATAGGCAGGCATATCCCATACATAATGTTTTGGTGGTGGTATTCTCTTTCAGGGAACCAGGGTTACAGTAAGTAACCTAACGTTCTACATCCCCATACATTCCATAATCATTCTGTCAAATAGTTGTTGGAGGGTTGCTTATTTAATTAAGGTAAACATGTTTTTTTTTTCTTTTTCTTTTTCTTTACTGTGTGGAAATTAAGTACTTTCATACCACCTGCTGCAGGGATGTGCCTGATTAAGAAGGAGGAAGGAACTGCAAAGAAGAGTGCACTTTAGAAAAGTGTAGTTAATAGTCAACATGGAATCACATTTAATTATAAAATGAATTGTGTAAAACTGTATCTTTAAGTATCTCTGCATTCATCTATTCACCCATAGGCTTTATAAAAACTGACTGTTCTGTGCCCTTATAATCAAGCATGCAGGCATTCTCTTCATAAACCAATTAATGTACAGGCAGTGCAAGCAAGGTGAACATTTGGTGGGTTTTTGACACCAAACAGCCACATAGTTTGGCGCAAGTATACCACGATAAAGTAATTTTGCAGTTTACCCATGGTTACACTATGCATTTACCAGTTTGCCATGTTTTAAAAATGCTTTACCATACCTCTCTGTGCTTTACAGTGCTTGCCACTGTACTTCATTACACTTTGCAGTGCTTTTACTATGAGAAACTATGAGGATTTTTTGTTAAACAATAACTTATTACAAGACCTCTTGTCAATAGGATATTAGGTGGAAAATGAAAAATATTAGGAACGAGATTTTGGAATACCCTTATAGAAGTGTTCCATAGTAAAAGCATAGACATGTGTAATTAAGCATAGTGAATGCATGGTAAATCCCAGAGAGGTATGGTAAAGCATATTAAAAACATAGAAAACCAGGGTAACTATAGTAAATGCACAGTATAAAACTGGGAAAACTGCAAAATTGTTGTGGCAAACTTGTATAAGGGAACACCAGAAACATGGTACATTTGCACCATTCCTGAGAAAGATAGTATTTCTGCACCCTTCCTAAAATTCTTCAGTGTTTTACCCTGTAGGGTTAAGAACATAAGAACATAAGAAAGTTTACAAACGAGAGGAGGCCATTCAGCCCATCTTGCTCGTTTGGTTGTTAGTAGCCTATTGATCCCAGAATCTCATCAAGAAGCTTCTTGAAGGATCACAGGGTGTCAGCTTCAACAACATTCTGGCACTGACATAATCAAATACAGTTTTACCACTAATTTCTGATGGTTTATGGAAAGTTATAAAAATATCTACATTTCACTTTGGTAAAATACTTTCCAAATAACATCACTCTGGGGGTGTGGAGGTCCAGATGTTTGAATACATTTTAGGGACGCAGACAGTAATATTATAATCTGTAGCGATCAGCCTTTTTTTCTTAAAAATGTATAGATAATATTTTCCACAGACAGAGTAGACAATTTAATATTCTTTATTGACCAGTATGTTTTATTTTAGAAGACTTGCTAGAAAAACAATTCAGAATTACAGAATTAAACACAGTTTCTTGTTTATTACCTAACTGATAGTTAAAGCCCAGAAACAGATATATACATAAAACAATTACATGGAAACGTTGACAAGACATCCATGACTTAAATGGACTGTTTTTTTTGTTTGTTTGTTTTTTTAAAATCAGTATAACAGGTATTTGTCTCTTCAACTAGTCTCACCTGCTAAAACACAGCAAAACTTGTTCTAGATCTAAGCAGGATAAACTACAACAGTGGGAGCTGAATTAAATAGTTCTAGTAAGTACAGAAAAAACTCAACAAAACATGAAAAATGAATTGTATTTGAATTTAAATGTGATAGCCACATACATTTAAGTATCATTTCTTACTCTCGGATTATAACTGACTAACATATATTTATTTTATACTACACCACAGTTTCAAAGCAATTCAAAATACATCAAATGTTTCTGAGAATGATTTAACTATGCCTGGAAAAGCATGTGTAATATTGCATGAAAACGTATACCTTAATTTGGTTGTGATGATCTTTCTTTCTCATCTGTCTTTACCACTGAAAATATGGATTTCTCTGTAACCTTTTACACTGTTAAATTTCATCCAATGTATCTAAATGCTGATCATGTATTACAGCCACAAAATGTATCATAATATATTACCCTTAAACCTGATCATGGTACTTTTGACAAATTAGCTTGGAATACAAATGACATCAATCTTTACAAAAGTTTTTTTAAAAAAATGTACAACACACATATGAGAACATAAAGAACAAGTTACAAATGAGAGGACATTCCACCCATCCCTGCTTGTCTGGTTACTTTACATGCAGGCAGTTGATTCCAGGATCGGATACAGAAGGATCAAAATGAATCAGTCAGAAACAAAGAGCAGATTAAAATGATACATGTGCAACTTGCTAATAAAATAATCAATGTACTGTATGCATTTCATTTTCACAACCTTTAGAGATACCATATCTTTTTCCATAGACAGAACATAACTCCCAAAAGAAAGTTCTGTAATGCACTGACTGCAAACAATTAGAATCTAAGTGTATTACAGAACTTTACTTTGAAAGCCACTGCGCACCCTCAGTTTCATCCAAGGCATCGCTGTTGTCACAAATCATTGCAGTGCAGCACCCTAAAATGCAAAAAAAAAAATAGGAATAAAAGAAATAGCTTTCATTTTATATACTTTCTGCAATAAATTAGAAGAAACCTCAGCAACAGCAAACGTTTATTTCAGCAACACCAGTGTCATTCTGACACATTACACATTTCACATTTCATATTATTTTCAAAGCATTTATTCCAGCCTTTAATTAACTCATATTTCTTTAAAAGGAGAAAAACACATGTTAATGTTACAAATCTACAACTAAGCAACTAAGAAGTTTATTTGATCTTGGATTGCATCTACCTGGGATAACCATGGTAGTTGATACATCCAGGTTGAATCCACTGTGCTGTAAAATGCCATAACAAAAAAAAAAAAAAAAAAATCTGTGTCTTTTGAAAGCATGGTGTAGATTGATCCAATCAACACTTTATTTAGTTGCTTACAATAGTTCTAGTTGTGTCTTCTCCCCCATTTCAAATCAAATGCTACAGTATATACTACTACTACTACAACTACTACTATGACTACTAAGCCAATGCGGAGTCCGCTAGCGACATGACATCTTTTGTCGACCAGTGGACTCTAGGGGGCATGCTCTGTACCACCTCCCCTTTCATTCTGAACATTTAATTTACAGCCCTTTTAACCAGTCTTTTCGTTAAATTAGTTAAGGCTCAGTGTTTGTTAGCACCCCTATTTGTTTAGGGGTGCTAAACTGAATTTTTTCAGGTGGCCGGTGCACCAGGTACCAGTGGGCAGCTGGTGTGGTCCCCATACTGGGCATTAAATAGGACTACAAATAGGACAGCTAGAGTGGTCCCTTAATGGGCAATTAAATAGGACTACTATGACTACTACGACTACTACCACTACTACTACGACCGATCCACAAAATGGGAGACAAAACCGAACCAGGTAACTACAGACCAATAAGCCTGACTTCTATTATATGTAAACTTATGGAAACTATAATAAGATCCAAAATGGAAAATTACCTATATGGTAACAATATCCTGGGAGACAGTCAGCATGGTTTTAGGAAAGGGAGATCGTGTCTAACTAACCTACTTGACTTTTTTGAGGATGCAACATTGAAAATGGATAATTGCAAAGCATACGACATGGTTTATTTAGATTTCCAGAAAGCTTTTGACAAAGTCCTGCATAAAAGATTAATTCTCAAACTGAACGCAGTAGGGATTCAAGGAAATGCATGCACATGGATTAGGGAGTGGTTAACATGTAGAAAACAGAAAGTACTGATTAGAGGAGAAACCTCAAAATGGAGCGAGGTAACCAGTGGTGTACCACAGGGATCAGTATTAGGTCGTCTGCTATTCCTAATCTACATTAATGATTTAGATTCTGGTATAGTAAGCAAACTTGTTAAATTTGCAGACAACACAAAAATAGGAGGAGAGGCAAACACTGTTGCAGCAGCAAAGGTCATTCAAAATGATCTAGACAGCATTCAGAACTGGGCAGACACATGGCAAATGAAATTTAATAGAAAAAAGTGTAAAGTATTGCATGCAGGCAATAAAAATGTGCATTATAAATATCATATGGGAGATACTGAAATTGAAGAAGGGAACTATGAAAAAGACCTAGGAGTTTATGTTGACTCAGAAATGTCTTCATCTAGACAATGTGGGGAAGCTATAAAAAAGGCCAACAAGATGCTCGGATATATTGTGAGAAGTGTTGAATTTAAATCAAGGGAAGTAATGTTAAAACTTTACACTGCATTAGTAAGACCTCACCTAGAATATTGTGTTCAGTTTTGGTCATCTTGTTACAAAAATGATATTGCTGCTCTAGAAAGAGTGCAAAGAAGAGCAACCAGAATTATCCCGGGTTTAAAAGGCATGTCGTATGCAGACAGGCTAAAAGAATTGAACAAAGAAGACTACGCGGCGATCTGATTCAGACATTCAAAATCCTAAAAGGTATAGACATTGTCGACCCAGGGGACTTCTTTGACCTGAAAAAAGAAACAAGGACCAGGGGTCACAAATGGAGATTAGATAAAGGGGCATTCAGAACAGAAAATAGGAGGCACTTTTTTACACAGAGAATTGTGAGGGTCTGGAACCAACTCCCCAGTAATGTTGTTGAAGCTGACACCCTGGGATCCTTCAAGAAGCTGCTTGATGAGATTCTGGGATCAATAAGCTACTAACAACCAAACGAGCAAGATGGGCTGAATGGCCTCCTCTCGTTTGTAAACTTTCTTATGTTCTTATGACTACTACTCCTCCTCCTCCTCCTCCTCCTCCTCCTCCTCCTACTACTACTACTACTACTATAATAATAATAATAATAATAATAATAATAATATCAGTTCTATAACTAAAGTTTAAAAGTGCATGGTGTAATGGAAAAGTTATCAATAGTGTTCCATATCTACACCTACATTTGTTCTGAACTTCATGTACCAGGTTTTAGGAACAACTTTCATTCAACAGGCAACTCCAAGATTTTTTTTTTTTTTTTTTGCTTTTTGCTTTGATGCACTTTCTTGAAAGCAGTGATCCATTTACTTATTAAGGAAGGTACGTTTTTGTTTTTCAACCATTTTTTTTTCTTTTTTGTATCTGAATTACGATGAAAGTGACACCTGTATTTGTTGATACGACATGTATTAGGCAAGCAAATGCAAGAATCATTATGGAACAAAAACACCATGGCAACATAAATATTAGGCCGCTTGTAGCCTTAGATGAAATTGTTGAAAATAAAATGCATTATGCGATCTATCATGCATATTTTACAAAATATACTGACTGCTGAAAGTTGAGCAATTAAAATGTTTTGCTTGGTTTACGTATAAGAAAATAATAATAAGTACATCGTCATAAACTGCATGCATGTGAACATACTGAACATACTGTTGCTAATACTGAGACAAAAAAGTACAGTACATACCTGGCTGGAGTAAGTGCACACTACGGCGCCAGCTGCCGCTGCCAGACAGACAGACTATGAAATATAAGCTTAAATGTAAGGAATTGGTATACAACAAAATGCATCTTGACAACCGAAACTCGCAACACGAATTATTATTATTATGATTATTATTATTATTATTATTATTATTATTATTATTATTATTATTATTATTATTATGTGTTTTTGAATGGTGCTGTTGTCGGCCCTCCTAAATGAACAGCTGGTGATCTGCCTTTACAACTAAGTAGTACGGCTTCCCTCTCTCTGTATAGAACAAATCTGCATCTGGAAGAATGTCGACGTGGAGCTGCCAATCGTGCACGCGTGTCGTGCCCGCGCCTTACAAAAGCACTTAAGTTTTATGTCGAATTTAGACAGTATTTAAGAGACTGAATTGTAGCTACAGTAAGTGGAGGCTGCTTGCGGTTCTTAGGAGGAACGTATATGTAAAAAAAAACAAAACTGCTTATTTATCAACTTTGCGACACAATGTTACATTAAACACTTTAGGAAGTTTGCTTACACGTTGGTGAAAGGCTGGTTGCATTGGGAATGTGTTAACGTATTGCACATGGCCCACTCACTACTACAACAATTAAATGGTTAACAGGAGAACCGACTATGCGGTGTGTGAAATGTGACTGTGACCTACATCATCGGAAGCAATAGCAACTTTTGACCTTACAGGACTGCATTATTATTAGTATTTTTTTCTTTAATAAACTAGTTTTTGATTAAAGAGAAGAGAAATAAGTTCCTTACACATATATAGGTATTTTCTATTATGTTATAGCATTTACACTAAATGTGTTTTCAGTGAGGACTTTAGCCAGTGCTTGAAACGCCCACAAGCTTCTACACTGCAGTTGTTTTTGTCCCTATAGTATAGACAATAATGAATAATTTGGCAGACAAGCAAGCAGTCAGACAGTGACAGGATCGGTTTCTCTGACCTGCATTAATCTGCAGTACCTTTTAATATCAGGTTTACTCATCATGTCTTGAATTGCAAAGGCTTGCAGTGTACACTTTATTACAGAACAATAAATGTGCTGACCATATCTTTCCATTTTCCTCAAGTTCTGTCACTCAAAGAGTGTGCACATAATGAAAAAAAAATGATATTGCATCCTATTATGCTTACTAAAAAAGTCACTCTTAACAGGGGTCATGTACATATGTGGTTCCTCCCTATATTGTTAAAGGTTGTCACTAAAACCTCTTACAGGGTGCTTCCTTGTCATTTCCTGAGTGTGTAGTGCTTTCACTAATTCAGCGTTTTTAATGATATATTGGTGTGTAGGTGATGTGAATTGTATTTCTCGCCCAAAAAAGTCTGGAAAGTAAACAAAATGAACAGAAAATTGGAAGAATGTAATAAATAGACATGTTTTTTTCTGATTGTTTCTGACATTTTTCTGACCTATTCAGTA
Organism: Acipenser oxyrinchus oxyrinchus; assembly: GCA_030684275.1. NCBI lineage: Eukaryota > Metazoa > Chordata > Actinopteri > Acipenseriformes > Acipenseridae > Acipenser > Acipenser oxyrinchus. The sequence continues at coordinate 37,582,827 of CM060258.1, forward strand.
TCTCGGTGGCCCATGGTGGTGACCAAACTTTAACTTGGTAACATTTTATAATACATATTTAACACTCATGTTTAATTAAAACATAAACCAGTCCTTAATGTGTTGTTAATCAGTGTTGTGGAACTCTATGTGCAAATTGACCTTGAATCATGTGACTTTTTGGTTTCCAAATGACAAAGACCTAATGCACTGAGATATTGGCTTCATACTCTGTATACAACTGTATTTCATCATGGGTATTATGGAAAAAAAAAAGTGAATAGTTATTTTACAAAGCTGATTGTCACCACAATGTCAAAGCCTCAGACACCATTTGAGATTGGTACTTTTTTGTTGTTTTTTTTTCTTTTATTTTTGAACAATGCATGCTGTTGGTACCCTTGAAAGTGTTACCCAATAACATTCACTCCCGCGTTGTTTTAATCTCTGACTGTATCAAGAATACAGACCACACACTTTGACATCGTGTCATTATCGTTGCTATACGGCTGTTTTCTATGACTATTTCAAGTTCCATTGCCGGTGTTTTCCTGTTAAAATGTTACTGTCCCATTGTTTTAATCTCTGGCCATATCAAAAATAAAGATATTTTAACATATGCATTTACTTAATATTTATAAATCATTTGATCAGATATGCCAAACCCCCTTTACATTATTATTTATGATTGTTCACAAAACCTTTTTAGTTTTTATAAAATGTATTATCATACCTCGTTATTTGTTTTACTACATACATTCCAACTATGACCACTAAGGGTCGCTAAATAACACAGGTTTATGTAAAAAATACATTGGTATTGTTTTATTCGCTGCTAACATTAAAACACACCTTGGGTGAGAGTCAATATCTTTTCACGTAACCATTCAAACATAAACTATACAGAAAACATTTTAAACACCCATATGCCCACTTTTGTGTACATGTGCTGTCTGTCCCACAAATTACTTTTTTATTATGCAAATATATTCTGTATAATCTACATTGCACAGAAATTGTGAGACACTAAATCGCAAGGATTTCAACTTCAAAAACATTCACTAAACTTTAACTAGCTTTTATCTGTAGCGTCTCAAACTTCATGTGCATTGGCATGTGACTCTCTCTCTCTCTCTCTCTCTCTCTCTCTCTCTCTCTCTCTCTCTCTCTCTCTCGCAATCTTGCTTCATAATTCATGTGTTTTCATAATAATATGATGAACATCGGTTATATTTCAACCTGGTGCGAATGAAAAGACGATAATGGAACCACCCCGATTTATGAGCATTATACATTGTTGTCATTAAAACCGTCGTCAATTTAACATTTCAGAACAAATTATAACTGGTGCCAGAACCTTATTCTATCAGTATTACCCAAACAACTCACTGTGTGCATTATTTAATTAGCTGCACTAAATCGTTTATCTGTATAATTCAGCGGGGGACGATCCTTCCGCAGTAACTCTGAACGTCCTTGACTGGCTGCGGCAGCTCAAGTGGGCTGGGTCTGTGGTGCTGGGGCTTTCCATGTATTTTTCATTGACGAGAGAATTTACCCAAACTCCAACAAGATACTTTGCGTACGTTCAGGGCTGTTGGAACATTATATTTATTTTAAGTTATTTATTTTCATTTGTGATTTTAACAATAAGGATTAAAACGCCTCAAAATAATGGAGATCGCATTGCCAAAAACGTACCAGAGTCAACAGGTAAGTGCATTGCCATTTACATCATAGCCTAGTAGTAGCCTACTGCTGCACAAGTTTGAACTAGTCTTAACAATATGTGCCATTATGCTTTTAATCAATACAATTTAAAAGTATCAGCATCCACACAAACAGAATAGCCCAACACATCGTTGGTGTCATTACATTGTATTGATTGTTAAAAGTTTAAAATATATTTATGTATTTATTCGTATTAAAATACACTAATATATTACAGGTTTGAAGTGTATCAAGTTCATAATGACAATCCTATTTTAGAATTGTATTAATGATTTCCCTTTAACCCGGGTTTGGGATATTTTTTTTATTTTTTCCTTTACAATCCAATTAAATACGGTACATCCTTGACGAGCACAGTAAATTGTAAGCTTTCATGGCGTTGGTTCCGATCCTGCGCCACTCAACCACTCACATTGTAGAATTTTCTGCAAGTCATTGGGGTTCGTAGGGGGGTTTATAAGCTACGGAGACACTGAGATATACTCCTTTCTTATATTACCGTATTTCACGAAAGCACAGACATTCTAAGTTTTTTTTTCATTTTTATGTAGCAATCTGTCCAGTAAAAAAATACAACGTTTATTTTTTTCCCCAGTGCGCATGTTCTATACTGTTAGTATGACTGGATGTTGGTTGTCAATCCTCCCTTGAGCCAGTCCGGTCCCCCCATAGCGTGTGATCTCTGTAGATAGTATCAGTGGGCTTGCCTCTTCAGTCTGCAATGGGTAGATTGCTAGATTGCACAATCGCAGGCAACTCATAATCAACATGGGAAAAATTATATTTGGATATTTGGTTTAACTGTGTAACTGACAATAGGGCACCAATGAAAAGGACAAGGAGGTGTGGGTTAGTTTTCATTGCTGCAGTCATTTCCTGTACAGTGTATACAAACCAGTGTAGCTGTTGCTGCCCTGGAAGGTTCATTGTTAGGGTATCATGTGCACGGCCTTCAGAGTCTACCTTGACTTGAAATACTATCAGCTTTATGCATTTCTTATATTCCCCTAAAAAAAAATACATTTATTTATTTCAAAAGTTTCTATAGCTTCTAAGGATTTATGTTACAAAAATGTTTATGTTTTCATGTATAGTACATTGAGGAAACAAGATCAGTGGTACAAATCACTGTGAACCTCGATTGCAGCACTCCCTTTGCACCAGTCTTGTTCGGTCCGGCGCCATTTTAGATATCTTGTGAAGCTAAGGTTTCATGAACTGGTTCTGGTGCGCTGTGGCATGTTACTCAAGCACTGAGCCAATGAGAACCGGCTTGTCCTTGTCAGAGCCAATCAGTGATGCTGAGGGAGGGTGGAGAGGGATCTAATTAATTACTGTCTTGTCTCCCAGTCCCATTGTAACAAGTTTGCACCGAGGGCACTCTTTTGTATACTGTTTGACCATTTTAGCTTGTATTTTCTAGGACCTATACATTTATCCTGCGGTTGGTAAATTAAAGAAATGCGAGGTATGCTTTTAAAATGTCTTGGGATGCATTGTATGAGACATTTTTAAAGGCTTTTATTTCTTCCTATTTGTTGTTAAATTCAGCATTGTGGTGGATTTCATAAAAAATACGGACTTGCTCATGTTATCATCATGTTTTCAATTCCTAGCCACAAAACAACACACACCCTCAACACACCAAATAACATTATGTAATACAAATATTACCTGCATTCATTTCAGGAGTGACATAATATAAGCATATTTGCATTTTTGACATTTTTGTTACTGAGTATTCCAGTTAAATGGATACAATTTAGGAAACATGGTTATGCAGTTAACACAAATATAATGTAACCAGTCATGTAAATATGTTTAACTATTAACTGATTAAAATTATAGAAATCATTTAATGTAAAGGCATCCTAATGTACAAAGAACAACTTATTTATGCTTCATAGGCTATATCTATCAAGTGTTATGATAAACGCAGGATTGGAAGTTGGAGAGGGGCAGTGAGTGAACTAGCTTTTGACCTCTGGAGCCTTGGAATCTGGTTTACAAGTAGAATAAAAAAATGTTGTGGTCTCAACTTAGGTCTCAGCTAAGCCTTCAGATGGCAGAATTTCACATCCGAAAACCAGCCATGGCTTGGTGATGATTGGTGGGTTTAAATTGAGAATTATTAGAAGAGCAATGTGGAGAAGCTTGCCCTCTCTGTGGATAAATAAAAAGAAAATCAGAAAAAATAAATATGGATAAAATAAAAAGTGATGTATTGAAGTAATGAAGTCAAGAAAACAATCATAGTAAAAGCTTTGTTTAGCTTCCTCAATTTAAATAATGCATTTTTCTTTTAAATAAATATTACTTATTTTTTTACAGTAAAAACAAAACTTTTCATATAACTTTATAAAGTTATATTAAAACACAAACACTGCATCATGGAATGATTTAACTATATTTTAAAATGTCTTAATCTAAGTTTGTTTCTCTACAGTTGTCATTGCCTCCATTATCATTGTTTGAAACACAAAGGTATTAAAGTGTAGGAAAAGGATTTTTAAACTTTTAAAGCATGTTTAATACCAAACACCTCACATGAGTTAATGTAGTTAGTCTCAGTACCTTAATGTAATTGATGGTAAATATATTTAAAAAAATTACCTGTATTTTTTAAAATATTTTCTAAAATACCGATTTGTCTGTAGCAGTATCCTCTGGCCTGCCAATACAGTGGTACTCTTAAACATTTAATAGAAACATTAGCAACTCTGTTTAATTCAGTTCAATACTTTTTTAAAAAAATTATTATTATTTCCATATTTGAAACCAATGTTTCCGTGCTTTCTGCACCTTCAACAGGTTGGCAACTAAATAATTTGAAACTATAATTCCAGAGAAATAGGATTATTTAACCAATGGGTGTACCTTGATTTTTAACGTCAACAGACACCTGTTATATAACATTTTTAAAGTTCATATAAAGTTGTCACTGCCTTAAAATGATGTCATTTAACCATATGCCAAGATATTCCACCCCTGCTACCTTTTTGTGAAAGAATGGACAAATCCCTTGGCATGTACAATAACGATGATAGATATACAATAACACCCACCAGCCATACAAAAACATAGGGTGTGTTTGTAGGTTTATCTGCCTTTTCAACAGCCTTGCCTTCATTCTTTATCTGTTAAGAGCTACTTGCTACATCATTTTCTTTGACATTTCTTTTTATAATCCTCCTCAACTTCATATCAATACATCTGCCAATCTTTTACAATAAATATAATATATCACCTGTCACTTTGTGGTTTGAACATGCAAGGTATTAATTAATGGTTGTAACCCAGGAGTTTCAAAGTTAATTTACTTTACAAAAGAAAGAAAAGGGCATTTTAAAATTGAATGCAGTTGGTTAAAGCAACTGTTATCTGATGTGCACACTGTTACCCAGGAGCCCCTTGGATTGTATTCCAAGAATTGGTTGGCTAATTACTTACAGGTCTAGAGCCAGATAAATCTGGATTAAGTAGTTGACTTGATTACAATAACCTGAGTTTTCATCTGGATTTTCACCTAAAGTACAATTCCCATTAATATATATTTTTAAAGATCTGAATAATCATTGTGGCAATGCACTCAATAAAAAAAGTTCTTAAAGTAATTGTAAGTAGCTCAGGTTATCTCTGAAGCTGTAAACTGGTATCGAAAATCAATGATAGTAAACTCAAGAAGACCTTCAAAACACTGAAATCATGTTGTCAAAGTGGGCGGTTAAACCAGACATGACATTCCCCAAGAGATGTTACCATAATTACTGCCTGTCTAAAGCAGAAATGGTTGAGAGAAGCAGTAACTATATTATTATATATGATGCAGAATGATACAATCTTGCAGGAAGGGAAGCTTTTATAAATATGATGACTCCACTCTGATCAGATAGTAACAAGCAGCAACAGTGGAAAAAAAAACTTTAGAAGGAGACAAGCAGTGCATTTGTGTACTACAATCTGTTAACAGCATGCAACACATAAAACAAATGTACTTTATAAGCACTACTGGACATATTTTGACGAACACAATCGTTGCATTCTTTACATTAGCAAGGCGACATGCAAACATGCCTACAAATATATCTACAGTTAAGGGTTTGAGTTGTGCTGTTCTTATTTTGGTTGCTTCCGCTGAAATTCTCATTTAGCCAGTTGCTTTCCTTGTTAATTGACATGCTTTGACTGCTGCTGAGGTGAAATGTTTAAAGGCAGGCAAACTGAGAGTGTTAAGTAACCCCAAATGGTACTAAATAATCCGGCTGTAAAATACATGCACATGTTTGCTATTTTATTTCTTCTTTTTGCTGATACCAGTCTACGAAAGTATCAGTAGGGAGTGTTGGAGTTTACTCTGAAATTAATTCAGTGTTGAAGTTTACCCTAAAAGAATGTTCTTGTTAAACAGCTCAGTAGAGGCACTGTAGAACAGGTCCTGAAGGGGTAAAATCAATCCATAGCAATAGTGATATGATTTCAGTAGTGATTTAAAAATAAAGAGATACAGATGCTATTCAGTTGTAGCCTACAGTTCTACTAAGTGAGTTTTTTTTTATTTTTTAGAGAGTTATAAATGCCTGGATTAGCCTACCAGGTAAATATCTGAAACACAAGTAAAAAAAAAAAAAAAAAAAAAAAATAATAATTCTGCCCTATTAAATCAGATCCTCTTACAGTAATAGGGGCAATTGGTGTGTTAGAAAGGGATGGACCTCAGGCCAAACGGTCTCTTCTCATTCCTTCTCATGTTCTTATTATATCAAAAAGCACCCATTATGTTACATTTATTTAGACTTCCTTCCTTAATACAGTAAACTATCAGGAAATTCATTCCAATCTGGGTATTCCCCGACTTTAAGGAAATCTTACAGTGGACCATTTCCAGGGAAGTGAGGTCAGAACTTAGTCGATAGAGGAAGTGTAGTTGTCTTTCTTTCTTTTAAAAAAAAAAATTAAAAAAATAACAAATTAAAAATTAAAAATCACATGCCTGTATAACTTTCCTTGTGATTCGATGTGTGTTTTTTGTTGTTGATTTTTTTTTGCAACAAGCCAGGACAATCATGAAGTGTATTTTATATTGTAAACAACGCTCTTGGAAAATGATTTATAAAGCTGATGGTATCTGTGATGGTCTGTTTATCAAAGACCATACTAAATCCCAAAGGCTTTTTGCTGACTGCTTTCAGTTGTTATTTCAGTTAACTTCTAAGGAGCACAGCAATATGAGTGAGACAGGTTGTTCCATTGAGTGTCCCTTCAACTGGGTAGCCTCTTGGAATGTCCCTCGAGTTAAGTAGTGGCCTTCACTTGGCAGGCTAGTGTTCTTTTTAATAGGCTGCTCATAGCTGCATTTCCAGTGCCCAATCCTATCTTTCATTAGCTGTTCCATTATGTCACCAATGACCCATCAGTGCCTGATCACAGATTGCACAGGTTACCACTGGTGCACATGTTTACTTTTCAAGGTGGGTTCAACAATAATTAACTTGTCTACGTAAACAGCTGTATTTAATGATCCCACACAGATATAATTGAGGCAGCATTCACACTTTTAATTTTCATATTACTGATAGCTGGGATTATTTCTTTCAGTTGCCCTTGTCTATTTAAGATGTTCTGACACTGGTCAACCAAAGACTGAGGGTTACCTCAGGTCTAGATTCAGGTCCAGTTCCATGTTGGGATGATTTTTGGGCCACATTCTGAAGGGGTGTTTCTTCCACTTGTAGTTGATCATACATAAACCACACGTGACAAGAGAAAAGGAGTTGAGTGCCTGCAAAAAGAAGTTCTCATGGAATGAGAATGTTGCATCTTGTGTAATGGTGCTTTTCTTACAGGTATAACATCAATTAGTATTGATCAGAATTGCACTTAAATAATTTAGTTTGGTCTATTCTAAGATCTTTTCATTTTCTCTTAGTTGGTAAAAGAAGCATATGGGTGGTTTTGAACCTTGAGCATGTTTTTGTAATCTTCAGATTTGGATGCCAATTCTTTTGAATTGAAATGAAAGATAAAGTAATGTAATTGTTTAGCAATCACCCTAATACACAATGTGTAGATTCAATCTGATGGCTGTTGTGCAACTAATACCAGATTACATTCAGAATGTGAACTTGCATGTACAGTTTACATTGGGTGTGGCTTTCATCATCTCTACATAATGCATGACTTAGTATTTGGCAGTGTGATTAGCATTTCCTGTAAATACTGCATCCGTATGGCCTTTTTAGGAAGTTGCTTAAAACAAACAAACAAAAAAAAAAAAACACCCACTCTAAGGGGATATTCAGTTAAATGAAAAAAAAAAACTAGTTTGATGGAGACCTGATGGGCAGCTTTTAAGACTTTCCTTGCACCATTGTGCAGTACCAGTAACAATTCATGAACTCCCAGTAATGTGCTGGAACCACATACCAGTGTTCTGTTAAAAGAGTGCAAACCAATGCTTCTTACTTATTATTAGTGATTATCACAGGTCCTTTTATTGTGTCACTTGTTTTTTCATATTTTAGCTGGTTTGGATGCCAGCTACCTTAACTAAATATATTTTAGCCTTACAAAAAATAATGCATTCACGCAGATCATTTACAGCAGTAAATGATCTGCGTGAATGCATTAAGCAAGATGATCAAAGGCAAGGAAACAAGCCAAGTTAAATAAAATAATATATATACAGACTTCTCGTGTGACCCAAGGGTCAAACCTGTATTTGGTTCCCCAAACTCTCTGAACCTCATATTCAAGAACACTCAATAACTTGCCATTACAATGTGGGTTTACTTACTGTTAAGCTTCTGCTGAAAGTAAGGGTTATTTTGTATTTAGTGCATTAAAAGAAAGGAAAACTGAAAAATATACATGTATTGTAATGTAATAAATTACATTTTATTCATAAAACAAACAAAGCTCATAATACCTGGTAGATTAGGCAGGTAAGTTGAAGATGAACAATATGTGTTTTTCGAAACTATATGTGGAGATAGTTACTGACCAGGACTCATTTAATAAAGTTATCTTTTTACCTTAAGAGTCTTTTTCAGTCTGGGCTGCTCAAACCTGCTGCTAGCCATACCCCCGCTGTGATTTGATTGGATTGAAATTTAAGCCACACACAAATGGTGACTGTCTAGCTCAAGGAAACACAAACTGTTCAAACCGTAGTTCAGTGTTGAAGATAACCGGTACCATAAATGTGTGCACGTCCCATTTCTTCCTTGTTTGAAAAGAATAAGTAACATGGATTTTTAAGAAAAGACTTGAGACACAGTACATTTAAAAAAAAAAAGTACATTCCGTAAGTATTGTGTTCTTTTAAAAAAGCGAATATGAAAATCAGGAAACAATAGTTACTGTTAGGTAATCAGTTGTGCATTATATTATGTATTTTCTGATGGATTTTTAGTTTTTAATATTTTTTTGTATTTTAATTTTCAATTCCTTTTTTAGGTCATGTTGAAATGCATTGTATTTGTGGTTGCATCTGTTTTTTTTTTTACTTCGTGACTGTGAAAACACCATCCTACATGGAGAAAAAGGAGAAATTCATCTATTATCCATGGCTGTTCTATGTTACAATCACCTTGTAACAACATTGAGAGGTTGCAAAATTAACCAACAGGCTCTTCTTATGGAAACTGGGTGTATCACCCCTAGTATTCCGATAACTCCCATGGAGAAGTTTGTCTGTGCTGACTTACTCATGTATTTCCAGACAGAAGTTTCAGTTCCAGACTTATTTTTTTCTCTGACTGTTGTCTTCTTTCCTGGGTGGTGTTGCAGGACATGGATTTGATTGACATCCTGTGGAGGCAGGACATAGATCTTGGCGCAGGGCGTGAAGTTTTCGATTACAGCCACAGACAGAAGGAGTACGAGCTTGAGAAGCAGAAGAAACTTGAGAAAGAGAAGCAGGAGCAGCTCCAGAAAGAGGAAGAGAAAGCCCTGCTTGCTCAGCTGCAGCTGGATGAAGAGACAGGGGAGTTTGTTCCCCGGCTAGCACAACACATTAAACCTGAAGCTTCTCCAGTGCCCAGAGAGCCCTCACAGGTACACTGGTGTTCGTGGTATCCGGGAGGGGGTACCGGGACGGACTCCACTTTAATATGAATGGGAGCCTAGGCAACTGAGTGTACTTAATATAGTATTCAAAATATATGGCTCATTAACAACATGTAGATTTATGTTAAAGGCATTCCGGGGGTTATTTTTGCATTCTATTATATTTTTGCCAGCAGTTCCAAGCCAGAGATATTTGTATTAACTAGATATGTCTTTCCCCTTTAACTGCAGAATAATTCTTGACTATGTATTGTTCCCAGTTTGCTTGTCATAAAATACTGTGGAAAAATGTATAAACAAACTAAAAAAAAAAAAAAAAAAAATGCAGAGACTAAATTATTACTTAGATTAAAATAGATTTCTGTTCATTATGAGCCTTTTTAGAATAGCTTGTTTATAGGTCTGGATTCTAAGGCTTTGTTACACAGCTGATAAGTAAGTAATTCCATTGCAAGGTGTTTTGTTTCCAAGCTGTTGTGTTTTTCCTTTCAGCATGTTGTTATCTCAGAAGAAGACGGAGAGGCTCTGTCGTTTGATGAATGCATGCAGCTCCTGGCAGAGTCATTCCCGCTGGTAGAAGATATTGCGGTAAATCAAGAATACCTTTAACATAAACAATACAAACAGATTTTGCATTACAGGTAATTGGCATGGTTAGCACAATACCGGCACCTACATTTTGTTTATAAATTGCACTTCAGTCTCATAAGCATACTGACAGCAAAATAATACTTTTGTTATACAATCAATGTGGTGCCATACACTCAATGACTTTGTAGGTAATATTATTTTTGCTTATTGTTTTAGGTTTCCCCAGCTGCACTTGAGCCTTCAGTTCCAGACCCAACTGGAAGCAGCCCGGTCCTAATGGCTCCCCATCAGCCTCAGCAAGCTCAGGCTTCTCTCCTCACGTCTCCACTGCCGGATCACAAATCTGCACAGGACATTGAGCAAGCCTGGCAGGAGCTGCTTTCCATCCCTGAGCTGCAGGTAACTACAATAACCAAATTCATAAGCTGCGATTCTGAGAGTAACAAACACCCAAAGAATTCACTCGAGGTAATAAGCCAGCTATTCAGAGAACAAACGCACCTTTGTTCCACAGATATTAAATGGACAGGCAGGCAGCTGATGCACTCAGGTAATCCTTGAGCGATTGAGTTACCGCAGTTAACATGTTTTGAACATAAAAAAGGATACATCAGAGCACTCAATGCCAGGCTTTGGTAGAAAGGGTCTGGTCTTCTTGACAGCATTTATTTTAATGTAAAGGCAGTTGTTGAATAGTTTTGCACTCACAGAATCCCCAATAATTGAGGTATTGGGGATTTACAGCAATTATATCCTGCACTTTCTTTTCCATTGAGTATACTATTTATGATTATACAACTTTTATATTAAAAGTGCAACAATACTACTACTACTACTATTATTATTATTATTATTATTATTATTATTATTATTATTAACAACAAAGCTTTCATCAAGGCTAAAAACAAAAGTAAATATAAGTTTAAAAAGCATGTAATTAGTATGAACAAATAAAGAATCAGTATAGCCACTCAGATCATTTGTGCTTACATACTAAAAAAATGTGCTATTTATTGTGATTCAATATGTTTGTAGATGCTGATTGACTTTTCTCTTAAGATTGTAAAACATGCATTTTAATTATATTGGTTTTCCTTTTCTACAGCAATGCCTAAACATGCCGGATTTGACAGAGCTGAGCAGCTATACAATCCCAAACAAGCCTCCAGAGATTCAGAATGTAAATTACAACTTTTACATGTCTAATCCAGCAGAAGCCATGGCAAACACATCCGATCCAGGCTGCCCTGGAGGATTTCTCAACTCATTTGAAAGCACCTATACTAATGTGATTCCACCTGAGAACTTAAATCAGATGACTATAAACACCTCTGATCTGAATGCACCCTTTGGCTCCGGCAGCATTTGTGAAATGTTTTATCCTGCCCTCATAAACACAAACATTAACAGCATTCCAACAACAAATAATGTAGACACACCGCTAGCTGACCTGCTGAGCGAGCCACCTCCAAAACCAATGGATATCTCTGACTTTACAGTGGCTGAAAGTTTCGAGAGTAACCTGCCTCCGAATATACCACAATTACCAGATTCTGACTCAGGCCTGTCAATGGATGCAAGTCCTGTTGCATCGTCACCAGAAAGCTCAATGAAGTCTTCCATTTATGGAGATGCAGCTTTTGGAAACAGTGACTCCGACATGGAAGACATGGACAGCAGTCCTGGAAGCGTCCAGCCTGAGTTTGCAGAGATGTTTCCATTGTCCTACCATGGGGATGGTTATCGGGCATCACCTTCTACTGCACAGACAAACCAAACTTGCAGTCTGGAACCAAAAACACCAAAGAAGGAACTGCCGACAAGCCCCGGCCACATCAAACCGCCCTTCACCAAAGACAAGAGCAGAAGCCGCTTGGAGTCTCGTCTCTCGAGAGATGAGCAGCGTGCGAAGGCGCTTCAGATCCCTTTCCCCATAAACAACATTATAAACCTTCCTGTGGATGACTTCAATGAAATCATGTCCAAGCACCAGCTCAATGAAGCCCAGCTGGCTCTGATTCGGGATATACGCAGACGAGGCAAAAACAAGATTGCGGCTCAGAACTGTCGCAAGCGGAAAATGGAGAACATTGTGGGATTGGAGTACGACCTCGACAGTTTGAAAGACGAGAAGGAGAAGCAGTTGAAAGAGAAGGAGGAGAATGACAGAAGCCTGCTTCAGCTAAAGCAGCAGCTCAACGACCTGTATCTTGAAGTCTTCAGCATGTTGCGTGATGAGGATGGGAAGCCCTATTCCCCCAGTGAATATTCACTTCAACAGACCTCCGACGGCAGCGTATTTCTCATTCCAAAGAGCAAAAAGACACAACTCAAGAATAAAGTGAAATAATATTTTTTGCTTACATGGACATTTTTTGTACTGCATTACTGTACTCTCTCTCTCTCCTGGTTTTGCTTAAAGTAAACAAATCCTATGCAAATTATCCTTTAGCCATTGCACTTATAAAAGAGAAGTATGTCTCAGCTGCATTAACATAGTGTATGCATACTGTATATAACTATGCTGATTTGTCATGTCTCTACTTTAGACTTATTTTGTACTGCTAATGCTATGTCTTTTTTCAAAAGTATTTTCCTTATGGTTTGTAAATAATTTCTATTCTCTTATTTGCTATTGAAATTTCAGATTTTTAAGTATTACATTTTAGTATGCCAACGATCCTGTGTTGCAAATCATTGTGTGATTTTAAAAATATATTTTATAAATGATTTAAGGATTTTTGAACTGATACGAAAAAAAAAATCTTACAACTGATTTAATTTTCTTGTGCTTTATAAAAAAGGTAAATAAACTATCCATTTAGTATAAACATCAGAATTGTTCTTATGTTTGTATGGATTATTGTATAAGCATGTATCTTAAGCAAAGCTGAAAATTCCCCCTGCCTATTTTCACTTCTTATTTGCCATCAAAGCAATGTCAGCTTGGGAACTCCTACAGAAAATAAGCTACTATAGTTTATTAATGATCCAGTATAAAATAATGAATGTATGGGATATGTTAAGCCATTCTAATTGACTCATTTTCCTAACTTTCTAATAAAAGACGTAGGATATAAATTTACCAAGCGACAGCCAAAAACAAAATACTTACTAGGGAAGTTGTTTCCTCATTCACGGAACTATCAAAGGGTATATTTGCAGGAATGACCTTGCCTACTGCAATATTCATGTCTTCCATGTGTAACAAATCCTGCATAAGGCCACTTACGCAATTTTGCTCATTTTTCATGGCGTACAGATTTAAAGTGTCGCAAGTCAGAAATGGAGAAGTGGACCTAGATAGTTAATTTATGCATGCTAGTTCCAGTAAAGTTGAAACCACTCCCATAGTAATTATTTCATTTTTGGCTGTCATTTTGTCCTTTGGCAATATACCGCGACTAAAAGAGCTCACAGGAACCCAAATCTTGCACACACATGATGCCCGAGGGTTGTTGGAATGAATGCATTCCAGAAAGATAAAGTAACATTTTTGTAGAATTGTTTAAATTATCACCCTAGTTTTATTAGTAAGCCTGGAAAACATCAAGTGCAATTCCAACAAGAATGACGCAGATGGAATATTTACAACTTTTTGTTAATGGGAGCAAATTCCAGCATCTCTTGCTGTCCATGGCTTTACCTCAGAATACATACATTACTAAGTGTTTCCTAGACATATGATACAAACATTCAAGTATAAAAATCTAAGCATCTGCTGTATGCAAGTTGACTTACAGCTTGAGAAAAAGTTTAAACAAACATAATTGGCGTGCTATCAGAAACATAAAAGCACACACGCAAAATGAAGTTCAATTTCAAATTAGGAAACAAAATAATAAAAATACTGTTTGCATAGAGCCGGGATGGAACAGAAAACTTGACTGAACTGTGTAATAACCACTTGGTTCCAGATTTTGCCGACCAGCTGTTTTAGATTAAGCTTTTTTTTCCTGATAAAGAACACAGTTCAGTTGGTAACAATAACCTTAAATATGGACACATACATGAAATATGGTTCTAGGAATTTTTTGATATACTGTGTTAGTAGTGTGTGTAAATAAAATGAAAATCAAACCCAACACCTTTATTAACCTTGGCAGTACACTGCATATTAACTCAATGACAGCTGAAGATTCTTCATCTAATGAAATGTTAAACAGTTGTTATGAATGCATTACTGCTACTTGAACAGGTCAAATTGAAGTTTGTCCTAAGGTAGTTTTTGTTGTGCATGAAAACAAAATTCTGGTCGTGATTTTAATCTATTTCACTTTTAGGCAAAGGCTTGAATACATATTGTACATACATACTTATTTTTTGGTATGGGTAAAGAAAATTAAAACAGGAATAATACAAGTTCAACAAGGAGTTGTGTTTATTAAACTTATGTTGGTACTTTATCAAGTTAAGTGCAAAATTACAAAATAAATAAAATTCCTGTATAGGAATTCCACATCTCACTGTTATCTATTGCAGGATCCCACAGTGCTATTGATCTTGAAATGTATTAATATAGGGTAGTACTCAACACTAATCAAAGTCCATCTATAAAACAGCTACAGAACAGTATAGCTCTGTATGACCAAGGCCTTAGGGAGGGAGGGAGGTTCTTTAACACCCTCACTCCCACTTATTGTAAATTCCAGTTATAATATCCAATCTCCCAACCTAGTTACCAGCTTTGCAAGTAAGAGAAACAATATACCAATTTGTTTTCTTCAAAACATTTTGAATGCTGTTAAGTAATCCAAAATCGAACGCAGTCATGCAGAACGGAAGTAAATGTTATCTTTATCATCTCTGTAACCTTTACTGAAATGCTAGAACAAAACTAAAAATCAAAATACCCAAGGTCATGTGAGCAGCAACGATAATGTGCAAAAAAAGAAACTAGCAATACAAAACGTATGTTAAATACCATTTGGCACAGGTATCAGTATGTAAAATATTAGACCAGTATGCTGGCTAAAGATAAAAGATAAAAAAAATACTTCAGATTAAATGATTTCCGCAAGGATCATAAATAACTGAATGAACTTTACCAAATGCAAACTCAGTATTGACAATTCATTTGAACTTTTTTTTTTTAAATAACAAAATGTATTTAAAAAAAAAAAAAAAACACAGTACGTAGTCATAACATATATTACATTACTAGTTAAATGGTAACATTTAGCATTTTGATAATGGATGAGACTGGGCAGGTTTTTTTTTTTATTTTTTACTGTGGATGTGTATTGGTACATGTAGACCATTAGAATGCAAAAGTTAGATGGTTCTGGGTTATTTATAAAATGAAAACATGCGAAGCACCTTATTGTAAAACAAATATATATGTATTATTGAATTGATAGTTCAATTACATAGTACTGAACTGAACTGCTTCCAGACTTAGAAACCCACAGGACACCTCCCTAAAAGATTTAAATTGCATATTCGTGTACTGTACCCGTTTCAGTTGCTAGTAGGAAGTGAAAGCAGTCACCATTAAATCAATTCCACCGGGCATATCCAAGGATATAGACATCACCTCAAGTAACCCATAATACAAGTATGTATCAGTATGCCTTGCAGATGAATTCTCCACTGATACTCTGTTTATAAGAATGTATGACAATGTCTGTTTTAATTTCCTGATCTAAAAGAGCTACCATGCTGTCATGCAAGTGATACTGTAGAATAGTACGTCAGTGTTCCGATAGTAACTCAGTGATGTCAATTTCTTGAGCTTCCGATTGTGCGAACTCAAAAAACTGATAAGCATTAAACATGAAAAGCAAGTTGAGCTATGGATCCAATTTCAGATTTACCCTGTTAAAAATGCACCTCAGCCTTACCCATCCAGAACCTTCGATGTTAACTTGTCATATTTGATTTTCACCGATAATGATGAAAGACGGCTTCATACCCGACCTGCAAATCAAGCAAAGTGGTTACTCTTACCTTTCCTTATGTTATTGCTCCATCTTCTTTAATTCAAGTACTCTTTGAAAAGCAAACCTTATACTCACTTCCCCTTCCTTTCAGGTCTAAAGTCTAGACCTATTGTGTATTTTCACTGTCACCTGAAGTAGCTATGACTCATGGAGATTCCAAAAGTTGAAGAACTCTTCCTAGACTTTCTTCCTTACCGTCGTCTGGTCTTGGAAGATATAGCTAGTCTTGAGAAAGATGCTCACTATCAAAGTTATCACATGATTTCTTTGTAGATGTAGCTGTTGTTGCTGCCTTGTCTTTGTGTAACATTATACTGACTTGTCCACACTGCTTGGGCTGAAGAAGTCCTGTCTTAATTCATCTGTTTTGAGCCACACTTTTTCTGCTTTAAATTGATCCTGCATTTTATTGTCTGCCCCTTGGAATTTATACAGCACCACATCATTCGAAACCGAGAACTAGCTGAAGCTACTTGTCCTCAGGTCAGAAAATAAGTCATTTTCATGGCATAAGCATTCCAGAGAATTTTATTTGTCAGAGCTAGCCTTAATAAAACGTATATAGAAAACAGTTTTGTAATATACAGATAGCACAATCATTTTAACTGGTTGCTTTCTAAAACCAATGATACACTACACTTATCCATCTAATTTTGGTAGACATATTTAAACTGATGATCACTTCAATTGTCAATGTACCTGGTATTTACAATAAATTACATTCTTTACAAAAAAAAAGGTTGAGTTGCAAGAAAATTAACTTTTTTTTTTTTTTTTAAACAAGCAAACAAAAACATGGATTTAATGCTATGCAATCATGTTGCAATATAATTTGAAATAGTTTACAGATCCTAACTTCGGTGACCTGCAGCTCACAAGATGAAGTACTTTCTCCTACTTCCTTTTAATACAGGCACACAGATAATGCACATAGAAGCAAATAGCAAGAAACATCACCACAGAATAGACTAACATTCTTAAGTTAAGACATCTTCGACTCAATTGAAAAACTGACTACAAAAGTTTTGTTAAAAAAGGTTCCTTGTTTTTATTCCTGGTACTACTACCACAGTTTACATGGGCATTATACTTGCAAAAAAACAAAGCAAAAAATAAAAAAATCTAGCAACAAATAAGACCTCAGGAATGTACATCTAATAGACACTGTATGTCATTAGTAGCTACACTTTTGCAGTCTGTAGCTAGTGGATACAGTCCTCAACAAGAATTGTTCTCCTGTTTAAGCTGCAGTAACTTTGCTGTTCCTCTAATGCACTTGGACGACTGCCTCATAGTAACCTGCAGCTTTCCTGACAACTCCTTGCTCATCTCCTCTCCTGCTAAGAACTGTAGCCTGTTGAATGGATACAGGATAAGAAAATTATTACACTAAGTTAACAATAGGTATTCTACACAACAGTGCAATATTAAATGTAACTTACCAATTCTACAAAAAATTAATATCTCCTCGTACCGTATCCACCAGAGCCACCTCCAGAGCCATAGTTGCCTGAAAAAAAAAAAAAAAAAGTTAATATGTAAATGAAACAATTGCAGCTTAAAATAATAGCAGTCAATCCAACATCCATGTATTGTATGTACCACCGTAAGGTCCACCCGAGTTCCTTCCAAAGTTGCCCCCTTTCATGGGTCCGTAATTCGACTGCTGCCCGCTGTAGTTTCCAAAGTCATTGTAGTTTCCACCACCGCCGCCGCCGCCATAGTTTCCTAAACAAAATTTGCAAAATACAGGTAATATAATACCCCTTGCAAGGCTGGGTGCAAGGTGCCAACTTATAACATTTATATAAACATGTATACAAAGTGCAGTCAGCAAAACTATGTATTAAAATGTACTGATTGTGACAAAACAGTATGATCAAAAATACGATCGGATGAAACGGTGCCTAATTTTCAGGAATTGCGCAACTTTTATAAATCTTACCTCCTTCACTGTAATTGTCGTATCCGCCAAATCCACCACCTTGGTTGCCATATCCTCCACCTCCACCTCCATACCCTCCCCGACCACCTCCATAGCCAGAGCCACCTCCATAGTTTCCTTCCAGGAAGAATTGCATCATTTCATCACTGGCTTGGCTTATGTTCAAAAACCAAGATAAACCAAGCCCAGCATATTAAACCCTAAAGTCTGTTAATCATGTTAATATATATTAGGACTGTCACATGTTTAAAATTTTTGATCGGTTAATTTATCGGCATTAGTTGATTAACCGGTATGCATAGTAATACTTGGGGGGGGGGGGGGGATTTGGTCTTTTTAAATGCATTATTATTATTTTAGTAAATTTTCACCGGACATCAATCCATGAAAGAGTTTAATAGCAAAATATAATGCACAAGAACTGAGAATGGATTTTCTGTCTTTCATGCGAACATAAGTAACACTTATGGGCTTCTTATGAACAACCTTTTTTTAATATTATATTCAAAGAACAAAACAAAACCAATAACAATAAATAAAAAAAAAACAGCTTGCACATCTTACAGAATTTATCAAATGCACAGATTCCAATACATTAACTCTACTGTTCAGGGATCAGTGCCACAAACGGGAAATCCATATATATATATATATATATATATATATATATATATATATATATATATATATATATATATATATATATATTCTCCCCTTCTGTTGACAAATTACATACATAAAGGACATTTTTTAACTCCTGTTTTTTTAAACAAAGGATTTGCGTAGAAGTCTACTAGTAAATTTATTTAAAACAATTATTTGCACTTGTGCTCTCTGAAATATTGAAAAAAAAATCCTTTTAAAATCCTGTTACATGTATTCACAGGGATGCAAGAGCTAAATAAATGGCAGTCGCCATCTAGAGCTTTCTGTTTATTAATCTGCTAATATGTACTTTGTAGTAATAGGATGACCAATTCAACTGGTTAAAATAAAGTGGGATGACTGTAAATGATACAGCAAACTACTCATGCTCCCCTTTTACGAAAAACCTTGCTTGCAAATGAAACACAACACCCTTTCTTTTCCAATGATTTTTCATTGAGTCTAATTTGTCCCAAAACTAAATTTGCATTTTCCATTTAACTGTTTATATCCCTCCATTTCCTGTTCTCTCCAACTATCTCCACATGATACCCTTTGTGACGGATTGCATAATTTCCCACGTGTTAGTTACTCAGGATCTGAACCCTATAATTCCCAGACAGAAAAAAAGTGTATCTGCAATCAACTCTTTAGTTGATTAATTGGTTTGATTAATCTGTTAATTGGAACAGCCCTAATATTATACACACACATATATATATATATAAATATATATATAGTACTGTGCAAAAGTTTTAGGCAGGTGTGAAAAAATGCTGTAAAGTAAGAATGCTTTCAAAAATAGACATGTTAATAGATTATATTTATCAATTAACTAAATGCAAACTGAGTGAACAGAAGAAAAATCTAAATCAAATCCATATTTGGTGTGACCACCCTTTGCCTTCAAAACAGCATCAATTCTTCTACGTACACTTGCACAAAGTCAGGATTTTGTAGGCATATAGTCAGGTGTATGATTAAACAATTATACCAAACAGGTGCTAATGATCATCAATTCAATATGTAGGTTGAAACACAATCATTAACTGAAACAGAAACAGCTGTGTAGGAGGAATAAAACTGGGTGAGGAACAGCCAAACTCAGCTAACAAGGTGAGGTTGCTGAAGACAGTTTACTGTCAAAAGTCATACATCATGGCAAGACTGAGCACAGCAACAAGACACAAGGTAGTTATACTGCATCAGCAAGGTCTCTCCCAGGCAGAAATTTCAAGGCAGACAGGGGTTTCCAGATGTGCTGTCCAAGCTCTTTTGAAGAAGCACAAAAGCGGGCAACGTTGAGGACCGTGAGACGAGTGGTCGGCCAAGGAAACTTACTGCAGCAGATGAAAGACACATCATGCTTACTTCCCTTCGCAATCGGAAGATGTCCAGCAGTGCCATCAGCTCAGAATTGGCAGAAAACAGTGGGACCCTGGTACACCCATCTACTGTCCGAGAAGTCTGGTCAGAAGTGGCCTTCATGGAAGACTTGCGGCCAAAAAGCCATACCTCCGACGTGGAAACAAGGTCAAGTGACTCAACTATGCACGAAAACACAGGAACTGGGGTGCAGAAAAATGGCAGCAGGTGCTCTGGACTGATGAGTCAAAATTTGAAATATTTGGCTGTAGCAGAAGGCAGTTTGTTCGCCAAGGGCTGGAGAGCGGTACACGAATGAGTGTCTGCAGGCAACAGTGAAGCATGGTGGAGGTTCCTTGCAAGTTTGGGGCTGCATTTCTGCAAATGGAGTTGGGGATTTGGTCAGAATTAATGGTCTCCTCAATGCTGAGAAGTACAGGCAGATACTTATGCAATACCATCATGCAATACCATCAGGGAGGCATCTGATTGGCCCCAAATTTATTCTGCAGCATGACAACGACCCCAAACATACAGCGAAAGTCATTAAGAACTATCTTCAGTGTAAAGAAGAACAAGGAGTCCTGGAAGTGATGGTATGGCCCCCACAGAGCCCTGATCTCAACATCATCGAGTCTGTCTGGGATTACATGAAGAGAGAGAAGCAACTGAGGTTGCCTAAATCCACAGAAGAACTGTGGTTAGTTCTCCAAGATGTTTGGGCCAACCTACCTGCCGAGTTCCTTCAAAACTGTGTGCAAGTGTACCTAGAAGAATTGATGCTGTTTTGAAGGCAAAGGGTGGTCACACCAAATATTGATTTGATGTAGATTTTTCTTCTGTTCACTCACTTTGCATTTTGTTAATTGATAAATATAAACTATTAACATATCTATTTTGGAAGCATTCTTACTTTACAGCATTTTTCACACCTGCCTAAAACTTTTTTTACAGTATATATATATATATATATATATATATATATATATATATATATATATATATATATATATATGGATGGATAAGACCCTTTATAACCTAAAATGGGGAATGCAAAATACATCAGTAATTATACAGTGAAACACAGACTTTTAAACAACTATATAGTTACTGGGGGCATACCTAGCTAAAAAAATAATAAATCAATAGCAAAATGGGATGTACATACTTGAGGCCATCACTTCCACAGAAGAAATTGTACACTGTGACTGACCCCCCGCTTTCAATACCAGGGAAACAGTTTTACACATTACAATTAACGTGATCATCAGACATGTTATTATACTGCTTAATAAATAGATGAAATTTACATACCATCTCCACCAAACCCGTTGTATCCACCATCACCACCATAACCACCACTACCACTTCCATAGCCTCCTACAACACAATGTTGTTTACGGTTTTTATTTGTTCTATATATACACACACACACCTTACATAACACAAAACAATTCACTACTTCAGATTAAAGTGGATGCATTCTCCCTCATTCTTACCGCTGCCAGAAAAGTTTCCACCCCGGCCATAGTTGCCTCCACCTCCAAAATTTCCACCTCTACCCATAAAATTGCCAGATCCCCCATCTCGGCCTACAAAAACAGAGCATTTAAAAATATATAGGCATATTAAGAAACTGCCTTTAAAAAAAGCTTACTGCACCCTGCTATATGGCGAAGCTTCGATTTTTTTTTTTTTAATTTTTTTTTTTAATTTTTATTTTTTATTTTTTAAATGTCATCCTTTAAAGATCCCCCAGATGAGTTCACATTGTAAAAAACTATTCCATCCAGTACTCTACCTAAACCATTTAACAGTAAATTTAATTCATGTTTTAGATTAGCTTTTTTGGTATTTTTCAAATGAACCATTATTGGATAAGCACAGCCCTGACAGATTTTCAAACCAATAACAGAAAAATTTAAAAGGCTCAATAGTTTTTTGAACATAGCAAACTGGTAGATTTTTAATAAATTAACAATTTAAGACAAACATGAGAAATAAAATATGCATCTGTTTTAGCTATAAAAAAAACACTGTAGTAAAAATGGGGAAATGCCTTCGTTTTCCTCTTATAAACAAATAACCAATTCATAAATAGGTTTACGTTTCATGCACTTTAAAAACATTTGAAGCATTGTAAAGTGTGTTCAAAGTCAACCACAATTGCAGTTTATTGACTATTTGCATATTGATTGTTTAATTTTTTTTTTTCAGCATCACTAAACACATTTCTATTGCCAAATGCATGTTTACATCTCCTTTTAAGTTCCACAGCGTTTTCATTATAAATCAAACTGAACCACCACTGATGTATTCAGATTTATGAGCATGTTCGGACTTAAACATGGTAAATGTTTCTAAATTCCAACTTACTTCTCTGATTACCAGCAGACTGCATCTCTTGTTTTGAGAGTGCTTTTCTGACTTCGCAGTTGTGTGAATTTATTGTGTGGTACTTCTGAGCTGAAAAACAAAAATAATTTGGTGAAACAAGCTGTCATTTAACAGCTACAAGTTGTGCTTTTACCATATTATGTAATTCTAGTTTATGACCACCTCACACTGCTAGAAACTGTACATTCAATACAGGATTTATTTAATTAAAAGTGGTGCCAGTGATGCAATATTCCAATTGTAGGTATTTTATTCATGCATATACTCTGTTCAAAATACATACCAACAATTTTATCAACAGTGTCATGATCATCAAAGGTGACAAATCCAAATCCTCTTTTTTTCCCAGTCTGCCGTTCTTCCATAACTTCAACACTTTCGATCTTTCCATATTTTTCAAAGTAGTCCCTTAGGTGACATTCTTCTGTATCTTCCTTAATCCCACCAACAAATATTTTTTTCACTGTTAAATGGGCACCAGGCCTTGCAGAATCCTGTGGAAAGGAAGGGCACAGAGGAAGTAGCATTGATTACTATTCATTTGTGTTATGTACTGTACTATGGATCAGTAATAACTCTAGTTAAAGGCATGGGGGTTTTACCTCCCTAGACACTGCTCTTTTTGGTTCTACAACACGCCCGTCAACCTTGTGTGGGCGGGCCTCCATGGCAGCATCCACCTCTGTTGCACAGGAGTAAGTTACAAACCCGAACCCTCTGGATCGTTTATTTAATGGATCTCGCATTACCTACAATACAAATTAAAAAAGGTAATTAGAAGGCTATTAAGTCAAACATGTTGTATGTCTAATGTTTACTTTGCTCCAATAAAGAACATACATATTTTAACCCCCACCAATGTCACAGGTTTAGCAGTGCTTTTATGTCGTTTTGCTGTTTAAGGGTTTATAAATGCACTCCTGTACATATTTTCCCCACACAGACTATTGTGTATTTTGCACATCTGTGGATGACCATACAGTCAATTTTACAGACAACTTACCACGCAATCTGTAAGCTTTCCCCATTGTTCAAAGTGCTCTCTCAGGCTCTCATCAGTGGTTTCAAAACTCAAACCACCAATGAACAGTTTTCTCAGCTGTTCTGGTTCCTTGATATCATGGCCCTGTCCAAACAATGAAGGAAAAAAGCAAGTCAGTATATAATCTTAATAAACAGTACTGCTGTAGACCATTTAACATGAGCATGTCACTACTCGTCCAACACAGTAACAACAGTACTAATAATAAAATATGAGGCCGTCGTAAAAAGAAGAAACTTTTCCAGCTAGTAGTAGTCTCACAGTATGTTCTGCACATTGCTTGTTCTGTACAGTTCAGACTAAGTGTAGATTTCTTGCATGTTGTTTTTAAAATAAGTGTTGATACAATGTTTATGTAATGGCGAGTAACTACGACCTCAAAATAATTCATCATACACATTACATGAATAATCTGGAATCGCTCGGGTACCCCGTTCACGACATAGGCAGTGTGGTTCTGTCACTACGTGTTTTTTTTTTTTTTTTCAACATCCCGGCACGGTTGTCATAAGGCTGCATCTCCATTTCACCAATGATTCTCCGCACAGTTAAAAATAACAAACTCTACATGAATTCTTGGCGAGTCAAAATGAATCACATATTAATCCACACATACAGCGTAGAAGTTTCAAAAAAAGGAAACCCTACGCCATTTTACCTCTTCCCACCCGCCATTCCTCCATATTGTAATCGTACCTAGGTACAAGCAATGCAAACCATTCATGTCTTCAAAGCTTGAAATGCACCCATTAAAATGGAAAAGTATTAAAGCTTACACGAATTAGTATGTACAGATATTTACTTTAAGCAAATAAGTTAATGTTTTAAAAACAGAAAGCCTTGTAGAAGCTAACCACTTCGATACGCAGCCTTTGTTTTTGTTTTCTAGTACACAAAACTACGGTTAAAAAACAATACCAAATAAAACAGTATTTACTGCATAATACCGTAATTACTAACATTAAAGCCCATTTTACGAATGCAACACATCGAACGATCCTAGCTAAACACGGCAGAACCCAAGAACAGCTTGCATCAAACAAAATATGTACATTCGAAAATAAATACAAATATAGATACAGTTTGCATCTAACTTTTCTTATATTAGTTCCATTTTAATCCTTATAGTAAACATTAATATTTGTATGCAATATTATCACCTCCATTTTGTCTTAAATCTCGTTTCTCCTCGCTTCAGAACGGAAGAAGGAAGTGGGACGTCCCACGTGACATTAGAAAAAACAAAGCCAAAAACGGAAGATACGTACCACAACTCTGAAGATACCGATAATTTAATCTGTTAACACTCGTGCAAATATTGCTAGAAACAAACGTTTCGTTCCCCCCCCATTAGCTTATTATACTGTGTTTATTTTGTCCATTAACTTTACCTCATGGTAAGCGATAAACACATTATTCCAAAGTATATTGCCACATTTAAAAAAAAAAAATGTAGACCTATCCTTTTTGTCACATTACAGTATTGTTTGTGTTACAGTACTTGCTTTGAGCCTTGTGTCTTATCGGCGTTCATTGAAACAAAACAAACACAGCGATACATTGTATACACAAAATAGATTTGTTTTGTTTAATGCCTAACGTGTGTGTCACTTGTTCTCACGTCTTTAGGGTTATAGAAAACACCGCATATAAAACGCATATACTTATAAATAAACATAAATTAACTGTTGTGTTGTGATTGTACTATAGGATCAGGATTTGACGTACATGGGCGAAGTTAATAAGAAGAAGGAAAAAAAATCTGCTTGGGGAGGACAACAGTGCTTAAAGAAGTTAAAATAAAATGGAAGAGGAGGCGATACAATAATTGGGAATATTATGAAAACGTTCTCAAACAAGCAACGTATTAAAAATAACAGAAGATTATTTGTTTTTCTTTCTTTTTTGGAAAGACTGAATCGGAAAAACTGGTGATAATTTGGTTATTTGGTACAAAATCAGCATGTAAAGCAGAATTTGTTCAAGTGAAATAGAACTGTGAGAAATATTGCCATCTACTGGTCGGTTGGATTACAATGTATTATGCCAAATCCATTATTTGTCTCGTTTTTAGGCTTCCTTTTTATACAGCATTATTTTGCCCAGTTTATGTTTTGAGATCAGTCACACTTTGGAGACAAATGTTTATGATTAGAACACTGCTAGAGAATTTAATGCATACTTTCTTTGCCAAAGGACATAGTATTTTGACTACTGATCTCAAAACATTTATTCCTGTATGTCTGAAAGACCGTGCAGTATCTCTTTTTGTCCGTGGTAGTGTTTAAACTGTAGAATGTCAGGTGCCATTTCGGAAAGAATTATAAGTGGATGCAGTTTAAAATGGAAAATAGTTTATGTAACAAAAAAGGTTCGACAGCTTTAAATAAAACCAAAACCACATAGCAAAATACTTTTTTTTTTTTTTTTTACAGTATTGATAGTCAATATTAAAATGAGCCTCTTTAGGAAGCAGACGTGTATATGGGCTAGGCAATGCAGTATCTAACACCAGAGGTAGACTATATACAATTTCCTTTGAAAATAATAGCAAACCAACAAATATTTCTGATTTTATGAGGTGGATTAATGTCTGTTATTGCCATTACAGTGTGCCGGTAAAAAATACAGCCACAATAAAAATAATAATATTTCACTATCATTAAATCTGACTTTTATTTATTGTTAATTTATAGTCTAGAAGACATTCTAAGGCAATCACATAATTTAAAAGTTTTCCTTCCAAGCATGGTAAATGCAGAAGACAGGATGTTCTGAATGTACAAATCTACTTTTTAATATGTGTATTTTATATAAATAAAGCAAGCATTGACCTAACAATTAATATGTAAAAAACAAACAAACAAACAAACAAAAAAAACACTTGACGGCCCTAGTAGTTCGTTTTATTATAGATCCAACATCAGATTGCACCGTTTTGATATAATGAACGTGGAAGGAGTCCCATGGCAAAACTGGGTTCTATGCAAATGATGTATTTATATTATAACCAAGATGACCAGTGATATCTCATGTACCAAGCTTGCTGTTCCAGTACATAAAATTTGAAATTAAAGTGATAATGAGATTGAGAGGAAGTAATATTATTTCTGCATCAATGGATGTTTTTATTTAAGATACAAGTTGTCAGGCATCAATAGTGTCTGTTCATGTGCAAAAGATTGAAACTGATTTTGGATAACCTAAAAGTGACTACAAATGCAGTATATAATCAATCAATCAATCTCTCTATCTATCTATCTATCTATCTATCTAGCTAGCTAGCTATCTATCTATCTGTATATAGTAAGATAGCAGGGAGAGCGTTAATATCCTCCCTGCATGAAAACCATGTAAAAATGCACATGGGTTGCATGTAATTGTTTAATTTATTTGTATTAATTGTTTGATTAGTAATTATCCTCTGCACCTGGCTATCATTGTAAGTTAGAGCCAGGTGCAGGGTAGCAGCCAGTCTGTTCAGGGCTGCTGTGTAGAAGGAGACAGGTAGTGTGTTCTGTGTCCAAGCAGTCAATGGGAAAAAAGTGTTTTGTTAAAACTGTGTGGTTTGTTTTTGTGTATGCCAGGTAAACAGCTCAGCCGTCCTGCAAGCTAGTCAGGGACCAGCATACTGTGTAGTAAGCGCTCAAAAGGAGCTAGGTGTTTGTTTTGTTTTTGTGCTAATTTATTATTAAAGAAAAATAGCGTGTCAATGCTGGAAAACTCCATTTCTGTGTCCTGGGTCAGTATTTTTAAAGGGGTAAAGAACCCGAGTGGTAGCAGTTCTATTACAGTTATATATATTATTAGTGTCATAGATTCCCTTATATATTTTCTATGTATTCCTTATGTATGTTTAAAAATGTGTCACAGTTGGTTGATTAAACATTGAAAAGAGTGCTAAGGAAGTAGTGTATATTCTTGCCATGCATTTTATGTACACCACAAACAGTATAAACCCCCCCCCCAGAACTTTCACAATGTGTATTTGATAACATCTGGCTTTCCGCCTATACTGGTGAGAACTGGTAATAACTCCCTGTGTTCTTTAGACACGTAACAGTTAACCTAATGACTTACACATACATCATGACATTTATTTACACACATTGTTTTGTTTTTAACTTGTATTTCCTGTCACTTTTGTCAAATCCTTTCCCATTAACCCAAATAAATGCAAACATACCAAGATCTGAGAACTGCTTAATTTACAGTTCCAGTTGCCTTATTGAAAGATTTAAGGAGTATCAACTATTATTTTCATGTCTGTTGTATGACAGGTTAATTATATCCTGTGTTTACTTAGAATTAGTGTAATTTATAGTTTGTGTCAGAATTCTGGTATTTATCATCTTGGTTAAAAGTTATTTATTACCTTCCACTTAAAGGCTAAAGTCTTGGTCTTACCAACTTTGAATGGGTAGATGGGTTGTGTTGTAAACATGATTACTGTAATTTATATTATAATAAAACACAGAAACACAATGAGGTACAAAGCTGTCTGCACTGTAGCACGGCAATACAAACTACATTTTCCACCTAGAGTTTGTGTGTAAGCCAATACATTTGTGCGCTTATTTTGGTAAATGATGATGTATCTAATAAACACATCACAGAGCCTACATTTCATATTAAAATGAAACAAAGAGGTTACTGAGAAATAAAATGTTGGTGTATAAATTGTGTCTCGTCCTACACAATTTGCTCTAAAACATGTATTTGGCAGGCCAGCTTATGAGGTAATCAGTCCCAAACAGCCACAAGTGATCTTCTTTCCTTTAAAAACCTGGTTGCTCAGCAGCACTTAAGCCAATAATGAATGGAGTTGCACGCCTATCTTAAACCTCTAATTATGTTTTACCACCTATGTGTGACAACATACCCTGTCAGTTTGATCTTTGTGTAAGCCTCATTAATGCACATATTGAGATCAGGACACTACCCCAAATTTAAAGGGTCTACTTTGCTTACTTTATAATTCCCTTTTTACATTATGCTCCAAAAAGGGTAAGCACATTAAATGCATTAATGTAGCCTACTGTAGTTATATATATATATATATATATATATATATATATATATATATATATATATATATATATATATATATATATATATATATGCATGTTATTGAATGCTCTCATATGCATTTATCAATAAAATGATGGGCATTGTTGGTTTAAACTTTATGCAGTGTATTTTTTTAATGTCCAGCAGGTGGGGATGTGTACCTATTTTATTCAAGTTTTTTTGTCCTGTCTCAAACCAAGTCAGTTTTTACATACAGTATGTAGACCTTGTATAACAATAGTCTTCTGTATGCACTAGAAATGAATGAAGCATTTTCTTAACACTTCATGTGAATTGTTGGTAATATTTGTTTTTGAATCTTTAAAAAAAATGTGCAGTGGTTTAGAATGAAATGTTATTTATTTATTTATTTGATTTCCTTTTTATTAATCATCAGGGTTCAAATTTTTTTGATAAATGTTTTTAGGTATATGTAAATCTACATTAACTTGGTGAGATATTGTTAGCACCATTTTTACTTAGCATCCAGTCAAAATGCAATTATGAGTAGTGATATCAATACCCCACTGTATTATTATTATTATTATTATTATTATTATTATTATTATTATTATTATTATTATGTCATTCTTCCTTTTCAATTTGAGAGCTAGGAATTCCTTTTTAAACATTGAACATAGTTTATAAAAAGCCTAACATAACCGAAGGCTTCAAATACATGTAATTTATATATATATATATATATATATATATATATATATATATATATATATATATATATATATATATATATATATAATCCAGCCAGCTCATTTCCAGTGGTTATTTTTAATAATCATTTACATTTTTCAATGTTTCCATCAGCACTCCTTTAAGATTATGTTTGTATGGCATACTATTTTGCACACATGGTGGCATAGTTTATGTGGTTTATTATCTTAAATGGGTGGTATGAATCACTAATTCTTGCATTTCACTGACAATTGCCTGCATATTATGTACATACTAGATACAAGAAGTAATGCTTTTTTTCCTTTTTTATGTATTTTTTTTATTAATCATGTAGTAACTGGTTGTTACATATACTGTATGTGAATCATTATAAATAAAACATATTTGTTTGTCAGTCTAAAGTGAGTACAAAAAAAAACTTTTATTCTTTAGGATACAATTGTATTCGTTTAATTTGATTCCACTAGGTGGTGCTGTTACCCGTGGAACATTTTGCATTTAATACAACTGATTAATAATGCAACCATTTTGAGTCATTCTACTACGGTCAAATCAGAACCTTTCACAGCTGGGATTGGTCAACGCTGAATTGTAAACGTGCACTCATCAGTTTCAAGTTCGATGAAGGCAAGTTTAGTCTTTGGCCAATAGAACAGCGATGCTAAAATAATAATGCTAAAAAAAACAGTGGTAGCCTCCCTTATGTATATTTTCCGTTAGATCAAATTATTGATCAAAACCAAACGACAGTTAAGTACAATCATAGTTTGCTGTTAAAACTGTAGTAATTGGAAAAGAGTACAATGTACTCCCAATAGGTAAAACAGAGTTCATAATGTATGTGCGTGACAACCTTCATGAATGGGAAGCTGAATATTCGAAGCAATATGTTATCCCCCAGCACTGTGCTACATTATTTAATGACCAAGAAAGAAACAGCATTGCTGTAAAGATGGAAATTGGCATTGTCCTGGGAAAACATTTCACTGCGGTTCTACAAAGAGGGAAGCCTGCAATAAACCACGTGCAAAACTGGGGATGCTGAAGACGGACATACGTAAGTGGAAACTGTGAGGAAATGGAGAATGAGAACAGGGAAACCAGAAAGCCAATTTAGCGTCTCTCCGCAACCCTTTGCATGCAAGTAAAAAAACACAGACTGTACATCAGTGTAGCCAGAACTTGCCTCTCAGGAATTAGGAAGAGAACAATTCCCAGCATCTGTTTCCTCTACTGTCACATAGAGGATATTGGCAGTAAATCCCACCAAATAAAAATAGAATCAGAGCTTTAACTCAAAACAAACAGAGGGGTGGGGGTATTATTACTTAGGTTTTTTTTTGTTTTTGTTTTGTTTTTTTGTATAGGCTACCGAAAAAAAATAGCACGTGGAAGCATTAACTCCCAATTTAGGTCAATTACGGATAGAAACATATATTTAGTTAATTTGCATTTATTTTTAAATTGAATGGCAGTTGATAATGCCATATTTGCCATATTTTTTCAAGTTCTTCCACAAGGCTCTTCATTTTATCAACACAAAGGGAGTTGTTGTTTGACAATAATAACGTCCCAGTATTTAATATGCAATTACTGCATTAATGATATGGGAAAAAAGATGCCTCCCTTAGTTGAATATACAGCCTAATATACCTACATTTCCTCCTTGATAATTTGACATATTTGTTGAGGCACTATAAAATTGAAAAATAAATAAAGGGATGGGACCAGAATTGTGTGAATTGTGTGTCATATTAAACTATTGTGGTTTGAATGGTACAATTTTATATATATATATGTGTGTGTGTATGTGTGTGTGTGTGTGTGTGTGTGTGTGTGTGTGTGTGTGTGTGTGTGTGTGTGTGTGTGAAGTAAACTTGTGGAATGCAGTAGAAATCAGGCAGACTTAAAGAGGGACACAATCTTCAGTACTTATTCTTTGTAAAGGCAGTTTTATACCATCAAATGGCAGGCAGCAACATTTAAAACACTGAGCATGACCCTTTAACATCCTTTTTTAACCTCTAAACAAATTTAAAAAAAATAAGGTCAAAAGGTGATTACATTAGTAAACATTAGACTGGATTGGAGTATTGATTTCTGAATGAAGAAACAGTGAGCTAACTGTTATACAGCCTTATTTACAGCACCTTCGTGGTACATTGCAAAATATATCCAAATCTTTTCTCACCCTGCAGATTAAAGCTAAATGTTTACAAAGTACGTATTTCATAATTCGATTTTATAACTGAACAATTCTCGATTAATCAACGACAGGCATTATTTATTTGTATTTATATAAAACACACCTTTGCAGTAGAATCACAGTTTATACAAATATTTTGTTTCTATGTGTGTTAATGACATCTTTTTTTTGGGTGTGCATTGTTTAATACTCAGCTATCTGAGGTTCTGCCAGTTGTCCGTTACCCAACATTGGAAAAGGGAAAATCAGACTTGCTTCCATCATTCTTGTCTACAAATGACTCCAAAAGTGCTGTTTTCACATTTTTCCTTCCCTCGCTTTTGGCTTCCACAGCCAGCCTGCAGACAAAAGGATAGAGAGATAATAAAATCCTAGTGGAGAGGAGCGCAGATGTTTCCTGGTTGCAGGGCTGGGAATCTCCTGGGACTGTGCTCTGGGCTCCTCTGGAGTGCGGCTGCACCTGTCTGCAGCTTCTGCCGTGATGGATCGATGGAGGAGGAACTGACTCAGCACAGTTACCCAGAGAACCTCTCTACCTGGAATTAGTGAGTAGAGACTCAGATTGAAACCCAATGTCATCACACAAACAATATGCTTCACACACACTTCTAGCCACAGGTTCTGTTTATTTTTCATCAGATTTAAAATAAACAAACACACACATCCAGGCCAGTGATTCTACCTGTAATTGCTTTCAGCACACAGTGTGTGAAAAATGGGATCACTTACTGATACATCCTGTGTTTAGTGTAATATGTTTTGGGAGCCCTTATGATGCTTCTCCTCTAATAAACAAGCTAGCCCTGTGGAGTGTAAAGTAGAGATTAGGTTTAAGGACAACCCTGACTTTCTCTGTTAAGCACAGGCTTACTTTTAGATAATTATTTGTTTTCAGCAAATGCTTTTTTGACTTCTTTTTTTCTTTAATTACTTAACAATACTGTAAATTCTCTCATTCATATATATATATATATATATATATATATATATATATATATATATATATATATATATCAATCATAACATTATTGGATGTTTGTATTGTAGTACTACCTGTCTTATAACTTGGTACATGGTAAGTTATTCTATTCAGTTGCAAAAGTAACTATTTTGGATGCTTACAGAATGCCAACAGCAGCACATAAAACATAGATACTGTACAGCAGGCTTGTTTATGTAGTGGTATATTTTATGTGTACACACATCATAATCAAACAGCAGAGGGAAGGTTTGCAAACCAAACCGGTGTAATTCAGTTGGCAGGAATCCCAAGAGATCACTGGAGCTCATACACGTTTCATACTTGTAAACCACAATTACTTTTTAAACCAGGTCATTTATGGGATAGTAGGGACCCTATAACCCACATTAAATCTGGTCAGATAATAGTGCAAAGGTTCTTTCTCCAGTTTAGAACGTGCTCTAGAATGTCTTATTAATATATTTTGCATAAAGAATAAAGCATAACTGTTAGTAATGTATGAATAAATCCGAGCAACATTTTTCACACAGAAAACTTAGAAAACTTTTATATTGTTTTTCCTCCTTGTTTCTTCCACCTGGCTTTGCTTTCTGCGTCACTTTGTACTTTACTAATTGGTAACTACCTCTGTATCTTACTAACATGTTGTCACAAAGACGGCAGCAGTGAATGACGTCAGACCAGAGACCGGGAGCAACACAGAACAGACAGAGACAGTGAGGTTTTGATGAAGCTGAGCGCGTGATTGTGCTCAGCATTTAATAATCAAAATAAAAAGAACACAAAAACAGCACACGGCACTTACGCCAAAATAAACAGACAAACAAAACGAACTAACACTTAACAAACGGTGCACGGAGACAAACAAACACGGTGAGTAAAACACTTATTATTATTCTTATATTTTATTTAACCTCCTTCTCCTCACCCGTTCTCCACTCTCGAACACCCAACCCCGAGTGAATGAAACGTGCATCTATACTGTTGTGCTGGGATTCAATTACTAATTAATTATTCACTTGAATCCCAGCACGTGAATTAATTACGTGCAACCTCGTGCTCACATATTAAATACTTTAAATGCACGTGCAGTGATGTGCAATCCCGTGCCTAAATACAATTACATCTTAAATAACTCGTGCTGCACACACCCATTTATATCCCGTGCAGCCATCTCTATACACCAACATTAACACACGCAACATGCAACATACAACACAAACTACGCACAAGGGCGTGGCCACATTGCCACACATGTCCACAAATGTTATTCATGTTTTGTTAATGGTCTGTTAACAGAGGGTAGGGAGAATACACTATGAATGTTCATAGACTAGTGTAGTTTCTCTATTCCATGAGGACAGCTGAATTACCCACAAGCCCCTGAGTATTATGCAGATGCTACTATAGTACACCCATCCACAGAAACAAAACATACATAAATGTGTTACATAAAAAGACAATACGTTACATTTCAGCACATTTTTTTCCCAAGGGTTCCAAGTGTTAATCTGGCTCCTAAATGTAGTATATCTACACTATTGCCGTTCTCTACATCTGCATTTGATTTTAAACAGAGTGGAAATACCTCTGCATGAAGATGCAGTTATTGTACACATTAAAACCACAGCATTACAAGCAGCGGTGTAGTCGAGGGTATACGCAGCTGAACGGCTTTTACCCACTTTTCATTTGGCAATATGGCGTTTACCCACTATTCATATAAGGGATACAGAGTTTACTGACTTCTACTCTCCTGTGGGTTAAAGACAAGATATATTAGCAGTGAGCATCTGTGTTGCGTTGCTGGGCACGAGACTGACAGCTGAGAGCTCTCAGAACTGTGGTGTGAGCAGGGGGGGCGTGGCCACTGGACTGCGTGTTCTGTGTCTGTGTGTGTGTGTGAGTGAGTATGATTGGTTGTTTATGTTCTGTTAATGTTCTGTTGTTAGGCACACTGGACCTGCATGGCGGTGCTAATAGCCTTCATTCTAGCCTGTGAAAGGACGCTCACAGAAATGTACAGTGAAGCGCCCTGTCGGGTCTGTGACTGTTCACGTGAACAGCACCTGAAAGGGTAAAGGATTGTATGGGGGCACTTTGGTTGGTTGTGGGCCAATAACAATGTATATGTTCATGTTTATCTGTTCAATCTATCTTTTCAACTCTACCACACAGTGCAGTCTACCCACTTTTTTATTTACCACTACACCACTGATTACAAGTTTTAAATAAGTGCTTCGCCATATTCACCATTATTCATCCCAGCAAAAGTAATTCCTATTAAGGACAAAAGAATCATTGCCGATGTATGGCGGGTATCTACTTTATACTGAAATGTTTATACTTGACTAGACATGCTTGAAAAGGCATGCTTAAGTTTCTGTTAATACATTTTTAAAAATAATGTTATTTAATTAATGTCTTAGGGTAGCCATAAAAACATACCCAGAGAGGAAATAGAGATGATTTTTAGATACACTGCTGTCTTTTTCATTAGTAATGAAATATACTTATTAGACATTTTCTTTGCAATGAAAATTAAGGATAGAAAGCTAAATGAATATTAATACCCCTCCTGGGTGCAATAAAACCATACATTCACCTGTTATAATTTTGTGAAGCTTGCGATAGTTTAGGCAGGCAACTTAAATGCCCTTCAGCAGGAAAATTAAAAAAATGTACAATTTAAAAGATCCTTCCCTGAGGAAGGCACCTGTTTATGAAATTATGGGGGAGCAGTACTGGAGCAAAACATGGAATAAAGCCAGCCAGACTCTATTTGTTATGTAAACTCTACTGTAAAATCTTAATTTTAAGCTGAGATTTTTTAATTTCAGTACAGTGTACATTGTATTGCTTTAAATGTGTTATTTAGTTCCTTTAAATAAACATTTGTGATTGTTATCATCTTCAAGTTCTTTATAAAGGCACCACTGCTACACTGTGACACTAAGATCAATGTGTATGCATTTATTGTATGAACAAATAAGGTAATATGAAATAGAACCTCCCTTTCTTCCTGTAGTTCTTCCAAAATATATTAGAAAGCTAATGATTGACTTGTAACAGTTGTAATTATTGTATTATATTGTAGTAGAAGAACTACAATATGTTTACATACATAACTACTATTCATTATTACAGAGCAAAGCAATGTTGATTAATTCAATAATGATTTTATCTGGCTAATTTATGTCTAAATAGATAAATAGATGCAATCCTATACATTATAATGAGGGAGCTAGGCACACAGATGTGAAGTCAAGGATTATATATTTATTTGTATTCAGTATGTGTGCTGTATCCCAGAATTACCAGAGAATGTGCTTACTGCTTTATACACTATGTACAATAATAAAATTAAGCTAGGTGCATACATAAACCAAATTATTTGTGTCTATTTGAGCTTCACTAACTGTGGCAACCTCACTGTGTAAGTCAAATTAACAAGACCTACTGTACATAAAGCAAAGGCTTCTCTAATATATCAGCCTACAACCAATTGACTATAGTCATATCTGTCACATTTAAGAGGTTTATTTACAGAATATGTTTGGAAAGGATCGGCAGTTTTTCAGCATGCAACAGATGTTATTTCCCCAAACCAAAAAATGAAATGAGTAAGTAAATGATATCCCAGATGTGCAAAATGCCAGTTGTCACTTAGCCATGGAAATGGGATGTAGTTTCTGCAGAACTGCAAAGCATTTTTTATAATCAAAACCACTGGAGTGGATGAACATTTTAATTACTGTAGTAAACTAAACAAGAATTGTAACGATTTTAAGAAATTATTTTAGGGCTGTGGCAGGCTGGACGAGTGGTCTGACGTCAGGCCAGAAGCAGGAAGGAAAACTGACACCAGGGAGTACTGCAGTTAAAGGCTACTGCTTTATTTTTAAATAACAAAAAGAAATAAAATATTTTAACAAAAGAAACTTGCTCACAGAGCGAAAATAAATATTTAAACAAAACAAGTCTCGAACACAAACAACCACACAGGTCAGGCTGGGCAATAGCCTTCACTGTTC
Organism: Acipenser oxyrinchus oxyrinchus; assembly: GCA_030684275.1. Lineage (NCBI taxonomy): Eukaryota > Metazoa > Chordata > Actinopteri > Acipenseriformes > Acipenseridae > Acipenser > Acipenser oxyrinchus. Next base: position 37,619,516 of record CM060258.1, read on the forward strand.
CTGTATGTTGTGTAGTGTTTTCTTTTAAGTTTCGTTTCTCCACCTCACTCTCTACGCTCCTCTCGTACACCCACCTCGAGCTGGAGAGCTGCAGGCTTTTTTATACCGTGGCCGAGGGGTTTAACTGGCTAGTAATTAGTATTACTCCTCGGCCACAATCTACACGAGTTTTTCAATTACTGTGGCTAGGGTTGCCCATCCACGCTAATAACCAAAATAAACAAACTTTCGGCTACGCCGTCATATTTATAAACAAAACATACGGCACTTCGCCGACAAATCTAAATAATAAATACAAAATAACACGGGCGGATAGGGAAACCCTGTTCTAAAATAAAACACACACATTTACACAGCAGGGCTCTCTACCACCTTGCTACAAGGGCATATAAAGATGAATCAATTAAACACACAGGCTGTAATTAACGAATCTTTAGAAGTAAAAACTAAATGCAAACTGTTATAACTTCCATTTAACTCCATTATAACACATTCTAAATAACCCCATACAAGGACACAGTAATAATGGATGTGAAATGGTAGGTTAGAATGAAACAAGCCCTCACTGTTGATTTAAAGAATGATACCCTTTGGTCATTCCTGCTGCAACACTCAAACGTTTTCATTTATGAATCAAATATTTTGGTAGATTATAGACAAACAAACAATTAAGGTACCATTACTATAAATACATATTTGTCCATAATCAGTTTGTAGCAACTTTCACATTTTGGATGCAGACAGATTCTGAGACATGGGGAAGAGCCAATCGTATTCCCCATGGTGTGTGAGTTGTTTTTAATGGATACATTAAGAAATTAACATTTAACCGTTTCTTTAGTTTTGTGTATTGGATTTTTGAGAGCCAGGAGAAAATTGATATGTATTAATGAGTTCTAAATCTTAATTAAGTTCCAGTTTTTAACTTTTTGTGAATAGTGATGTGAAAGCAGGGACATTTACTAATACCTTTATATTTGTTTAATATGATAAAACCCTATATGTTGTACATAACTGGTATATCTTCATTGTGTGTTTTTTTGTTGTTGTATTTTTTATGTCCAGAAATGTCCTCCTTATCCTACCAACCTTGTCTGCATTACAGTTACCTGTGGTACTTTTATGAACTGATTTAAAATAACAGAGGCTCAAAATTTATGAAAATGAAAGGTTAGCTGCAAGGGCACAATATTACATCATCTACCAAAAAAAAAAAAAATGTTATTGTGAGGGGTTGGGGATTGGTGTAACATGTAGTCATAAATCTTGCTGTGAAATAATTGTTTACTGTTAAAATTAATGTAACATGCATTCCGCAGCAGCTAATAAATTAGAGACTTTCTCATTAGCATCTGAATTGATTTCCTCTAATTCCAATGCAGAGCACCCAGGCATGTGACTAAATTAGTTTAAAAAGCAGCTATATATATATATATATATATATATATATATATATATATATATATATATATATATATATATATATATATATATATAAAAATGTTTGCCCATGATTAATACAATATGTTACCAATTTAAAAGAATTGGCAAGAATTGTTGAAGCAGATTACAGTTTTTTTTACTGCATAAAAGGGACTGTCACAAAATGTGCAGAATGAACAAATAGCACTACACATGTTTCTAGGTACTGTCAAACTGCTTTATTTGCATGCATGCACATTAAATCTAGGGAGACTTTCTTACTGAGAACTGTACTATATTATAAAAGTTAATGTCCAATACCATGTATCTATTATTTCTCATGAAGTTCTTATCAAAAATCAAAGTGGTATTATTGTATTTACTTCAAGTGAATGTAGATATATGAGTGATTGCAGATGTTCCCTTATGTTCCTTGGCATATCTGATATGATGTCACAAATAATATAGAAACAAGAATCACATTGTTACACTGACCATAACTTTACCTGATAAAGCTGCGTAAGGAGGTAAAAATACAGGGCTGGCAAGTCTTATGGCTTTCGGTATGTTTTGTAGCCTACAGAACAGAACAATAGGTGACACTATGGAAGCCCATATGCGCATATCTCATGGTTAATGTATAGTGTGCTGTTTATACAGTAGTTTACACATCCTGTTTTTGGTTTGATTTAGTACATTCTCGTTCCATTGCAGACCATCACAGTAGATTTACACTACTGTGATGGTCTAGATGGCTGTGACCATCATAAAGAGTCACTGGATGAACAAAGTAATTCTTGTCGAAACCTGTAAAATATTGAACGATTCAAACATGAAATTAAATTAAATTAAATTAAATTAAATTAAATTAAATTAAATAATAATACCTACAGTTCCAGAAGTTCCAGAAGGTGTATATGGTACATTGGGAATTTGGTTTATTTCAAACGAATGCTTTAAGTAAAATATATAATTTCAATTTAGACCACAAGCAGAATTCTGAAAAAGAAAGATCTACAAAGAAAATTCTGCCTACTTATCTGTTTAACGTACACAAGCAGTTTCAGTAATAAAACTATCCTTACACCTTGCCCCATCTGTGTGGATTGCCAAGTGATGTCATTCCTGACCCTCCACTAAGAAGCCTCTAAATGATACAGTATGTTCCCCTCATTCCCTTCCTGACTAGGACATTAGGAAGGAGCCCAGGACCAAAGCTCAAAGGTGATGACAGATTTAGAAGTTGCCATGAACGGCAGTCGACAGAAGCAGGCTATGGCGGATGCTTATGACACACACCACTCTTTTCTATCACAGAGTGATGACATCCTTAGTTTAATTAAGTTAAGTTTATTTCCCCATATTGGTGTTGGGGGTTTGCAATGCCTAATGAGTGGAAGCTGTAAATCTGACGTTCCAGTCTAATATATCACTACTGAAACAATAGGGGAAGCATTTGAAATAGCTTGAAGGATGACAGACTCGTTTTGAATGAAATGGTACCTCTGTTCCTCTTGGAAGGAGTATTACAGAAAAGTGTTAAACAAACTGCAATTGGCCTTTATCACTTTAAGCTCGCTTTAGTAAGGACATGCCCAACATGGAAATGTACAAGATATGTGAGAAAATCAAGATGAAACCCAGACACCCTGCTGGTTTCTTTTTTTATTTCCCACCAGAACAGGGCTCCTACAGCCTTGAGTAAACAGTTGTTTTTTAGGACTTAGTGTCAGTCTCCCCTTTCTACTCTCCGCCATGAAAGCTGATTTGTTAAGTGCTGATGTCAGATGTCAGATTACTTTTTAAAAGTGTTTGGTTTGCCTGTGGGAGTGGAATAAGGAATAACTTTAGTCACTTAATTCAAATCCAGGTCAATTTCAGTGCTGAACAGTGAAAGTCAAATTTTAAAGTGAAAGTCTTTCCAGAACATTATTAAGGTCACAAAAGTAGGAGTGCATTTAATAGTGGCCTATACAATTCTGTTGAATATGAAAAATGTTACATAGGAGTGCCAAGCCCATTTATTGTTTTCTTTCAGATCTTAATACAACTCATAGCTGTTACTCTACGGAATACACGTGGAACCTTAGATACTATTCATATACTGTAAAACAATAACATGAATGTGCCGTGAAATATATTATTCATAAAATACATGTACCATACATTTAGTGCAGTGCACTAGCCAGTGAATGGCCCCAGATGGCCCAGGAGAATCTGGTTTTCAAACCTTTGCCAGCTGCTGCAGGGCCAGCCCTGGGAGATCCCGCTGCACAAGGATCTCCTCAGTCAGGCGCAAGGCACCCTCTGGCACCCAGAACCGGACAGACTCCAGCTGTGGGTATGGCCCCTGAACGGGACCGTCTGTCCACCTTAGGGCTCTCAGATGGGGTTGTTAGTTCACTGCACAATGCTAGGGCTTCCTCCACAAGAGCACTATATGCTTACAAGTGGAGGAATTTTCAAAAGTGGTGTATGGCCAGAGGTCATGACCCCATCAACTGCCCCATAGCCATTATTTTACAGTTTCTGCAAGATTTGCTAGAGGCGGGCAGGTATCTGGTAGCTATATCTGCATGCCAGGTCCCCATAGACTCACTATCCCGGGGCGCCCATATTCTGGCGACCCATTTTCTAAAGGGTGCTCGGCAGCTGCATCCCCCTAGAAAGGACGTCCTCCCCAAGTGGAGTCTGGACGTGGTATTGGAGGCTCTCACTAAGGCCACATTTGAGCCTATACATTCCATAGAGCTGAAATATCTCTCTATGAAGACAGCCTTTTTATTGGCCATCACCTCCGCTGAGCGGGTCAGTGAGCTACAGGCTCTGTCTGTGCACAGTTCCTGTATGCACGTTTGGGATAATGTGCACGAATATTGCATTCCTACCTAGGGTGATTATGGCTTTCCACTTGAACAGATCAGTGGAACTAGAGGCCTTCCATCCCCCTCCCTTTGATTCAGAGGAGGATAGGAAACTGAATTCCCTCTGCCCAGTGTGGGCATTGAGAGGTTATGTGGATAGGACGAAAGCGCTGCGTCAGTCTGACCAGCTCTTCATTTGCTATGATGAAAGGACCCTGGGTCAAGCCCTCTCGAAGCAGCGACTGGCCCACTGGATTGTGGACACAGTATCGACTGTGTACAATAATGCCGGCCTACTCCCACCTGGGAGGGTGGCCACGCACTCTGCCAGAGGTGTGGCTGCGTCATGGGCTCTCTTTCGAGGCGCCTCATTGACTGACAATTGTACTGCGGCTAGCTGGGCTATGCTGCATACATTCACCAGGTTCTACTGACTTAATGTGGTAGATCCCTCTAAGCCTTCATTAGGCACAAGGGTCCTTGAGGTTGTACGTGTACACCACCAATACTAGTTGGTGGTAGAGAGGCGTTCCTCGTAAGCTGTCCGCTCACGCTCCCTCGCAACGGCTCCAGTATACTTTCCCAAAAATATTCCAATTGAAAGGGAACGTTAGGTTACTTACTGTAACCCTGGTTCCCTGAAAGAGAAGACGACCACCAAACCTTGCAAGGTCACATCACTCGCATTCGCGGGTTTGATGCAAAAGAGGAAGTGAGCCCCGTGGAGCAACTACTTATTCCCTCGGCAGACAGGACCGAAGACGTTATTCCATGGAGGGGCTTATCGGCAGCTCTGACATAAAATGCTCAGTGAATAACTACCTAAGGCAGGCATATCCCCAAAGTATTGGTTGGTGGTCATCTTCTCTTTCAGGGAACCAGGGTTACAGTAAGTAACCTAATGTTACTATACCATGAGTTTGTTACAATAACACTGGGTATAATAATATAATAACATACTGCTCTTTTCACTGTTTTTATTGCTTAACCATGACAAGGCTATGTGATATAAAACCAATTTGCTTATCTTATCTTGACATAGCCACTGTTCAGAGAGCCAGAAGTTGTTTCAATATTGTTGTTCCTCATTGGGCCATTCTTTGTAGGGAATTAGATAAACAACAAGCAAACATATGTTTGTATTAAAACAAATAAATGCATGTAAAAGCCATATACCAGTGGGAAACTTTACAACACATTAATTCCATGTTTGTTTGGCATGTTGCAGGTACATTAATTACATAAAATGAAGCATTTTATCAAGTCTTTGTTTGAAGCTGTGCATTCAAGAGATATACTACCATACTATGTTACCATTATATCATGCAAGGAACCAAGCATGCAATTAGCATTTCACAAAGACAAAACATAAAGAAAACTAGAATGATTAATGATTTTTAGTGAATGTATTGGGGGATGGGGGCTTATATCCAGTGATACACACAACATGTTCTCCTTTTTAAAGGGCTTTTATATATAGAACTTTTACACCATTTATTATCTAGTTTAGAAATAATCTTACCGTACTACTTTTTCTTTTTAATATATTTGTTTTTCTTTCTACTAGTTATCATTTTTCACACACTATGTCTTTTAATTAATATATATTTTTTTATTTGTGTACAGTGTAATAAACAGGCCTATAAATGTTGTATTATTATTATTATTATTATTATTATTATTATTATTATTATTATTATTATTATTATTATTATTAATAATAATAATAATAATAATAATAATAATAATAATAATAATAATAATAATAATAGGCCAAAGCAATAGTGTATATATCATGTAACTAAGGTACTATAAGAAACATGACATGCAGCTTTGTACTTGTAGTGTGATTTAAATCATTGTAATTAACTATTATACTTGTTAATGTCATCAGCACTTGTAATAACATGTTTATAAATACTATTGGACAAAGTAGTATTAGTCAAAAGTGTGACCCAAAAATGTATGAAGCATGTAATCATATACATTATAACATTCTTTTAACATGCTGTTGCATAAAATGTTGATATTTTTAAAAGATGAAGAAAATAAACCAGACAGATGAGTTCAGAGTTTCAGTTGTACAGATGATAATGGTTCTAAAGTTGAGAGACATATGATCCTTCACTGCAGTAAAGACATATTTACAGTAAATACGATGATATAATAGATGTTACTTTAGCAGATATTCACATATGTGTACCTCAGTGAAGGAGTTGCACCTGACCTGCAAAACAATATGTGATTATCCCTAAGAAATCTATTCTACAATGCTGAATTGTTATTGGATAAGCTTAGAGCTTCAACTCAAGGACATTTGTCATTGGCATTCCCCTGCAGAGTCACTGTTCAGCTTCTTTCTACAATTCTATAAGCAACGTAATTGATTTTTATAAAAGTGAGCACTAATCATCTTAAATGAAAGTGTTCTGTGAAAGAGGCACTTGTTTAGTTCAGAATGTAGACGGTACACCCTGCGGTTCAGCTGTCTGTGCACTATCACTCTCCTTGAAGGTGAGATGATTTAGAAGCCCAGGAGAAACTTCATTTTTCTTGATCACCATGTGCAACCGGGAGCCTTAATGGCAGGCATAATTAATTCTGCTGATGTTAATCATCGGGGCTGGGCCCCACAATTATCAGCCCTGTGCAGATGGGGCACAGCGCAGACATGAAAAATTAGGAAAATGAATCTGTAATGGGGTGGCAGATCTAATCTGCATCATGAAAACAAAGTTAAAAAAGAGGGAAGAGTGAGAGAATTTGAGCTGAAGCCTCTGTGCCAATGCGCAGTGACAGAGCTGAAAAATGTTGCCGATGTCCGAAGTGATTGGTAATTACTAGGCCATTGAATTTTTTATTGTCAATTTATCATTGCGCCAGAGGTTACATTTAACATCTTCTTCCACAGCTATCTCGCCAAGAGGAAGGGAGGCTTGGGCATCACGTGGTGCTGGGAGTCAGTGAAAGGTTAATCAGGTTCTCCTCGTGTTTGTGTGGGCTCTGCAATCAGCTCCCATTCATTGCTGCACATGCTGGAACAGAATTACAGATAGCAGAGTAATTGCAAACCTGCTTTAAAGGAACCACATCCCTTTTGGCAAGAGTGTTGATGATTTTTTTAAATGAACCATCCTCTTATTCAGGGCAGCAGGGTGGAGTAGTGGTTAGGGCTCTGGACTCTTGACTGGAGGGTTGTTGGTTCAATCCCAGGTGGGGACACTGCTGCTGTACCTTGAGCAAGGTACTTTACCTAGATTGCGCCAGTATAAAAATAAAAAAAACCCAACTGTATAAATGGGTAACTGTATGTAAAAAATAATTTGATATCTTGTAACAATTGTAAGTCGCCCTGGATAAGGGTGTGTGCTAAGAAATAAATAATTATAATAATATTATAAATCTAGTTGAAATGTAACTTATTTTTTAAGTACATCAAAAACTAAAAGTTATTGATCTTAATGGAACAATACCTTAGGCTTTACAATCCACTTCATCACCTCTTATTTGCAGTGTTAAAACCATCAAAAATTGAGATTTTGTTAAATACAGTGTCTCATAGATTTTAGAAAATTAAACTTCTGCCCCCTGGTTCCTGTTCTGCAGGTTGAACTACAGCTCACAAGGCTGTAAAAATACTTCATTTACAGCATTGTATTAGAAATATGTGAATATCCTAAATTAAAGGAAAAATATCAAGCAAAAAGATTTACAACACAACAAAAAGGGAACCAGTCGTAATGTTGTGTGGTCCAGAGGTTAAAGAAAAGGGCTTGTAACCAAGAGGTCCCCAGTTCAAATCCCACCTCAGCCACTGACTCATTGTGTGACCCTGAGCAAGTCACTTAACCTCCTTGTGCTCCGTCTTTCAGGTGAGACGTAATTGTAAGTGACTCTGCAGCTGATGCATAGTTCACACACCCTAGTCTCTGTAAGTCGCTTTGGATAAAGGTGTCTGCTAAATAAATAATAATAATAATGTTGCCAGTGCTAATAAGAGGTAAGAACATTTTAAGGCCTTGATTACCACTTCTTTCATTTTAAGTTACTGTTATATTTAAGTACACTCTTGGAAATTAGATTAGATAGTGGCCGGTATACATCTTAAATACATTTATAGGTCAAAGGTTATGTAATTTTAAAACTGAATAGCCACACTAGTGACTAATCTACTGCCTTAATATGTGTTGGGATTGAGGTACAGTATCTATAAAATAAAGTGCTGTGTTTTGTTTTGATTGCTTAAAAGGCTACCATTAACCTTGTATTAGTTGAATTCTTCATGAGGATATTGGACTGAGATTAATGAATTTCGCATTAAGGTCGCTCTTTTCTTCTGAACCTGAACACTTTAAAAACATCCAGTGTATTATGTAGTTGGTGGTCTCATTACTGGTTGGGTTTTAATTTGGTCAATAGGGGTAAAAAATAATGTTGAATAATCATATACGTTTTGCAATTAAAACTTCTTATTACTCAAATGGTAACCAATACATTCAAAGCATTGACTCATTTTTTTTTTTTCAGCTTGTTCGTGAAACGCAGATTAATAAAAATAAAAGTTTAATTCTTTCACATTTTTGTCCTACTGCTATGTTTTTTGTGTTAGTCAAGATTATAAGCGAGCTGCTGGAAGCTCATCAGTAATGTTGGTCCCCTTGTAAAGATTGTAGCATGATGCACAGCCAAATGTTAACACAATGGGGGTCAAAACTAAACAGACCCCCTCTTGGAGTTCAATTGGCTTTTTTATTACAGTATTGGTTAGTATCTCTTATTTCAAATGAAAAGCAATTACCTTGGCTGAGATGACAGGTATTTATAGGAAGGTTAGGTTTATGTAGTAACCAATCTGAATTCATAACTCGAAATGGCTGTTATCTAATAATGATAATAATAATGAACAAGTTAGGGGTGGTCTTTTGGGAAATTGAGCAATAAATGGTATATGCTAATGTTATTTTGTAAAAAACTATTTAATATTCAATCTTTGCCTCTACTACGGAATCTCCTCTTGCATGCTGGTCTAATGCCCAAATATTTCACTGATTAGCAAGATCATAATTTCTGGCAATTATATGGTAATTCACTTGACTGCAGCTACTGCCTTGTCTAAATAAAATTGCATTTCAGGTTATTAGTATGCCACCAGGGCTGCAAAGGGCTGAATAGAAAATGGCTTTATTTCTTGTGCATTTCCTTCTCAGGATTAGCATTTTTATTATCGTCACAGAGAAGGAAAAAAAGAAGAGCTACCCAGTGCTTGGAATATACAATGTCTTTGACTCGAATGACTTTATGAATGCATTCAAAACACAATTCATAGAACAATAACCCTGCTGCTTGTCCTCTCCCTCACATTGCATTTGCGTTACACCTATTGTATTTTTCTTCCCTAACATTACAAAACTAAATAAATCCCTAAATTAAAAATCTGAGTGGCCTTTGGAGAAGTCACTGGAGAAGAATCAATGCATGCATTAATTACTGCAATTCATTACCCAAATAAACATGGGACTCAACCTTTGCTGGATACAATTTTAGGGAAGTAAGCGGCTGGTTGGAGACAAAGGCTGGTGATCCCTGTTGCATTAATCTGCAGATCAAAGTCTGCTCTGTGCAGAGTCTCCTTTGGGGATACCCTGACTGGGATCAATCCAGGCATGCAGCCAGTGAATTATTGCTGCCGAATACAAAGGTGGTCATGTGACGCAACTATCACCTAGAAGCAGCAAATCTTGTCTCCTGGTAGCTGTTAATGGGATCATGCTTTTCTAATGTAGCTCCTCTTTTACATTTTAACTGAAAAAGCCTACTGTACATTCTGTATTGCAGTAACTGACTCCCGTACTGTGTTGGGGGTTCTGGTTGGATAGCTGGTAAGCAGAGTAACATGTAAAAGACAGTGTTTTACCAGAACTGGCTGCTCTATATTCATTTTATTATTGGTTTTAATAAATTACATTTTGTTATGGCATACCGGGTTATTTTACAGATCAAAAATGTGAAATATGTTTTATATTTCAATGAACTTTGATGAAGGCATAATACATCTTCTGTATAAAATGAACATCAAATTTTGAAAATATTGTTGAAAACAGCTACCCATTCCTAACTGATAAAATTATACTACCACATATAGTTGTTAAGCAGAGCACTGAAGAAGGAACAAGCTTACCTTATTTGTGAAAACACATTGTAACTCTAAATATTGTTCTAATTCACGGATGAAATTACAGTTACTTGTCGTTAGTGGACTTCTATCATTTTTTGACTTGGCTGTTAATTATTTTCACCATTTCTTGTGAATATGCCGGTTAATGTTTGCACAAAAATTATAGTTATTCATTTGCGCCATCAGTGTTATGTTGTTTTCCTTTTGCGCCCAATTTGCTTTCTTAAACACGCACACACACACAGCACGCTGCACGCACTACGCACACACACACACACACACACACACATATAAAATATTTTATGAGCCCCATGGGTTTTGCTTTCATGTCTTCATCTTGCCGCAGGTGTTTCTGAGAATGGGGGAGCTGTGGAGTGTGCACTGTTGATTTTATGGTTGTCATTGCATTTGTGCTTGTAGCAGCTGCATGGCTGCTGCTCATTCTTAAGGTAGTTGCTTACCCTCATCCCTGTACCTCTTCCATCAGGTATGACATTTCATGTTTTCTATCCTTCAAGGTATAGAACATTTTAAAACAAAGTCATGTGACTCTCCTTGGTCTATGCAAAACAGCACAAAGAGTTGTATTTTAATGATTTAAAACAACAGTGTTTTTAAATCTGCCACTAGATCAAAGAAATATATATAAAATAATGTTCAGTGTTCTGTCTATTTCCCCAATATATTTCAACATACAGTATGTAGCGATTTTGAAGATGCCTTTTGCTCTACTGGAAAAATGTATCCTTATGGAAAAGTGAAGTATGGCAACTTATTGAGTAAAGTTTTAGCATGTATGATTTATGCTAATACTACAGTAGTCATATTTTTTATTTTTATGGATGGTGTGAAGGTCAGAGGCATTGCCACACATATCAGAGATTTTCTATACACCTTATTCCCCTAATGTAAACAAAGCCCCTGCCAGTTTCTTTTGGATCAACACCAATCCTGACCACAGTGAGATTGATGATGAAGAATACATCAAAGAGCACATGAGCTCCTTAACTTAGTCAAAGTGAAAAACTTTCTCAACCCTGTTGGTAACTTCCAGTAATCTGCATGCCAGTGCAAACAGTTAGTTATTTATAGTGCTATCTTTTAATTGGATGCTATCCAAAACGGTAACTAATTAAAAATCAATTCAGGGCCATTAGTAATTGAAAAGAGTGTGCCAAGGTTGCATATTTCAAATGAGCTCAGATTTTGGTCCAAAAGTGAAGTAAACAGATTGGAGATAATGTAGGGGACCTTCTTCAGCTGAACTCAACAATTGATGCTACATGTAAAGATGCTGAACTTGTAGGTCTCTCTAATTGATCCACTTACCCTTTACCAGGAAAGCAGAAAAATAAATGTGGGTATTTATTGTGCATTAGTGGTTCAATAGATAACTATTAATGCTGGATTTGTAACCACGAATCTGATAGCTTTACATAGGTACATTTGTCTAGTTTACTCTGCAAAGAATTAGATATTCACATGATGAATGTTAGTTAACACAGAAAACACCAGGGAATAACACACTGGGCGATGCTTAAGATACTTATTATGGATTCCAGACACCCTTACCGATATATGGCCAATTACCAACTTCCCCACTGCTTCACACGGTGTAATATATAGCAAACCCCTCTTGATATAATATAGTTTGGCATTAGGTGTGGAAAATTAATAAATATAAAATATGACTAATAACCACTATTGCTGTATAACAAAATCAATTGTTAAGATCGCAAAAAATGTTGTTTTTAAATGTTAGTACACTGTAGGTTACAGTAACTGGATGCATGTCCAGTGACTATATCCCAGCCAGTACCACTTTTCTTGCAATGCATAGCTGTGGATGGCACAGGCTCTTACTTCAATGAAGACACTAAGACACTTTGACTGATATAGCCTCAGTTACAAAAGAGCATGCCCTGAACAAGGTCAAAAGTACCCTAACACAGAAAATACTGAAATGTAAAAATAAAAAACTAGAGACTGATAATTATAACAAGTGGCAATTGTAACAAGAACAACTGAGAATCATAGCAAACATCACAAAAAGGCACAGGAATCTTCAGTATACAACCTGTGAAAGTGGATCAATTGCACAACCAGATGCTGGACTGTATATTTATTCTGAGTCTTATGCTATGCTCCAAAGGGGATTTTGAGCCACAGAAAATGTTAAATTAAGAGGATTGATTAAATATAACCCAAATAAACTGTGCAGGCTATTAGTTGTGCACAATTTCACATATTTAACATTGCTGCAGGTATAAAATTGCATATTTCACTTGAACTGTCATCATATAATTTGTATGATGTATAACTGTTTATTCATAGAATGTTTCTTCAATAAAGAAGTGCTTATTGTTGTATATTTAAATGTTGAAAAAGCCACAAGGCATTAATAATAATAATAATAATAATAATAATAATAATAATAATAATAATAATAATAATAATAATATCTCAATTAATTACATTTAAATTTAAACAACTTACTCAGGTTATATATTTTAATGATATTATTAACAACAATATTATGTTCTTTTCAATTAATATTTAATTTTATAAGACTTCATGGAAATGTTTGTACAAGCAAGTCAACACCAAATTGTTTAGTTCATTTTAGACTATCCAAAGACACATGTCAATATTATTTATGTATTTACACCCCTGCAGGTACATATTCAAGATACGTGTTTAATTAATGAAAGTTTCATATTTAATCCTAATTGATTGTTTATAATTGATATTTCTTTTATCCTGGTGTTGAAAGATATTTAGCTAATGATTTCTATCAAACACTAACCCAATAACCCAGCTGCATGATTATTATAATCGTTATTAATATTAGCTGAACCCAGTGGTTGATTTACAAACAATTTGAAGTTATTTAATGTCTCTGTTAATAAATGACAGACCTGACTTACTTGAGGAAGATTTGTGACTGCCATGACAACAAAAATTCAAGGAGAGCTCAATAACATAGCTGTCAATGTATTCCCAGTTTTAGTTTATTTTTAGTACAGGCATCATGAGCCTCATGCATATTTCAAAAGACCTTTTGTATATTACGTGTAAAACAGAGCAGAGAATAATGCAACATGACACTGGGAATATAGGGTTGTCTGTGTTACCTGGCACTGCAGCAGCTCAATGCCACAGACATGCTACCTTTATTTGACTTTCAATGTAGGAAGCAACAATTATTTTATGTATAGCAAAACAAGATTGAGATGACAAGTCAGTTTTAATACCAAGACCGTTTTTTCTTACGATTGAAGCTGGAGATGAGTATGATAGAAACAGCAGTTTTTAACATAAAGGGAGATTTTTTAATTATCAAAACAGAATGAAACTGCTTCCCTTACCAGTAAAACCAATATCCCCTGCCACTGCTTTAAAATCTAAATTTGAGCTAACAATACGATAAAAAAAGTTGATGACCATGAGGTATATCAACATGTAAATAATGGCAATGAATAGTTTAATGATAATTAGATGAGTGATTGTGACAGAGACAGAATGATTCTTGGTGATAAATCTCCCTCCCGACCTGTGAGGGCGCTGTGTAAAGGGAACAGAGAGCCCTGGACTGGATGGCCAGACAATTCATTGCCAGGGTTAGGCGGAAGTCAGCCATCTAGAAAGGGGGCAGAGCTACGGTACACTAAATCATTGACCCGGAAGGGAAACGATGTGGCAGCCGCGGATTGGAGGAGTGGTTGCAATCGTTAACCAAGGGGTCATAATTGACGGTATATAAGGGGACATAGCGAAGTGATCTGCTCCTTTGTTATGGTTAACGCTAACTGGAAGGAGAACCGTATTGTGTATTGTGAGTGTTTTGCTTGTTTTTGTCGTGTCTAATTATACTTGTTTGTTGTTAAGACGGCTAACACGATCCGGAGCTGTCACTACAGACCAGCACAAAACCCAGACAACACTGCACTTTGTTTCACAATAAAATGTATTTGCATCACGAGCACTACAGCATTCACTTTGGACTGGTGACCGTGTTTGTATATTGTGGGTGTATTAAAGACTGTTTATTGTTAAACTATGTAGTACACAGCCTTGTGTACTACCGTTCATTATTACTTACCGTTTGTCAACAGACTTTGGATTAAAAATAAAATGCCATTGCACCTGGATTATCATTGTCTGTCTGTTAGTGATCACCGCATCACTCCTGCACCTGCACACTGTTAACCACAGTGATATTTAAGATCTACTGTAGATGTCAATAGGTAAGCACACAAGGTGTTAGTATCACAGTAAAGTATATTATAAATAACAAATTTACGGTATGTGGAATTATTGTGTTCTCAAGATACATGCAAAAATGACATAAATCTACACAATCTGATACTCCCAATAATTTACACTAAACAATGTTAATATCAGCTTTCATCCCAATTTAATAAACAGTATTCCAGATATATGCAAAGATCTAAGAGTGACATACAGGATGGATAAATGTACGAACAGACAGACGTCTTGAAGAATGAAAAGTGTGACATATGTACCGCCTTCATTTACTCTCTCTGTCTATACGTATGTAGAGCAGGTGGAGATAGTGGAGTTGAAAAGTCACATTGTCACATGACTTGAATAGATTGAGGACCACTGTCCAATCCTGGCACTTAGTATTCTCCAGAAAGGCTCAAAGCTAGCGCAAAGCCAGGTAAGATTTAGAGAACAATGATAATGACTCACTATGGGAGTAACAGAACCCAGAACTGCTCCAAATGATTGCAAACAACATAAAACAGTAAGGGAGATGGAAAAAGCATTTAAAGCTGCTTACTCTTTAAGTATGAAATAAAACTCTAAATGTACAATACAAGGGGGGAAAAAAGGTAGCAGCTACCAGTAGTTATATGCGGCTCGGTTTTAGCTTGATTTTCCACATACGCAGCAAAAGTAAACACTGTATAAAGATATTAAGGAAAAATGGACTCAGGTATTTGTGTCAGCACTTTATGCCATCACCCAGAGCTGTAGTAGTTAGGAGTGAAAATGCAATGTCTTTGCAGTTTTGAGAAACCTTGAGAGATACCTGTAATTAAGTCCCTGGAGGATGACCAAAGCTTCTGGTATTTTTTTCTGACTTTGTTTTATGAACTGTAAACAAAATTTAAAAGAGGTAAAACAATTAAATAAAAAAAGGAAAACCAAACCAGTACAGATGATTGCAGTGGTATCAGGATGCCTTCCTTGACTGATAATGCCATTTTGATTTATAAACACCACACTATTGACTGAAGTTTGCCTTTAATGGGATTTGCAAGCAGTAGGTTTGTTTAACCATGACCATTTTACAGTTTTTAAAATCTTAATTGTTTTTCTATGGACCTGCATATTTCCCAACAGACAATTTTTGTAGTATATTATATCCATTAATTTAAACATCTTTTTTTGCTAGTTTCTAAATAGATAAATATTTAAACTGCTGGGGTGAGGCTGTATATCAATAAGGTTGTATTTTATGAAACAAAAATGATATGTTTGCAAAAATTATAAACCGAATACAAAGCATTTCCATCTTATTAAAAACTATTCAGTCCTGGTAGATGTAACGCAGCACAGAAGGGGCTCTAACAAAATGGGCTGCTGAGCGCTTATCTCAGAATTGGAATCGGATTGCCATTATTGACCTCTGCTAATATTCTACTGTAACTGTTTCTAAATTGGCTCCTTGGGGCTTTAAGGGCACACCTTTATAGGTCCCTACACTAAATTGCTACACAGCAACATCACTTGAGCCTTGCTTGCCCTAGTATGATCAATACTTAATTCTAGGTAGTGCAATCAGCAACTGTTTCCATGGAAACATTGATGTCACAGAGATTGAACAGCGGCTGATACAACAAATCATTTCCTTTAAGCAACTATAATTGACTATTTGTACAGTTTGCTGTCACTTGAGACTATTTAAATCAAGCCTTTAACTGAACAACATTAGTTATTCCAGATCTCGGAGGGTAAGCTCTTCTTTTGGTGACCTTAAGCATAACGAAAAGGGTGTTGCTATGACAACCAGGGTTACTTTGGAAACAGAGAAAGGGCCAGCTGACTGTTGAAGATCAAGAGAGCCAGCCATTACACTACTTGAGCTTAAAAAAAACACTTTGCAGAGAATTCATAAGATTGTACCGAGTATGGTGAAGAGCGCTTATACAATACATCACAGTATTGTTTATCAGTCTCTTTTTGTCTATAAAGATGTATTGTATACTGAGATACAAGAGACAAGACAAACAGTTTTGCTTTTGGAAAGATTTATTCACATTCTAAAACGGAACACTGAGAATGCACAGGTCTTTACCACTCAATTGGATATTTCAATTTCAGTGAAATATAAAAAAAAAATCATCCAGTGCTTAGTTTTGTGGTATCATGCTGCTCGTGTTTTATTTTAATTTCATTATTTAAAAAAAAAAAAA
This sequence comes from Acipenser oxyrinchus oxyrinchus, assembly GCA_030684275.1. Lineage (NCBI taxonomy): Eukaryota > Metazoa > Chordata > Actinopteri > Acipenseriformes > Acipenseridae > Acipenser > Acipenser oxyrinchus. The sequence continues at coordinate 37,636,423 of CM060258.1, forward strand.
AAAAAAATCTTTAATTCATAATTATAATGATCGCCCTTGCGGGACAAATTAACAATGGATTTGCTGTTTCATATGAAGAAGTGAGTGGCTAGTTTCAATACATGGCGAAGTTAGTGGCAATAACATTGTTATTCAAGAATCTACAAAGTATATGAGTAACAGAAAAAAACAAAAAACCTACACCTGTGTCAGACTTAAAAAAAAAAAAAAAATTAAATCCAAGGAAGATTAGATTAAAACTCTTGCAAATATTTTAGTTTTTGAAAGGGTGAAGGCCAAAATATAATTTGCTTGAATTTTATGTTAGGAAGTAGGATATCAATAAACTGATTTGGTTATTTTTGTTTTATGTTTGCTTAGAACAAGTTGAGCTGTACAAAAATAAAAAAATGCTGATGCAAATAGTTTTCATTACAAGTTTATCCCCTACATTTAATTCTAGTTACAAAGGCTGCCCAGATACACAAGTTACATGATAGAAGTATGGGTCCAAAATCTGTGCATGTTAATTAGGTATAATTATTTTACAGTCTTTAATAATGATAGCCTCATCTGTTTATTATATTCACATGCCAAATTAAATCTAGCTGTTCTATCATTTACATGAACAATGGATGCTAATGTGTCCAGTGGTTAAAGAAAAGGGCTTGTAACCAGGAGGTCCCCGGTTCAAATCCCACCTCAGCCAATGACTCATTGTGTGACCCTGAGCAAGTCACTTGTGCTCCATCTTTCAGGTGAGACGTAATTGTAAGTGACTCTGCAGCTGATGCATAGTTCACACACCCTAGTCTCTGTAAGTCGCCTTGGATAAAGGCTTCTGCTAAATAAACAAATAATAATGTGCTGATTATTTCTACAGGGTTTCATCATGATCTACTGTCATGATTCTTTCTGTTTATTTGGATTTAAAAAAACGTAATCTGCAATGCAAACAAATGTATCTCATCCTAATTTGAAAGTTGAGTGTAATAAACAAAGTTCAAACATTATATGACTCAAATAGCTGTGAAAATGTCTTCTGGCAATCAGTTATATTCTAATGTGCCGTACTTTATCGTGACTGTGCTAGACAGACAGATAGATAGATAGAACAACTAATGTAGCTACCTAGCCAGATATATACACTATACAGAGCAGCCAGAGAAGGGCACATTCATTGCCAAGTTTTAAGTTAAAAGCAACACTAGAATAACCACAAATGCATACTTCCAACAACTGAATCACTGCCACCTCAATTATTTGCAGCTTGAAAAAAAAAATGTAACACAGGCTTGAATTCATTCAAAGTTTATGGCACCAGCATCATACTTATACTTTATAATGACTATGGTGCTGCCATAATTTAGATTTTATCCAGGCCCCAGTTCTTTAAAGAAGAACAGTAAATGTCCAGTCCAAGCAAAAGTATTCCCATCGAACAAGCTTTGCAATGTTATTATAGCTGGCTGTTAAACCCATTGCTTTGATCAGGATGTTCTTTAAAACGTAGGTTATAAAATGACTTCATTAGACTCACTTTTAGGATTAAAAAATGTGGATATTCTGGCATGTTTGCATGCCATTGAGTTCAAATCCCCCAAAATTCATAGTTTAAAGACTTCAAAAGAATTGCATTCCATTGTATGTGCATTTTATGGGGAGCTAAAAGATGTGTCCTGAGATGTGTATAGACTTTAAAGATGCTCTCTACACTGGGGATCACTGCAAAAAAAAAACTGTTTGGGTTTTTTTTGTGTCCTTATCCAGAACAAATTCCTTTTTTCAAGTAAAATTGAATCAGTTGTATAATTTATTAGCTCTATGACAGTTGAAATTTGAGGGTAAGTCCAGTGTTAAAGGATAATTTCTGCCATGCCATGGACAACCATAAAAACATGCTGCCCCCAGGCTGTGTACCCCCTTACTTAGATCAGGCAAAGTTGGCCTCACATATATCAAAGCTCCCTGGAGCCTCACTATCTTTGATTTAATCAGGGCTGATCCAGGTCAGTCAAAAGTAAATTTACTGACACTGATATATTACAGCAGTTCTTCCTATTTCAGAGAAGTGCTGTTTCTGTGTGGAAGACCATATTTTTAAACCCTTCTCATGTATACAGTGGTATTCCAAACTATGTTATTCATAGGGATTGAACTACTGAGCAGGATAGACATTTATTGATACAATTGTCTCCAGTTCCATTATTTTTTGAGCTGTGTTATTTCAGGTATATCAATACCGTAAGCCTTAAGGATAAGATCAACAATAAGTGAGACACCAGAGAATATAAATGAACTCTTTCAAGTTTCTACAGTTTCTGTTTTGTAAAATATAACTCACATGACATGTTACCCAAGTGTTTAAATAGAGAATACACCATGAACGCCATAGAATACTGCCATGAATGAGGTTAGCCAAATATTTGTCTACCCTAATCGCTGGATTTGAAGGAATGCAATACTTTCATTGCATTTAAATTAATTCAAGTTAGATTCAAATGGAGCCTTTACAATAAATACTGACTCAGGACCACCAAAGATGGAAGTTATTAGATGCTAGATCTATTAGTGCTTGTTGTACTGAATAAGTGGTACTATACAATCTATAATTAAAGTTATTAAGTATGTTATTTACAGTTACGGATATTAAAGTACATTTTTGCCATGGTTTTTGCTATATCATTTATAATATGTTATTAAACTACATAATGCTACATATTAAAACAAGATTCATGTATATAACCAATTTAACAGAATCCTAAACGGAAGTGCTTGTGCATAAGCAATCATGATGCAGGAGCGAGTGTGAGTTCTCCTTTTTAAACATTTGCACACACAACAAATAATGGATTTATAGATTTATATAACAGTGCAAATGTCAATTTTGACAAACTGCCTAAAACCCCTGGGACACTTTTGAAAATGGGGTGTGTGATTCGTTTTGACAACAAGGGATCTATAATGTAGAAAACAAAACAAATACATTATTATTAAACAGTCCTTCTTAAAACTCCAACAACTGTAAAAAGAATCTAACAGGAAAATAAAATAAAAAAAACTGGGAATAAAATGAACAAAAAACCACCTGGTCTGCATTGCAAAAGAAAGAAAAAAAGAAAGAAAGAAAGAAAGAAAGAAAGAAAGAAAGAAAGAAAGAAAGAAAGAAAAGATGTAATTATGCAATAATGATCACTGAAGGTATGGGTATGGGTTGTGGATTTAAAGTCATACATGAATCATGTATGAATGTTAAAGTTATATATATAGTTACATTTGTATTATAAGATTGCATATATGGAATTTTAAAATGTAATAAAAACAATTAAAAAAAGAATGAAAGCAAGGAAGAAAGTCAGTTGTGGCTATTAGCTGCAATAAACGAACACAGCATGTTAAAACTGACACCTCCACAAAAACTGATGCCAAAAAAAAAAAAAAAAAACATCAAAGCTGTCGGTTACTTCCCAGAACCTCCCACACTGGCGCACACGAGCACTGGTAATGACAGGAACACAAAAATAACACCTCCTTCTTGCACAGGGAATGGAGCTTGAGAAGTCTGGGCTGTAAGTGATACATTCATTGGCTGCACTGTTGTTCCCACTGCCTCATGTGCTTAATTGTGGTGTGACCATTGCTCCTACAAAGTTCGTTTTTTGGAAGACCCAGATACACGCTCATCAACAACAACAAAACAACTCTTCAAAGGCATCATAAATGAGATGGCACACATCAGCAATGCATATAAACCAGACAACAGTGAAAGGGGCTACTTCAATGCACGGGGTTATTGCCCTTCTTATGGCTGTACAGGTGTTTTATTACCTGAATCACCTCCGGGACTCCATACAAACACCTGTGCCTGGCCTGCAATTTAGGAAAGAAGCTGGACAATAAACACACTTCCTTCTTTAAAGCAGGTTTAGTGATTTGAGTGAGAAAACACCTCCTTTATCATCAGAAGATACGAATGCAGCCTGAATGGCTCATGCGTTGTAAACATCCAGCGATCAAAGCTAATTATAGGAAGTCAATTACTTGGTGCCTCAGTAGAAGACACTAAAGAGAACAAAAAGACAATTCTTTGCATGCTTAACTCAGGCAATTCAGGAATTTTTTGCAACAAATTCCATTAAAAACTAGGGTACAGTCTGGACACAGCAAACATCTTTGATAAAAGTACAATACTTTGAAAAATAAAAATGTTTATAGAAGATCTCATTTTCACACTGATGGTAAATTACCATTAAAATGGCAGACACAGAGCCATAGGCAAGGGTTTCTAATTAGCTAACATAAGCAGCATCTATAAACATCAGTAAAGCTCTGTAAAGTATAATCTATAGTGAGCCAGTCATCACAAACATCCATCACTTTTAAAGTCAAACATGTGGCTTAATAATAGTCTATTTCTCTTTTCCTATAAACAGGGAACACTTTTAGTCAGCAATTTCAGATATATCTATTTATTGTGGCTTTAACAAAGAAATACATATTTACATACACTAATTGAAACCAGTTCTACTGTAGCTGTCCAATTTTAGTGATGAAAATGTGTGTATATAGGAGTATTAGTTCAAGCATACTCTGGTTTACCCCCAAAGCAGTAGGATAACATTATTTTCTGATTGGTTTCTGATTGTTTTTTTTCTTTCTTATTAGTTAAAGAACTATTAAAAAGAACACTTTTTGCTCCCAGTGTATTATTTTACACAGAAAACGCCTCATCTTGTAGTTATGATTGTGGTTGTTGGCTATGTGAACATCATTATAGAACCATAACATCATTAGCAGTTTCAGATCAGATGAGGTGAACCACATGCTGGTGTAAGACTTGGCTTTTTGGAAAATAAAATCCATCTGTATACACTTTACTTATTCTAAATACATACAATCTCCTCTCTCTCTCTTGAATTGTTTCCCACCATAGTTAGCATAGTTTAATTTTGTTTCAAATTAGTTCCAGAGATTGCGGGGATGTGAGAATAGTACAATAAAATGTCCATGTCCCAATGTTACTGCAACCAAAGATTTTGGAAACTGGCAGTTCAACTGAGCCTATACTTGGAAACACAAGTTTACAAGAAGAGGCAAAGACCTTTTGTGAGCTGCTATCATTTCATTGTTAGTTGGTCAAAATATACTATCTTTTTTTTTATATGGTTGGATAATATTACAACAAAAATGATGATGTCTTTACCTAGACTGTAATGGAGTGAACAGAAGGGGGAGAAGGAAATGCGGTGTTTATCAGCAGGGACTTTTACACCTCATCATGCTACAGTGGCCTCAAACTGGCCAGGCGCCTGGTGCTCCTGAATGTAAAGAGATCATTGGCTTGGGATCAGAGGATGGCCACTGATCTTCAGTTCTCTTGAGTTGTTGTGGTTGATTTGTTTTCGGTTACCAGCAAAACGAATCAGCAAAGTAGTAATATCATGTTGCAAACCACTACAGTAAATATGCAGTATTTTGCAACTGCTAAAAAATGGAAATATTCCCAGGTGAGCTTGATTTTCAAGTATTGAAGTGATGACACTGCACGCTGGTGTGTTCTCTGGATGTGTTTTCTTTGGTGAGAAAGTGCCGGTGCTGAGGAATGCTGCTCACATCCAGTTATGCGTGCAGAGCACCTGGAAGCGGTTAGATTCTTGCTCTGGCCTGCAGATTTTTTGCTTCGTGCAATCACTGGTTGGAGCAAGTGGTCTTTATTTAGAGCAATTAAAATTCTTACACTCCCTTCTCCAGGCACGCAATTACTGAGCCTCTGCTGTTCTCACTAATTGCTCTTGCTGAGGACATTGGTGGGAAGCCAATGATTTTGATTGGTAGAGGATTATTCTTTTTTTCTTTCTCTAGTACCTGAAGAAAAAATGTAAACTCCTATGTGTAATTTGTGAATCTTATGATTAATTGTCCTATAAAATTAGCCTCACTGTTGCTTTCATTTTACTAGTACAAATATTAATTAATGTTAACTCCTTTTTTTCAACTTACAGCTTTTGAATATTCAACACTGGCTTGAAAAATGGTTTCAGGCATCTGCCGCATTAGCATGCTGTGGTTTTGATATCACAGACAAAATATATATTCTGGAATTTACAGAGCAGCTTCGGTCATAAATAATACTCACAGGGGGTCATCTAGGGAAGTGAGCATGCACTGATTTAAATAATGTGTCATCCCATAATGCAGTGAGGGAGACATCACACACAGTTGTACAAAAGAACCTTTGTGCTTACATGCTGCTAATAAAAGACACAAGAATTGGATTCATTCAACATTATGTAGCTCTCCTGCAGCTTGACTTTTAGTAGTTGAGTGCACGGATACTGCATACAGATGGATTTATATATATTGCATTTTAATGATTATTTAAATATTAATCAAAACTATATTAACATGAACGGGAATCACATCAAATGCACTTGATTTTCAGCCATTGGGTGATTCTATATCCTCCTCAGTCTCCATACTAATTGAAATGGATGTTCAGATTTTCATGTATATGTCCTACAAGTATTTTTGGTGCTGGGATTTTAGGTGATTCCTCCACTTAAGTGCATTCTATGTTCCAGCATAAAAACACTAACATGTAGGACTAAAAAAAATATATAAATCCATTTAAATCGGGAGGTTCTGTTAAGTGGGTTTGTGTGTATGTTGGGGGTGGGATGGGCTATGTATATTGTTTTCTGTTATGTTTTAAATATAAACTAAAATCAGATTGTATCATTAGCTGTTGTAAATAGTTGTATTACAAATAAATGTCTATTGACATATCTAGCCTTCAGGTTTTTCTCTGCAATAAACAAAGACATTTGAGGACAAGTAATATTAATTAAGATTTGAAATATTTATTGCTGCCATTTGTTCTTCGTTAGAAAACGAATGTATTGTAGGCTGCAGTAAAATCAATAGCTATCTTTCTTTACTTTTGGGGATATAACAATATTAAGTCACATTCTACTGTACTTGCAACAGTATGTGCATATTTTTATGTGACAGTATCAGTGTTCCAACTGACAATACAAATATGTATAACTGATAATGAGCAATTCATTTTGTGGATAGCGTGTCACAATGTAAATCAAGCACTGATATTTTATAACATTTCTGAGGCACTAATAATTATAACTGGTTCATAATTAAATTACATATTATGGCTTATCTAGACCATTTCACAGCTATATCATGCTATATCACTGACTTATGCATAAATGATTAGTTTATTCACAAGGATACATAATGCTTACTGTTTTGCCTATAGTGTCTTTCTATTCCTTCATCTAACCTCTGAATTTCAGATTAATATTTCACTTTATGAAGTACATATTTATCCCTTGTACACCACTGAGCACTATATAATGCTCTGAATTGACTAACCATGAATGTATTGTTAATTTCATTGTATAAACTTGACTGTAACACAAACAATATCTGAGAATGGTCACATTGTTGCTCTTACCCATAAAACAGCTATGATAATTCATAGATGTAATCGCCAGTGTAGTGTGATAGACTGCCATTATGGATACTGTTGTATTTATCCAGTTGTGTGCAACCCCCTGGTGACACACTGGTGAATGACTGGAAAAACATTCTGTGGTCAGACCAATCAGCCTTCACTACTTTTAATATTTATGGAAGGATAAAGGAACTCAAACAGCTTCATGAAGCACTGCACCCAGATTATGGTTTGTAAGCTGGCCAAGGTGCTCGTGGCAGGTCATGATTTGGGCATGAACATGTACAATGCATTCCCAAGGTCCTGCTGCTCTAGCATACTTAAGCAATGTGCTTGGTCTAGTTCACCAGGATTACTTCAAGATAATAAATTATTTATTATGGAGTGCGTTTTCAAAGCCTGTGGTCCTACAAATACAATTGAAAATACAATTATTAATATCAGCAAAATAAAACATAAAAGATAATATCTAGTCTATACATGCAATTGTCAGTGCAACAGTTATTATAATGTTGTAGCCCTAATATTATTATTATTATTATTATTATTATTATTATTATTATTATTATTATTATTATTATTAATAATAATAATACACATGTATAAAACAAACTAAAAAAGGGAAATACTGTTCTGTTTTATTTCTGGCTGCCACAATATACAGAAATATTTAATTTTTCACAGTTAGTTGTTATTTTAATAATTCAAACATGTGTTAATACTTTTTCTATTATTACAGAAACATAAAAAATGAATGAATTAATAAATAGTCTGTGCAAAATGCTGGAATGACAGTTGGAAATAAGGCTTCTGGTTAGGAAGAGGGCATGGGATTGTGGACAACCAACAACAGTCTTGGTATTTAATTTAATGTATACAACTACCGCTGCAGTAGGCATTTCAAGAACATTTTAAAAATGACGTTTTGTAGTGTACATGTGCAATCAAAATTTTTAATCTGGATCAAAGTAATCGAGATTGTGTAATCCTATATTTTGTGATCGAGATTACTTTTATCTGGATCGCTTTGACCCGGTTTTTCAGAAAATGTCGCTGCTGGATTACATTTATCCAGATAACAAATAATCACGATTATGAAATCCAGTTTTTGAAGTAGGCTAGTTCTTCATTTTTTTTTTTTTTTTTTTTTTAAGAGGCCTTATTTATGATATAACCTAATTTAATAAAATAAATAAAATCATGGTAATAATGATTAATACGCAACTTTATTTTATTTATTTATTTTTTTAAACAAAATCTAAATCACTTTTAATGTTAGTGCACATAACACAAGCAAATAGTGGTTATTTTATTTATGCTCACTTAGCAGAAATTAAATAACTAAATCTAAATTTAATAAAAATAAAACTTTTGAAAAAAGAATATGTGTTTTTAGACATCTTCATCCTCTTCTTCGTCGGTCGGGCTTCTCAAACATCTCTCAGACGAGCTTTAAGGAGACGTAAGCGTATGTGTAGGCTTTTTTATTAAAGCTATACCACTAAATATGCATTTTCCTTTTTGCTTGCATGGATACAAATCTTAAATATGTAAATATTATATTCTAACAATCGATTTGGACATATAACGTGTTTTTACTATGACAATTCAAACAAAATATTGATGTTTTATGATCATTTAAAAGCTAAATCCACCTCAGTAGGATCACAATAATCCTGGTATTTTGGATCAAAGTAATCCTGATCTCCTCTTTAAATTCTGAAAAACTCAATTGCAACATTTAACCGTGATTAAAAGTGCGATCGGATTACCAAAACGAAATCCGGATTACAGTAATCCCGATCGCATTTTTATGTTGAAAAACCCAATTGCACAATATAATCCAGATCAAACGTGGAAATCCGATTACCAAAGTTTTGAAAAACCAGCCCCTGGAGATCGCAGGTTTGAATCCCCTGCCGACTGTGACCGGGGGTTCCTAGAGGGCGGCGCACAATTGGCCGAGTAGGGCAGGCTTAGGTCGGCAGGGGAATCCACGGGCCACCACACACCGACGACCCCTGTGGCTGATAGGGCGCCTGCGGTTTTGCAGTGGACCCATCAGATCTGTGTTGTCCTCTGGCACTATAGGTCTGGTGGCTTTGCTGTGGATCCGCAGTGCGAAAAATGATAGATTGGCATGAGCATGTTTCGGAGGACGTGTGTTCCAGCCTCCGTTTCCGGAGTCGCCAGGAGGTTGCAGTGGTGAACCGGGATACAAAATAACAATTGGGCATTCCAAATTGGGGAGGAAACCTGGGTAAAAACCATTGGCAATGACTAAAAATAAAAATATAATAAAATAAAAATAAAGTACGTCAGAAACCATACAAACATTTCACTTTTTTTTTTAAAAAACACAATATTTCAGTATTTTTTATGTAAAGTATTTTTTATTATGCATTCTGCTTAGAGATAAAAATGTGTTATTCGATGACCTGAAGAACGTTACAATACTTCCTGAAAGTTTTGTTGAAAAATATTGATGTTTGGGCAAATTACAACACTTGCTTAACCTGAGTGACTGCAGTTTATTCTCAGGGTCTTTATAAGCAAGAATGCACATATACTCAAGGTTATTTTTGCAAAATAAGTGTTTATAAATAAAATAATAGTTATTCATTCCATTATTATCAATAGTAAGAAACATGTACCTGATAACCTTAGTTAATGAAATGTTTTCCTCCATGTTTCAGTTGAAAATGAAAAGTTAAACTGTAAGTAGACAGAAACCTCAGTGTAATAACATTAGTAAATAACACAAGCTATGGTGAATTACAGACTTTAACCATTTCCCTGTGGTTCTGGATTCAGCCACGTAACACATCCTCCTCTATCTTTGTCCATCCGTTTGACATTTTTCCCCAACATTACTGTGATCTCAGGCTGTATACAAATTTGTCAGCCGGGGTCTTTAAACTACACGCCACGTATGTTCACTTCTCATTGGTCAGTTTCCCTAGTTAAGGTGTGTGCAGCTCCACTATAGGATCAACATTACAGATCAGTGGAGCCTGATCCAGATCCTCGTAGTAAAACACCATCTCATGATCCGACTCCAGTGATCTCGGATCCGATCCCATTTTTCTTCCTGTTGACTTCTATACTGACTAGTGATTATACCAATAAATTATCGTGAAATAAAAGTTTTAGTACTCCTGCAATGTGAGAGGGACATTTCCCCATCATTGAAAAAATGTGGGGGGCATGTCCCCCCTACCCCCCATTTAAATTACGCCTATGTGTGATACTCTCCATGTGCACATTCAGCCACAACACTATCTAAATGTACTATTTATACATTTCCAAACATGCAGAACACAAGTAGGAAAGGAAATATTTTTCCCCCCCAAGAACAAACAGTATATAGGTCACATAGCCTGAGCTGGTCTGAATGACATCCAGGAGCTGGGTTCCATTTATAATGAATTGAGCTAGACAGCAGTGTATCTAAATATCACACTGTTCAGATAATTAATAAAGGGTCCTTTGAGTACCGAGGTTATGAAATGTAAACTAACAGTGCATATGAGTCTCATTAGTGTGTGTCTGAAAAAGCATGTAAAATGCCAGGGAGGGTTCTATTTTAATGATTTAAAGTGATGGCTGTATTTAGGTCTCCTGACATTAAAATCTATGGAATAGACTCCACTGTCTTTCTCCGATTACCTATTACATGATTTCATGCTAGCGTAGTTTATTATAATTTTGTGATCAGCTTTAATGTGCCAAGACTGCAGAGAAATTTTGATATCTTTGTTGTTTGCTGATGTGAAATGGAAAAACAGCATTTCTGTTGGGAAGGGTGTGCTGGGGGCGGCTTTATTTTGAACTTCAGCCAAAGCTGTTCCTACCCTCTGCCCCTGCACGCAAGACTGCAGGGCCCCTTGTGCGGTGGGAAAAGGGTGTGTGGGAAACAGAATAGCACAAAAACTAGCTGTTCAGCTCCACCTAGAAACAGATATGTAGCTACATTGGTATGTCGACAGATGAAAAATACAAAAGGGCAGTCACAGAAATGAATTCAAACCGCCTCAAAGACTTTAAACTAAGGCATGTTTAATGGAATAAACATTTACAACTGTTGAGTACATTGCTGTTAACAAAGAAAAAGCAGACTTTGTTTTGTTTTTATAGTCATAAATCGTATTGTGGTTTTCAAATCGTGGTTAACAAAGCATCCACTATAAAAGTTTTAACTTTTTGAAAAGATTAAAGGTGTATCTTTAACACTGGACAACATGATATGGCATTTCAGCTCAGGAGTGCAGGATTAAAATATGAAACAAAAGACTGAAACAGTAACACAAACTCCACAATAAGAGTTTGGCAGGACTTTTATTGCTCCCTAAAGAGGCCTGAAGTCAGTGCAGCTTCCTCCAGCAGACCTTAAGTAATGCAGAGGTATTAATATCTTTAATCTCTGTTATCAATGTACAAGACTCCAAGTGAAGTTATCTTGATCTCAACGCCAGCTGCTAAAGTGCATGCATGCCCCTTGCTGTTTTCAGAGACAAAACGGCTATCACATTATTTAAGCTGGCTTTGTGATCTCTGATGTACTCTGCATGAGACTCACATTAGCTCCAGCTGCAGTTCTGAGGTTAAAAACATGCTGCTCATTTGGTTGATCTGCAGAGTGGAGTTTTAACCAGTTTCAGATGCTACCATGCGTTAAGTCTAATATGTGCTTCAACATCTTACTGTACTGTGTTATTCAAGAGTATCATATTCTCTGCGTTGTTTTTTTATTGTGTAATTCTGTACACAAACTATTATGTGAAATATGCTGCTGGCTCTTGAAAGCAACATCAAAATAAAATAGCAAAGGTAAAGGTCTGTACCATAATATTAAAATATATATCATAAAAATAAAAAAATGATTGGTTTGAATATAACTTAAATAAGCATCTGGGCTCAACACTTTGCCATATGGACAGTGCTATTTGGGTATTGAGTTCAGTTGGTACAGAAATGTTTTAACTAACATACTTCATGTGCTTCATTTCACACTTGAGGTTTTACATCCACGATAAATAGCACATGTATAAACGATAATACTTTAAGATTTTTTTTAAAGACATTTTGGAGATACAGTATAGTGTATAGCTGGATCTTAACCAGTGCTTTTGAAAGCTGCTGGTAATATAATTTTTTAAAAAGAAAAGTTCTTATAAGGACAAGACTTCTTTGACTATTGGCTCACAGTACTTGCCTGTCAGGATTAGCTGGAAACACTTGTTTATCATAAAAAAACAGAAAAGACAGTGACGCTCTTCTTTTCAATTGGTATTGTTGGTGTTTCATGCTGAATAAACTTGGTTAACTGCATCCACACAGGAAGGTAGTATGAAAAGGCTCATAATCTCTCATGAAATCTGTACATTCCTGAGCTGTGTGCGGACTGACAGAAGGATACTGTACAGTACTTAAAACCATTCCGCATTCCAACATTGTAAAATACAGCTCTCCCTTTATTTGCTAGTTTTTAGCACATGTTTTTGACAAAGAAAATAAACCCCTGTATACAATTCCAAACTTAAATGTCTGTTGTTTATTTCTGACTTGGTAACTTTATTTGGTGCATTTTTTAATACACAATTAAGACTATTGCTTTTTTTTAGTATTTTACAGGAAGGATTTTACAGGAAAGGTCATGGTTTCGCATATAATATACATGATTAACATATTTCCCCCAAACTAACTTCAAACTACAAACAAACACCAGATTCACAAAACTTTTTAAAATGAACACAAAACATATTTTTTGTTATGTTATATAACCATTTGGTCAACATGCTTGTATGTTGTATGGGTTTACCGAGACTTATATTTTCTGAATAATTGCCTTTACGGAATTTGAAGTTGTTAGGTATTGATTAAATTGAATAAAAAGTGTTATTTACTCAACTCTAAACAATGCAGCCCCTTGATTTCCCTTGTTTACACAATTATTGAGTATCAGCCACTTACCAGCTGACAGTTATTTGATATTGAACCTGTTGTAATCACATTAACTAAAACATACTTCTATTTTATTAACAATTACCTTTCATTTATCCTTTTGATAGTATTTATTTTAATTCCCCCCCCCCCCCCACCCCCCACTTTCCTTTGATTCCTTAGAAATGTGCCAGCTCTGTAGTGCATTGTAGGATTGTAGTCCTGGGCAAGGAGTTATCTCCAATTAAAGTTCAGACGGAAATACATACACAGTTCGAGTTTTAAGGAAAGGAAAGGTGAACTTCATTTGTTGAATCAGTTGCATTTGCTACTTTTGCAACATATTTTCATTGCCAATTTAAGGCAGTACAGCAAAAAAAAAAAAATTGAGATAAAAATTTGCTTCCAGCTGGCTGTTAAAACACTCAATGTGGAAGTTAATTACCACTGACTGGTACTCAACTTAAAGGCGAGGGCAGCTTTTCTTGTTTTGAAACCAACACATTAATAAATAGGTGTTTTCATTTATTGAATATCTGCCGACAAATACTTCTTCAAGACTCTGAAATCACAAGTATCAGCACACCTCTCATTACTTTGCATGAGTTGCAGACTGAGAATTCTATTTATTGGGATAATGACATCATCACAATTCTGTACATTGTCTCTCTCTCAATAAAACATCTAACCGCCTAAATAGAACAAACGCTGTAACAGAGGAACACATGCACTAGTGGTGGTAAATTAGGAAATATGCCAGTCCTAACCCACAACCTGCTTATTCCTTCTGAAGCCTGAGGGCCTGACAAATGCAGTGTGCTTTGATTGGAAAGCTATTAAATATACATTTTTTTAACATCAAATTTTTATTTGTTCTTCAGGATTGACATACAGAACCGAATAACATTATATTATATATCACCTCCCACGGCAACCTGTCAACTTCCCTGGACCCACAGATATAGCAAAAAGAAATATATTATTTATAATTTTATATATATATATATATATATATATATATATATATATATATATATATATATATATATATATATATATATATATACACACACACACATACATAAATAATACTTAATACTTTATATCAAAGCTAAGACCTGGCATGGAAATGAAATAAGTTGACTGTAATAAAGAAGGTCAAGTACGTGTCTACATGTTTTAAGCAAACTATTAAAACTACAGTGAAACAGTAACAGAAAGCCATTACTTAGAATGCCTTTTAACTTCAGAATGTAATAATTAACGTTCTGTGGTCTAATTAAGTCGTTAACTGTGCACTATAAAGCAACTGTGAAACTTCCCACCAAGAAAAAATAAAAATAAAATGTACAAAAAAATCTTTATCTTGTATGATTCGAAATTTGTATCTCAATAATTATTATTAATATTATTTTTTAACTTTCCTTAAAATGATAATGCCAAAATGCACTATAATCGAAGGGTGGGTAAATGTTTGATAAGAGAGCACGAATACCTTGCCAAACGATCACGGGCGGAGGCCGAAGGTTATGATTGAGTGCCTTTTAAACTGTTGAATTTACAAGTGAAAGCTTGTTACAGCTTTTTTATTCGATAGTAATTGACAGTAAAAAAAAAAAAGACTTACAACCCCCATTAAGCAGCCCTGAATTTTAGGGACGGATTAATGAAAATGATCTGTGTTAAAGCATTGGAGTCACAAGAATGTCAAACGAACTTCAAAGCACTTTACTTTTCTCTTCAAGTACGGTACCGATACAGAAATGAAAAACTGATGAGTTTCAAAATTCAAACCGATCGCTGTTATATGAGGTGAAGTGTATTCAAATCAGAGAAAAGGCTTGGTCTTACTGTAAAAAAAGCTTGGTTTGGCATGATTTGGTATAAACCTATGAAAAGAGAAAAAGAAAGAAAGACATGTGTTATTTATTACAGGGTTTTCTGAAAAAATGCACTTGGAACCTCAATAAGCAGAACAAAGTTAGTCATCGTGAGGTGCTGAAGTAAAAGATTCCTATATCATGTTCCAAGGAGAGTGACTAAAGCTGCACTATAAATCCCAAATCCGCTCAGTCCAGAAAGGGTATTCTAACCCTAGGATGGGTTTGGATTGCAAATGCATGGTTTTTATCGCAAAGACACTCTTGATGCACCACATGTCTGTGTTTGACATCTAACGCAAGGTACGATGGGGAATCTGGCATGCATTACTGCCATTTTAATGCAGCAATCACTTTGAATGTAAATAACCCGAAACAAACTCTTACAAAGGACATTTTGATGCATCGACATCCCTGCTACCTTTCTTAGGGATTTTTGAGTGCATGTACACAACATTCACTCTTCCCTAATGTTTAAAGGATATAAAACCAGCCTTGAATGGGGCTGCTGGGCACCCATAAAACTCTGCAGGTCTCAGTTTCAGCTCGATGGCTGCATAGCGGATAATGAGGACAATAAAAATGTCAGAGAAAGAATTAATGTGTGTTAGATTTGTAGCCCATAATTCAGCAGTGCCTCCAAGTAGCCAGAAGAATTAAACAAAATGGTTTTCTACAGCATTGATCAGACCACATCAGAGAAAATATTAACGTGCAGGGGACCTGGCTTAAGTTGGTAGTAATTCTCAATCTACTAAACAAGCGTCAAATTGGAAATCCTCCACGTTGATTTCTTTTTTTTCTCTACAGGCTTTGGTTATGTCCCATAAAAAATTAAGAAATGAAATATGTAACCCTTTACCTACACAAGAGTTTAAGCACCACACTACTGGAGGGGATATTTCAGTATCTCTAGGATGTCAGAGGATTACAATGGAAACTCTTGTTTTGTGGTGCAAGGATGCTGATGTCATGTAGACAAACCTTTGTGGCTATATTGTCTACGTCAATGTTATCTTTTTAAATGGACTTACAAGGCTAATTCTCTTTATAATAGGCAAATTAGACTATTTCTCATTATTGTAGTCATTTTTAGTTGTGTGGCTGGCTCAACTCTAATGAATATACAGCAGCTATTGATAAGTATATCAGATTTAAGGCTATGGGTTAGATTCTCAAAGCCAGTGGCGGTTCATCATAAGAGGCTACGGAGGTTAAACCTATGTGCAATTTTGTAAAAGTAAAAAAAAAAAAAAGCTTACCTTATGTCATGCTTTCCAAGGTCTACTGTATTGCTAATGTTGCCTCAAAATGGGTGGGATTCTGTGTCTTCCACCTGCAATCACCTTCTGTCTGTCAACTTTGAATGTATTTATATTGGCTATACGGTACAAGCTTGCGGCTGGCTTCTACCACTCATAATTAGACATAATCCTAACATGTCTGTTGCCAGGCAGCGTACGGGTCACGTGTTGCTACTCCCTTAAGTTTCGATTTCCATACAGTACGTTGTAGATTTTATTTTATTATTATTATTATTTTTTAATTCATACATCATTTTCCTTGCTTTCAATTGAGGAAAAAATAAGAATAAGAAATAACAATAACGGTCATCCAAAGCCTAAATTGGACCTTCTTCAACAGGGAAGACCAAAAAATTGCATTTTTAATCGCTCATGGTACAAAAAAAACTGAATGGCGAGTATAAGAGGGGCGGGGTAACTGAGCCAAACCAGTATAGAAGTGTGCACAGCTACAGCTGGTGCAACTACGCTCAGGCTAAGCTACCACCGTGCCGTGCAGTAATCTGACTACTCCAGATCTATAAAGAAAGAGTAACTCAAATTTAATGTTTCCCAATTTTGCCCCAGTTTAACAGCACGAGTTATTTAATTGTTTTTCGCACTTACAAAAATAAAATATCAACCAGATCTTTTTTTCCAGGGCTTCGTAGAAACAGAGGCATATTAGTTATCAGCTACACACATTAGACACAGTAGTTAACATGTCAGCATCATAGATTATAAAGCACTGAAGGGCACCCAAGCAGAATAAAACAATCCAGAGTTAATTGCATTGGTGAATTGGATATGTGGTTGAGGACTAGGTCAACAAAATGTATTCAGATCAAAACAATGTGGTGCTCCAACTAAACAAAACAAAACCTAGCGAGTCCTCAATCTCACCTCCAATGGAGTTCAGATACTGAGCATCGGGCACGTATTCCATTGACTAAATAATTCCATTCTCACAACTAGAAAAGAAAGGAAATGGATTTTCATTTTACAGGCTAAATAATCACATAGGAGCCATTCTAGATCTCCCCCTACCCCTCTCACTACAGGTAGAGCCGGTGTCGGGCTAAGAATGTAGCAGCAGCGGCAACACATGAGCTACAATTGCTATTTGCGGATACACACCACCACTAGTACATGCTACAGTTCATAAACTTCACACACAAAGTAGCAGTTTCTCAAAACCCACTACCGCTGCTCCTACTTCCAGCACAAGCTGCTCATTATCTTGAACGTCCTCCCAACTCTCTCCTCGTTCTTCTTAATGAAGAACGACAAACAATTGGACTAATTAATCAATTACAATGCAATTTTCTTACACGCATTCACACGTGCTTCAAAAAAACAACTCAATATAAAATAATCAAAGTACAGTAGAAAAACGATACATCTTAAATTAGAAATACAAAATAAAGTGCAAAGAAAGCTTAACCCTGTTACACGAGTATTCGCAGTTTGGTTTTTCAAACCGGCTCTTCCCCGTGGATTTCTGTGGGCTATACTAGTGATTTACAAAATCTTCCATGGGCTGTAAAAAAACCAACAAGAAAAAAATATCTGCAAATGACATCACTCAAGATTCATTAATCGAGTAAGTCCACTATGTTTTTCTTATATTCAGTTGCCTTATGTGCTGTGTATACTATATTACTGTATTACATTTTTTTAAATTAAATTATTAACCTTTTGAAACATGCAACATTTTATTGCGTATATATATATATATATATATATATATATATATATATATATATATATATATATATATATATATATATATATATATATAGCCTGCGTATATATATAGCCTCCCCATTTATTTAAAGTTAGGAGCCACTACTGCTCAAAACTATTTACTCCAAATTGTCTTACATTTTTCAGAAAGGAAAAACTCAAACTCCTATGATAAAGTTACCAAACCAGACATAAACAACCCATACATCTAATATTGGGACTTGTAAGTAGCCTGAGTTTTTAAACAGTTTTTATTCCCTCTATTGGGATATGTTGTTTTTACTTTCTTAAGAAAAAATGGTACTGATGACGATTTGGAGTAAACAGCTTTGAGAATCTCGCCCTTTGTTGTCAGCATTTTAACTGTGAATAATGCTATGGTTTTGTCTTAGCCCTTAAAAATAACCATCTAAATAATGCATGTTCATTCCTTCCAAAAACTGTATTTACAATGAACGCTGATCTTCAGCAACCTCAGGAAACCGTGGTTTGACAAATGAATACAACACACATTATACAATAATTTGACAGATGACAAATGTCACCCAGTTATAAAATTTGAAATAAGGGCAGAAAAGATAAAACTCCTGTGCTTTAAATATTCACTGGGGATATTGGAACATTATTTCGCAGATCGCAAATATCTATTATGATCTCCATTTATTAGTTTATTTTTCATGAGTTATAATCGTTGATAGTGGTATATCACATTGGCCACCTGGGTAAATGAAAAAGGTGGGCTTAGAATCCCAGGTGAGTATCTAACTATAACTGAATGAGTCAATATGATTTCTACATGCATGCATCCATTTTAATGAAACACATTTTTTAAAAATAAATCAGTCTATTAAATGATATGCATATAGTATTTCCACAATTAGGCCAAAGGACCTCATGAGTGAATCAATCACAAGAATGTACCAGGAAGAGCTTTCCAAGTTTTGCAAACTTCTGGTGTGGTGCTTGATAAAAAAAAATATCTGTACATAAAAGTTTAAAAAAGCATATTCATGATAAATATTAGAGGACCAGTGATAATATAGCAAGACATTTGCTATGAAGCCTTGGTTATTATTACACATGTAATGGCTGCTTGCAATAGGAAAGCACATTTAGTGAGCATACGGCTTTACAATATTGTTGACTTGATTGTTTTCTTTATGTCTCTGAGGTAGACCAGGTGTTATATGATTTTTTATTCACCGTTTTCGTGTCATTTTTCCATTTGTTGGTGCAAAAAGGATCAAGACGAGGCCCGCTTGGCACATACATCAAAGGAAAGGTTATAAATGTCACCAAAACAAAACAAAAAGTCCCAATAACCACAAAGGATATCAACTAATCCCAGTGGTCATAGCTTGCTGCCAAGTTCCAAGCAGAAATATATTGTCGACAGTGACACCGCACTATGGGCTGAAGTGTATTGTGCCCATTCCATGGGAAGGAACTGAATGTGCTGAAAGACAAATCAAGGTGATAGTGCCAAGGCACCAGCATTACACATTTCCTCAGCCTGTTTTCATATTTTTGTAAGGAAATAAAATGAGATTAAAAGACTTAATCCACAATCCACTGCTATCTGTTTAAGTATTTTTGCATGTTGCCGCAATTGTGTCATCAGACTACACTTTAAATAAATAAATGTATATATATATATATATATATATATATATATATATATATATATATATATATATATATATATATATATATATATATTTCTGTATTGTAAATTAACCAATAATGCATACGTTTTCAGATATATGAATGCAGTAGAGGCTTTTGTGGGCTTTAGTTACACCAAAGACTCTTTGTTTTGTGTGACTTGATCCATTTTGCCACCTATTTTACTGTAAGTCTGATTTATTAAATTCTATAAAGTTTCATTCAGTGCTCATTTACAGATTTTACTCAACAGTTTTTTTTTTTGGAGCCTGGCTTTGATCCGCAAAGGTCTGGTTGCCTCTCAGTTATTTGGTTTGCTTTTTGTTATCATTATTATATAGTCATTTAGCAGATGCTTTTATCCAAAGCGACTTGCAGAGACTTGGAGTGAACTAGTCCTCAGTTTTACGTTTCATCTGAAGGACGGAAATGCAATTTTGTAATGCATTCTAAAGTGTTTTACTTTTAATATTTAATTAGAAATGCTGGTGCTGTAAATTGGCTTGTATGTTATCTAGGTTGGTAGATATCTGAGACTTTACTAGACCCTTAAATGTCAAAGGTCATAGACCATTTATCCCATCAGGTTAAAGGTTAATATCTCCACACATCTGAAAGACTTTTTGAGTGTCGGAGAGTCAAGAGCAGCTAATGACCTCACAAGGTCAGAAGTCAAGGTTACTTTTTTACTTCAAGGAAAATGTAATTGATAGAGCTTTTACTTAGATCGCTGTAATTGTATTAGATAGGCATCATGTATTTTTCCAATATGTGGTATAATAATATACCACTTTATAGAGTTAATTTACATTTGATGTCACTGGCTACTCTGAGGATCAACAATTTACTCAAAGCCTCGGCTAGTGTATTCTACTATTACAACAGCCTTGACTTGCATAAAGAAGGAAAAACATTGCGTGAAATAGCTTGCATCACTCGGTTTTCTAGGTGTGGTATCTGAAGCATAATCAATAAGTACAGAGAAACATCAGCTGTATTGACAAACTCAGGACTGGAAGACCCAAAAAGCTGTCTAACAAGGATGAGCAATACTTGAAGATAATATCCTTAAGGAATAGAAAGAAGACAAGCGTTGAATTGACAACAGAATTGGCAGAAGGCACAGGTGTTGTCCATCAAATCAACAGTACAAAGGTCACTCTTAAAATCAGGACTTAAAGGATGTGTTGCAGTAAGAATACCTCTGTTAAGAAAGGGGAACAGGACTAAAGGGCTAAAATAGAACAAGATCAAGAACACATAAATGGGACTATGGAAATTTAGACTGTTGATGGAAGGACAACGACACCTGTGCCTTCTGCCAGTTCTGTTGTCAATTCAATGATGGTCTTCTTTCCATTCCTTAAGGCAGAGCCGATGCTAGGATTTACTGGGCCCTGGTGCAAAAGTGTGAAGAAGAAAAAAAAAAAAACCTCAACCTAAAATAAATCTAATTTAAGTTTTGTTCCAAAAATGAGTACAAATCATGTGCGATTTTTGGGGAATTCAACTTCAGTTTCTTTAACTTGGGTTTTGATGGCATATTCGATATACCATACGTTATGTGCTTATTACCACAACTGTGGAAAAGTTCCACCGAGTGCTTTTTTTTATTTTTTACCGGGCAAGTCTATTATGGAAAATTGGGGTGTGATATTGGAGTTCGCACCGAAAATTAAGGTTGATTGATAGGCCTATGTGTTTATTTTTTTCAGAAGTATTTGTGATTATATACCTTGTTAGTAAACTGTTTGTTATAATCTTTATAAGATGCAGCTGTGAAAGTTATGCACCCCCCCCCCCCTCCAGTAAACTGAACAGTCTGTTGTTTTTAATCGACACTGACCTATTATAAAGTTTCATGCTGAGTCCCTCCTACGTAGCTCTGATTTAATAATGTGTGTTTTGACTGACAGTACAACTTTGCCAAAGTTTATTTTTTAACCACCGGGAGAACTTTTTTTTTTTTGATAATGGACTTTGGAAAAAAAAAAGGATTGGTATGAGCAAAGATATTATAGAATATCTTTGGTATGGGCCCCAGCAGAGGCTGGGCCCGGGTGCAGTCACATCCCTGTCCTGGGTTTGTCAATTACAGCTGATGTTTCTCTGTACTGTTGATTATGCTTCGGATACCACACCTTGCAAATTGAGTGATGCAAGCTTTTTCACTCAATGTTTTTCCTTCTTCATGCAAGTCAAGGTTGTTATAATAGTAGAAAACATTACTGGAGGCTTTGAGTAAATTGTTGATGCTCATAATGCATCAGAGTAGAAAAATGCAACATTTCTAAGACTTTTACAGAGCAGTATATATATAAACAATAGTTTTCGAATTAAGGAGAATGAAAGCAATGAATAGAGAACAATGGGTAATTGGGAAATGTGCAAATATCAGCATTACAAGACCCTTATATATATATATATATATATATATATATATATATATATATATATATATATATATATATATATATGATACTGTGATTGACTAAGGCTCTAAAACCTCTGTGCATGGTATACTGACAGCTACAATGTTGTGTACTGTATAGGTCTCTGGAGCATAGCTCTTTGGCTAAGGGAAGTTGTGGTAAGCAGGTTTCAAAGAGCTAGGAGGATTTTTTCCACAGTAAAATGACTTGTGAAATGTAAAGGAAATGGATTGTCAACAGTGTCTCGATAGAGTGCGTTGAATGCTAACCTAGGGCGGGAATGTAGTAAACAGGCACTAAGGAATTATATTTTAATGTGAAATTGAAAATGAATGTGAGACAAATCATCTGTAATCATATTGTATATCTTGGAGAGATTTTCCACTGAAGAAATGTACGATTACATACGATTGTCATGCATGGTAAAAAAAAAAAAAAAAAAAAAAGATCAATCAAAACTATTTCCAGATATTTTTTTAGGACACCATTTCAAAATATTTACAATATATCAGAAATCAGCTGATGGAACAAATAATTTCAAGTTCCTGTGCCAAATTAAATATAAAATGTCTACTGAGAGCTCCAATTACCGGTAATTGGGTTTCTGCAGACTACTGTATTAACATGTATACTCAAAATGGAATGTTTTAGTCTGGAAGCTTAACATTTTTAAAACTTACTCTAATTAC
The DNA here is from genome assembly GCA_030684275.1 of Acipenser oxyrinchus oxyrinchus. NCBI lineage: Eukaryota > Metazoa > Chordata > Actinopteri > Acipenseriformes > Acipenseridae > Acipenser > Acipenser oxyrinchus. The sequence goes on from CM060258.1 coordinate 37,659,511, forward strand.
CTGGGGAAACCTTTTAATTCTCAAATCAAACAGTTTAAAAGTTAACACAATCTTAATTAGTTTGTGTCACATGTATTGATGTATATTAATTATAGTGAAAAATGCTTTTAAATCCAGTTTTATCTCTTAAATGTGTACACTACAGCTATGGACTAGAATTTTAGGATTGAGACATCATAAAAAAAAAAAAAATAATAATAAAATATCGGTATATGAACATCATTTAAATATTTTATTTAATATAATGTAATCAGAAAAGAATACAAAATGATATCGCAAAGGTCTATTGGCAGCCATAATAGTAGTATAGTATTTCATGTTAAATTTTTCAATTTTTGTCAGTTTTTCGTTAAGTATATGGAAAAGTTAGTTTACTTACTGTAACCCTGGTTCCCTGAAAGAAAAGCCGACCACCAACGACATTATATATGGGACATGCCTGCCCATTGGGTAGGTAATTGCTGAGCTCTCTATACCAGAGCTGCAGATAGGCCCCTTCCTGGGATGATGCACTTGGTCCCGCCCATCAAGGGATTAAAAACCGTCATCCTGAAGAAGCCATTTCTCTTTTTCCATTGAACCAGTGAGGGCGACCGATGCAACCTCGCGGTTGGTGGTCGTCTTCTTTTTCAGGGAACCAGGTCTATGGTAAGTAACCTAACATTCCCTTTCAATTCGAAGATGACCACCAACAACATTATGTATGGGATAATGTATACCAGAGCCGTTGCGAGGGAGAGGGAACGGCAGCATATGAGGGATGCATCAGAACTGAATAACCCAATGGAAGAGATTGACCAGCGCCTTCCCGAACCGTTCCCAAATGCGCTCCACTACCTGAGGGTGGAGTCGCCACTCCGACGGATGCAGACTCTCCCTGGAGAGGAGGTCCGCTGCCCAGTTCACAACTCCAGGAATGTGCGTCGCCCACAGGGACAGCAAGTTCCTCTGAGCCCATGTCAGTAGCCTGAAGGCCATGCGATGCAACCCTGGGGACCGTAGACCACCACTGTCATATTGCCCATCCGGATCAACACATGTGTACCCCTCAGCGCCGGTAGGAAGTGGTGGAGAGCAAGGGAGACCGCTTGCAACTCCAGCATGTTTATGTGCAGGGATGTCCAGCAGTCCGGCCAGGATACGTGTACTCCTCTGCCTTCCCAGACCGCCCCTCCAATCCAAGTTGGAGGCGTCTGTCATCACCACTTGGTGGTTTAACACTACTCCCATTCACACACCTTCTCGCAGATGAGAGGTCGTCCTCCACCAGTGTAAGGCTGCCGAGCACGCGTGAGACACCAACGCATTTGGTGTTGAGGTGGAACGCATTGAGCCACGCTTGTAGCGGCGCATGCTGAAGCAGACCCAGCTGAATGACCAATATGGCTGTGGCCATCAGACCCAACAGTTTCTTACACAATAGGAGGGTGACCTGCGATCCCTGTTGAAGCAGGGAGAGGCAACCCTGAATAGCTGCAACTCTGTCGTCTGACAGGTATGCGCGCATCGTACTGGAGTCCAGCCGGAGCCCCAAATACGTTGTGTACTGTACCGGTGTAAGCCGACTCTTTGCATCGTTGATGGTGAGGCCCAGCCTCGCCAGGTGCTCTGTCACGACCAGCGTGTGGGCCACTGCTCCCTCTCGCGACTGGGAACAGATCAACCAGATCAACAGATCGTCAAGATAGTTTATTACTCTGATCCCCTGCAGCAGCAGGGGGCCAGGATAGTGTTCACGCACTTAGAGAACGTACAAGGAGATAGGGAGAGGCCGAATGGCAGCACAACAAACTCGTAAATGCTTCCCTAAAAAGAGAATCAGAGATACTTCCTGTGCTCTGGATGAATGGGAACGTGAAAGTACGTGTCCCGTAAGTCCACGGTGGTGAACCATTTCATTAGCTTAACCTTCTATTGTTCTTTTATTATCTGTTTTAGTTTGAAAGCTTATTGATAAATCATTTAAACTCCCAACTGTGCAAGAACTCCAACTGTATTTATATACTAAAAACGAGTCACCCCAAAAATGACTTAATTCTCAAATCTTAGCTCAAAAAATAGCTATTTCTACGCCAAAAACTGAAAATGCAAAAATCCTGTAAAAGTGATTAAGGTGATAATAACTTTCATTCAGCCAGGACTTTTCCTTTTTAAAAGAAGGGTTGCTATGAAGAATAACTTGTATTGTCACATCTATAAAAAAACTGGAGGGTTTGTTTTCTAAATTAATTTACTTACTATATACTAATGGGGTCTTGCAAATATGATTCATCTATAAAGTACCCTTGATACAGTAAAAACCTGTTCTTTTAACATTCAATTTGAAAATACTGTAACTGATTAAATTCTGAATATGTTAATTAACAACAACACATCTCATTTGCTGGATATTTTCAGAATGTATTCTCCCAAGGTTATTATTTGCTTAATGAGAAATATTGGCTTAGATTTTTGTAGTCCTACTGTGACATCATAAGTATTTACTATTAGAGATAGAGTTACCAGGGCTGTGTTCGGGTGGGCATGAAACATGGAAGGGACCTGGATTTGGATTTGGATATTCCTTCTTGAACCTAGAGCGTTTTTTTTTTATATCTAGCTGTTTAATTCCCAATCTTAACCTCAATCCAGTTTGTGTTTCATATCCATCCACTGTATTAAACTACGTAAACAGGAGTAAACCAAACATTTAATGTTTTTTCCCAAACAGCCACGTGTTGTACTTATGAAGACACAGTAATTCAGCCATAGTACTTAATTCATCAAAAGTAAGAAAAAACCATTTCAACTGAGAATCCTATTTCTATGTTCTATGAACCCTAGCCTCTGCTGTGTTTCTCAACAGCACAGTCATTCTCCAATTCAATCATTAGAAATGCATTAAACAGGGAAATAAAACCGGTATATGCTTACTGTTAGAGAAATCTAATATTCAATGATTTTTTCTTATCTTTGAGAGTAACCAGAAAGTTCAGTAATGGAAGGAAGGGCAGGAAAATGATAAACTGTATTAGCTTGCTGGTGACAGAAAAATCGTTACTTTGCATTATAATGCAAACAAAGAAGATACACTTTGGGCTTCTATTCACCAGCTAATACAATTATAAAATTATATAAGCCTTCAGTACAAAATACAGAATTGAATTCAACAAAATAAATAGAAAAGATACACATCAGAGAGATAAAATGAAGAGAAAGAAAAGAAGTCCAGTTAACTTGAGCCTTTCATTAAAAAGTATGAGGACCGATTATGAAACAGCAAACTATGTAGTCTTTCAATGCTTTTTAACAGCTATTGGCAACAGGCAGGTCTCATCTCTCAGCATTTTTATGGAGCTGCTTTTTTTTGCCAGTTGGCTTTTTTATTTCATTATACCTTTATAATTAATAGATAGCATACTGTATGCAGCATGCTAAGATATGACTGTCAATCTCATATAATGGTTTATTGCACATAGTTTTATTGCACCAAGTTTATGGGAGTAAAACGTTATTGATGACTACTTTGTAAGCAATACATTTTCATAGACTTTTTCAAGGAATACATAAAAATAAATCAAAACTTCAATGTTAACAGGTATTCATTCTGCATATATGTATGCAATGCCTTGTGTTACAAATGAGTGTTTAACATAATGTAAAGCCCTCTATATTAATGTCACAATTGACAATATAGGACAAACAATACAACAGTTGTATTCAATTTATATACTGTTCTGCTCAAATAGCAGCCATATAAATCAGTGATTAAATCGAAATTAAACAGTGATAAAACAGCCAAAATGAATGCCTTGCAAATAAACGATTAAAGTCAATCTAAATTGTAACTATTACACCCTGCATTATTAGAAATGCAAGGCTGTAATTAGTATCCTTTGCCAGCATTTCAATGCCATATTCTTAAGACACTGTGAGAGCATAGAAAAATAAAACAAGAAGCATGTACCCACACTCCTGCTAAATGATTTTCATGCAGGGGTGTTGCTTTGTACAGCCATCCATGGTAATTGCACTTGGCAAAAAACAAAGGTCAAAACAAAATATAAATATTAAAATAAATGCATTGATATGTTTTGTTGATGATCTGCATCACACAGTAATGATATGAATATGGAGTGGTGTAAAACACTTTGTTTCAGTATAAAATAGTAGTACATTAGGAAGAACATTGCTGTTAGGATGTGTAGCTGCCCATTGGGGGTGGGTGGATTGCTAAAGAGCTGGACAGCCACAGGACTGGCTGCTAATCAGGTGTCTTATTCAACTAACAGTGGACATATTTGAGGTAGGAGCTAGTTGTGGGGGTAGGGAGCGAGTCTGTGATCAATTAGAAATGACATCTAAGATGTATTGTGCAGATCATTTACTTCTGCTTACGGGTTAAATCATGAATTGCATTATAATAAAGAAAATCTGTTTACTATACAATGCAGACTTTTGCAGCACAAATGTCTATTCGTTTATTAGTTTTAGCCTACAGATAAAATACCTTTTAGGAATATAAACAGGCACATAATGTTGCTGAGGGGAAAAGGGCCGCGTTCAACACAAATGTTTATAACATTCCAGCGTGTGATAAAATCTCTTCACCAGATGCACTATCTGTCTCCTGTGTAGTTTGTAGGAGCATCTTCAAGGCTCTGTGCCCATTTATTTCTTATAATTGCCGCCAGTACATACACCTCGGGGTGCCCTAATTCCCTACTTTATTTCAGCCACTGCAAGGGATACCATCTGTCCTCTCTGCACTCTCTTCACTTTATTGCCACTGCAGAAATGAACAGTTTAGCCCTGCAGAACACACAGGCAGTTGAAAGGGTTTGTCATTGAGGGCTATTTCCCCTGCCTTTGTCTGCAGTGTTTCAATTAAGGGAAATAAACTGCCATCAGTGGATGTATATCACGAGTCACCTAAAGAACCATTACCCTTTTCTGACTATGTAGCAGATTAACTGAAAAGGGAGTTACACTATTTAATTACAGGATACACCCCGATGGACATTTTGTGACCAAATGTAGAGTTATAAAGAGTAATGCGTATAAGGAAAAATAAGGTAGCCCTCAGAGATGGTAAATATGTGTTTATATATAAACTCATTTGAATGGGTCCAGGATTCAAGTCCAGAAAGTGATGTGTATAGTGATTAAGTATCATTTTGGCATTTAATATCTTTGTTAGTGATTTAGGCAATAAAAAAAAACAACTTCCTGGTCTGTGGTCAGAGTTGAAAGCCAGTTTCTCCCTGACACTATGGAATTAAGCAGGTTTTAATTAAGATTTTTGTCAATATTTTAAACTCTAAAATAAATAATGACAATGGTCTTTTTCAACAAAACCGCATCTAATAGCATTGTAATAGATTGATATTGATAACAGGCTTGATTGCAGTGTAAGAAACTTTCAAAATACCCAGAAGATGGCAGTAGACTGTTTAAATGGACTTGCATTGCATTTTTATTTGTCAGATCAAACTTAAATATATATAGAAGACTCTGCTATTGATGTGATACAGCCATCTGAAATTTATTTTTATTTCATATACTTTGTATCAGATGGAAATGACATCACATTAATAAACTAATGCAAACTAATAGAAATATTTTTACTAGTTGTTTTTTCTTTCCAACATTTGGGATCGACAAACCTGGAGAAGCAAATATTACTACAAGGTCTACTTTTTATACTGGATTCACAGCAGTAAATCCCAAACGGCTGGCTATTATATTTGCTTGTTTATTTGTTAATTTCCCATTAGTTTTAAGCCCTTATGCCATACTTTCCAGAATTTTTTAGAAACTATGAATATTAACAAAGAGTTAAGGCAGATAAAGCCAATGGCTTTTCTTAAGTGGCAAGCTTTGCACCAGCCTTGAAGGTTCATTAATGTTTCATTCAAGGACTCATATTTACTTCAGCTAGCAATATCTGCAATCCGCTATGTCTTACAATATATTATTCCCTTAAAAATAATTATAAGTACATACTCTTGAGAACATAAGAAAGAGAACTTACAAAAACAAGAAGAATGTTATTAAATATAATATATACATACAAAACCTACAATGTTAGTGAATGTCATAATTTCAATGACTATTTTAAAATCTTTTACATGTTTCAAATACTGTACATGTAAACTACTGATTTATCTCTGTACTTGTTAGGTATTTTCTCACCCTCCTTTACGGGTTTGTAGATGAATTGTTGATGCAACTGCCATATTACATTGACATGCTGTACTTTCAGGTAGTCTGCAAATTCACCTAGTCTGCAAAAACTTAACTATAACAGATTTAACTAACAAAACTGTTCTCCTGGGGCTTAAAATGCTCCCTCCTTTTTTGGAAGCTGCTCATTTTAATTATTAACTTTATATTTTTATAATTTATAGAATATTGTCTGATAATACAGCAATAACACAGCAATATGTTTTTTGCTTTAAAAATAATTTTATGGGGTTGGTCAGGCTGCAGAAATAGATCTTAAGCTCAAATATTTACTGTATTATAAAGAGATAACTGTAAGGCAGAACCATTTCTCTTAAAAACATTTCCGACATTAAAATAGACCCGATAAGTAAAAACAGAGTTGTCCTACAATCGTATTTGTTTTACATAAAAGTACAATTTTTTTGGTGCGAATTGTGTTTTTGTTATAATGATCATGTTTTACAGGAAGGGAAGAGCCTTCTTAATTTCGTAAGGCTGTTTTTAAAATCACAAGGAGAATTGTACCTTTAACTAGCAATAAAATTGAATCTATATTATGTATGTGCTTGTCTATTTGTTGGACTATTAACAATGTTACAGATCTATCTATCTATCTATCTATCTATCTATCTATCTATCTATCTATCTATCCATACATACATAAACTAATCAAGAAGCCACACCTGTGTATTCCCTCATTGAAGCAGTTTGTTTATACTACTGGCATTTTTAAAAATAAAAGAACAATTTGCATATTTAAAAAGTCTTTAACAAAACTGCAGGCTTAGTTTATTCCAAATGGATCAAAAATATTTGTATGGATTTATGCAATTTCATGAATACATTAACATTTGGATCAAAATTCTCCAGCATGTTAGACAATAAATTGTATAAATGGTCTAGATTTGCGATAAATAATTGTCCATTAATACCATGGCACGGTGCAGCAAATTAAAGTCTCGCTTCAATGAGCACAGTTGTAGCTCCCTGGATTTAAATACTGCTGGGACAGAGAAGTGTAAACTTTTCTTAACTTTTATTTTTACTCATGTGTAAGTTGGATTACATCTTATACTATTAAATTTTTTGAAAAAAAAGTAGACTTGTTTGTCATAAAAGTTCCTGTTTTATGGGAAGCCTGAATTCCCACTTACTTTATATTTTGCATTTACTGAAGATTGATATTCTTAGGTCAACACTGAATGTAATAAATGATTTTACTTATTTGAACGGGTCAGCTTTTCAATACCCAAGCCTTCATTAAAATATTGAATGAAATATCAGCAATTGTTTTTTTTTTTGTTGCCGTTCTTGCAATGAGCAGTTCAGGCACATGGATGAGTTAGGTTTGACACAGCATTAACATTTACAAACCAAAAATAATAAAAAGTCATATAGTACAATTCTATGCACATCATTCATGTTTTCCTATCAGGAATATGAAACCAGTAAGAGCTTCAAATCTCATTTCAAAACCAGCTCCAATCACCCTGACACATTATGCAAGCAACACACTATGCATATCAACGATCTTCAATTGTGCCAAAGTCTGTGCTTAATAACACTGCTGAGGAAAGGGAGGAGGGTAACAGTGCAAAATCTGGAACAAACTGAGCCATGAGCAAGATTGTCCAGGAAATGAAAAAGCAATAACATCTCACTCATGTAGTTTTAACATGAAAAAGCTATCATCAGTCATAAACTTATCTGCATCTTTACTTGAAAGAGAAAAAAAGGGTTGTACTTTTTTTTCCTTTGAATGTAAATGACCACATTTAGCAGGTCACATTTGTGATATTTTTCACAATTTAGGGAAAAACTGCAATTTGTAAAAACAATAATAATTATTGTGGGCTTTCTGTTGTGTATAATCTGTTAAAGAGCAATATTGGTTTTATTATTATTATTATTTTTATTATTTGTTTATTTAGCAGACGCCTTTATCCAAGGTGACTTACAGAGACTAGGGTGTGTGAACTATGCATCAGCTGCAGAGTCACTTACAATTACGTCTCACCCGAAAGACGGAGCACACAGAGGTTAAGTGACTTGCTTAGGGTCACACAATGAGTCAGTGGCTGAGGTGGGATTTGAACCGGGGACCTCCTGGTTACAAGCCCTTTTCTTTAACCACTGGACCACATAGCCTCCTCCCACTCATTTTAGTGAAATGAGTGTGAAATATTTTGTTGAAACAAGCATACTTAGAAAAACAACACTACTGCATGGACAGGTTTCACTTTTTCAATCAAATGATTTATTCCATAAATATATTTATTCTAGTGGCTTAAACAGATAAGTTATTTTTATAATAATGGTCTAGTTCACCTTATTTGACTGGTTTTAGAGGGGGAAATATATATATGTTGGAAATTATCAACATGCTGGTGTATTGTTAGTTTCTTAGTCTTTTTAAATATTAACATCATCTTCTACAAAATCTGAAGCAGCCCATCACAGCTATAGGGCCAAAAAAGCTATTAAAGGTACAATCTTCAAATAGCCTGACGCTGATGTCTTACTGATGAAGCGGGTTGCTTTTCTTGTATGCACACCATGACCTCTTTAAATTCACATAATCTAATAATACCAAGCTGCATACATTATCTCGCAATCTCAATGCTGTGATGAGGCAGCCATCTGGTCTGATACCACTGCGGCAGATAGAACATTGCATGCTTGGTCTACTGTATAGAAGAGAGCATATTTTAAAATGTCAGGATACATCAGCTCTGTATTTTGTATAATTTGCATTCATGAAAATTAATTGTGTTGTGTATACATCACGATCCAAAGCCTGGTCATACGTTTAATGCAGTCAATGAACTTCAGAGCTTAAAAAAAAGAAGCCCAATATTGTACAGTATGTTGCTTGAAGATACATTGATTTTATTTTTTGTGGACCTTATAACATCTATACGTGGCAATGTAAAGGATGTAGGTGTTCAATGTCTAATACAGATATGCAGCTGAGCGTTTAAAATATATTACTCTGCATGGTTAAAGTGTGTGTGTGTGTGTGTGTGATGATGACCCATGTTAGTACCACAATTCTTCCCCTTTACTTCTCAACCTTGTGCTGGACTGGTTCTCTAATCGGTTATGTTGGTCTCTGTCTGTTGCTGTGCATAAGAGTTGATCACACTTCTTTTGTGTTGAATATTTGCTGTCCTCATTTTGCAAAGTTTAATTTTCTTTTTTTAGTTGTGTTGCTGTTTTACTATTGGGAATATCTCATTCCTATTAGTTATTATCTATAAATATGTTATAAAGTATGCTATAAACAATATCAGATGAATAATTATAGCATACTTTATAACATATTTAAAAAAGAAAATGAAACTTTGCAAAATGAGGACAGCAGTGTGGAGTAGTGGTTAGGGCTCAGGGCTCTGGACTCTTGACCAGAGGGTTGTGGGTTCAATCCCAGGTGGGGGACATTGCTGCTGTACCCTTGAGCAAGGTACTTTACCTAGATTGCTCCAGTAAAAACCCAACTGTATAAATGGGTAATTGTATGTAAAAAATAATGTGATATCTGTATAATGTGAAATAATGTGTATAATGTGACATCTTGTAACAATTGTAAGTCGCCCTGGATAAGGGTGTCTGCTAATAAATAAAAAATAAAAAATAATATAGCAGGCTATAACGGTACACATATGTAACTTAGCCAGGACAGCATCCCGCAGCAAATCCATAATGTACACATACTGGACACTTGTGAAAATGATATTGAACATTGGGATTGTGCTTCTCAGTGAATGTCTATTGTGAAAAATCTGCCAGTATTATTAATCTGATTGGATTAGGCTTTCTTTGAAGAGATACATATATATATATATATATATATATATATATATATATATATATATATATATATTAAGTATTACTATTGACATGAACTCATTTCCCAAAACTATTTTTCAGGTTGCCACGGAGACCCCCTCCTGAGATTGAAAATACAATTGACTTCTACATCCTGTTTCTCCTCACCTCCTACTGTTCAGGAGAGGTATTATATTAGTGAAGAACCTAGGGTAGGCTCTGGTCTTTATCAAAACAACTTTTTACAGGCAAATGACAGGACCAATACTTTCTTATGGAGACTGTCAGTTCTCAGGTTCATAAACATCCTCAAACATTTGCAAAACATTATAGGCCAAACGATGTCTCAGCAGGGGGCTGAGAGACCCCTTAGTTAGGAAACCTACAGACATGCCTGTGTGTACAAAATGTATTAGCCTTAACCCTTGCATGCATGGAATATTGAAAATAGCTGAAAAAGAGTAGCGTTGGACACGTAATAAATATATTTTTCATTGAAAATGGCTTTATATGGGGAACAAATGGCATCCTCATATGAGGTCATCATGCACTTGTGTCTTCCATATGTCTCCATAAAGACTAGAAGAGAGTTTTTCTTTCTGTCTCCATATGAGGTCACCATGCATGAGAGGGTTAACTTAAGGGATATTACACACATATAGTAAAGACACAAAACAATGCAAATAGCTATATAGTATTTCATCAAATAAACAATATTCATTTATTTTTTAAATGGTAATTTATTTGTGAATACAGCTATCGATTAAAACAATGTAAATCCCCACACAGTTCAGTGTACTATATGTTTTCCTCTCACAGTTATATATTTTTCCTCAGAGTCTCTAGTGTCTAGTTACATTGTTTGGTCAGCATTCTGAACTAAATGCATCCTTCCATTTTGTCACACAGTTTCTGTAACCAAGAATGCTTAATCATTATAACTTAGTTTTAATGAGATGTTGTACTGTATATACAATCCCAGTGGAAATCCACTAACTGCCTTACCTAGAATTCTTCCACATGTTATCCACTGCATGGAATAAAAAAGGAAGTAGAAAATTACTTTTCACTGTTCACATTACAACTATACATTTAAACATTAAGGTTAATGATACATATGCAAAAACAGAGAAAGTGTTAGTTTAATTAAGATGTTTCCTTATTTCTATTTTGAGGCAGTAAATAGCTTTTCTATAACAATGTTAAAGAAGAACACACAAATGAGAGATTCTTTGACTGTGGAGAAAAACACTAAGAGTTATACATTGGAACTAGGGTGGAACTTTCCTTAAAGTGACCTTTTAGAAATACCAAATGTCAATAACTATGATCATGCTGTGTCTTTATTTAATGCAAACTCTGCATCATAAAAATAGAGACACAATAATTCACGAGTCCAAAAAATGAGCCATCGTTTTCGATGGATTTCAGCCACTAAGGTTAGATCTGGTCATCAGTTTGTTATTATGGTCAATTTCCTAATATATTTTGAAATATTTATAGCCCATCAGTTGGCAAATGAAAACAGAATCAAGGCTCTGGGTTTATTGTGATTTGTTGTACATTCACAAAATGTTGAAGCGATGTACTGTATTAGTAAACCGATTGTTGAAAAAAAAAAGTATTACCTTAGAGTCAGCTGCTATCTCACTCACCATCAAAACCTTCACCGGTGGTCATTACAAAAACAGTGCACACAGGATAAGAAGTGTGGGTCTCAAGAACAAGCAACGGCTCAAAGGGAACATGTGTTTGAAAGAATCTAGCACAGTTTTACGTTGTCTTGTCTTTCTGCACCAGGTAAAGAGCGTGACTTGTCCTTCTGCACCTATGCCAGAAAACCATGGAACCATGGTTCAGAAAACATGGTGCGTTATTTGCAAAGCATTAACCAGTGAACCAAGTCTACTGTAAACCAGTTAGAAAACGCTGATGTTAAAAAGATTAAAATAAATAACTCAGGAGGTGAATGTAATACTTCTGAAACATTAACATGGTGATAAATGTTTGTATGGCCCAGCATCTGTTATAATAGACAACAATGGCTGCGTTATTTTCTGCATCAGACTAATATCTTATGTCCTGAAATCAAATGCTACAGTACAAACAATACAGTGCATTTTAGACTGTATCAGTATTTATTTTACTTGCAGTATGGTTCCGTCTTGTTTTCTTTTGTTTGTTTTTTTTCAAACGGTCTCAATATGAATTTTATAAACGTATTGTAAACCCCAACTTCAAAACTGACGTTTTTTAATATGCAAGCCAATTGATAGTTGACAATATGCCGCTCATAGAAAATAATTAATTAATGGTTAACTATAGATATTATTGTCTCGTGCATTGCATTTGTCAGTCAACCAACGGCCAAAAAATAACTTATTGACAATCATGTTTGAGTGAAATGCCCTTTTCAGCATGTGTGGACAAAATACTTTGCATCAGGTATTTATACTGCAAGGGTTGTAGTAACATACTACACATAATAAAATGATAAGGAACATCCTTTGTTTTTTTTAATAAATTGATGATTTTTGTATATATATATATATATATATAATATATATATATATATATATATATATATATATTATACAGGTAGTGGACAAAACAATGGAAACACCAATGTAAAGTCACTTAATAGGGCGTTGGACCACTATGGTATCCTGCTCTGTGGAGTTCTCGGTGGACCATTTTTAATGAAACTGGCTTCTCGCGGCCCAGGTTGAAATTTGCTGTCAGTTGATCTGCAGTTGCTCACCTGTTTTGCCTTGCACTTCGAATTAATGCACAGATATCACGATCCTGGAGTATGCACATCCGCCCACTGTTGCCCTTTGATGATGATGTCTTTCCCTCAGAGTTCCATGCCGACATCACCTTAGACACCGTTGCTCGTGAAACATCAACAAGTTGAGCTGTCTTGGTCACTGAAGTGCCTGCCAAACGCGCCCTAACAATCACCCCTCTTTCAAAGTCACTGAGGTCTCGTCTTGCAGCCATGCTAGCCATAATTATAGGCAACCAGGCCTGTCCAGCATTTTTATACATGACCCTAAACATGCTAGGATGTTATTTACTTAATTAATGCATGAGCCACACCTGTGTGGAAGCCCTTGCTTTCAATATACTTGGTGTCCCTCATTTACCCAGGTGTTTCCATTTTTCTGTCCACTACCTGTATATATATATATATATATATATATATATATATATATATATATATATATATATATATATATATATACATGATACATGGATGAAGGCTATCTTTGCATCCTGAGACATTGGAAAAAAAGGCATAATACCACAGTAATTAAAGGACTAACAGATAACAAATTAGAACGTCTGTACAACACTGACACACCACATTTAAAAAAAAATAAAAATAAACTGTGCTGCTGAACCTCGTCTTCTTTAATATTAGCATTACAAGGGTATCCATGTATTATAAAAAATAATAGACAGGCATCTTCAGTGAGTTACAGAGGAAAATAATTTCATATATATATATATATATATATATATATATATATATATATATATATATATATATATATATATATATATATACAGACACTGTCTAAAGAATAAGCATGAATTACACCAAATCATTGATTATATATAAAGGAAAACTCATGGTCTAAGTACATTAGTGTAGATGGAAAAATAGGTCGCAAGAGACCCAAGGTGGTTTCAGGTAAAGGCTTTAAAGGGATTATGAGGGTTAAAAGCTAATATGAATTACTGATAACATTTTCCCATGCACTGCTAACCAACAAGTTAATATATTTTAAACAAGAGTGGATTGACAGGTTTTATGAGTGACATATTGGGGTCATGATCGCAAACCACTGGGACGCATGGTGGTAATCTGATTAGATTATGGAAAGAAAAATGGAAAATGTCGGTTATGCCCAATGTTAACAGGAAATGAAAGGTCCTGGTACACTCCTTGTTAGCTATGCTTTGTTTCCAAAGGCCATGCATTGCTGACTGCCATATGAACACGTTCTAGTTAATTATTATTTCCACAAGCAAGGTACAGGAAATAATTGTATCACAATTTTTTTTAACCCAATTATTTATGCAGCTGCTATTCCCTAAGGACCAGACCAATTTGTCCAGCTCAGAAATAAGGGTCTCCCAATCTTTTTTCCACAGAATGTTGAAAAGAAAAAAAAACTAACTAATGAAAAGAACACACAGGAAGCTTATTATTGTTTCATCATTCTCACCTACTGGGATCTGGCAGCTAAGGAAGAACCTTTTTTTGTACTGAAGCAGTCTATGGTGGGTTGCCACTTCGAGATTTCCTCTCCATTCATTGAATAGGAATTTGGCTCCCATTTCCTGCAAGAAATGGCCCAGTATTCAACACATGCAGTGCCAAGCTTCTATTTATGTAACCACATACTGGGATTGATTCATGTAGAACAAGCTATCACTATAAACAGTATTCCATTAATGGACTATAACAGTTCATTATTCAAACACAGCAACATTTAATTTAGATGCTGGTTAATGATAAATATCCCTTAAAAGATTCATAAATACAATAAATAATAATAATAATAATAATAATAATAATAATAATAATAATAATAATAATAATAATAATAATTTGGTTTAAAATATCCACACCATGGCATCACTCAATCAGATAAAAACAGCATTTTAGTCTACTCCTGCATTTTTGCCTACAGCATGCAGACTGGCATCTGACTAAAACACTGTGTCTAGTCTGTGCAGATGGCTTCATCACAGTGGAATGCCCCTTAACTCAATGAAGAATCACAATAAATCAACAAACCCCCCTCTGCTTGATTTCATTGCCACACAGACATGCTCAAGATTTTTCAACACTAACTAGTTAACCAGCAGTCAAAAGCTTATGCATTTCTTTAAAGAGTTCTGTTTCTAGTGAGTTGTTTCTTGTGCAGTGCAGAATGCTCACCTCACACTGTTACCTTTCCACATAGTTAGTCAATACTGCTAGGCCTACATGTGTTTGGGTTGGTTGTATCTGACTTGTCCTTCATAGATTCCACAAAAGAAATATGTATCACACAGTTATGAAGGTACACAAAACTTTATTATAATCATAAAGCTACTGCAGTAGGAATAAAAAAAATGTACAATGACATCAAAATCAATAACCTTTGTAGAAATAACCCTGTCATGTTTTATGTTGTTATATGGCTTAAAAAAAGGTTTTTCATTCAGTCATACTGCATGCTGATTCCACTTCAACAGTAACTAGATGGTGCAAGTGTACAATACGTGAAAGTAATCAAATTCCCAGGTGGATGAAGAAATGAGGATGACAGGAGAGTAGACCCCCAATATCCCCCAATAATAATCTTTTTTTTTACAGTTGTAATATACAGTTGTGGAATTATATGTAACTGTGTTATAAACATGTATAACATAGTTTGGCATTTTGCTAAATATTTAGACACTTTGAGGGGATCCAAATCCCATTGCAAACGTATTGCTATTTAAAATATTCATACTAGAGCATGATATATTGTGGAAAAGGAGATTTCAGGATCATTAAATACTATATATCATTGATAATGATGCATCTCTACACCCTGCTTTAATGCTACCACTCTCCTTAATTCTACATATTATATAACTCAATATTGTAAAGTTAAATAGGTTTGTTTATTTTTCGAAAATAATATTTCCAGTCCTCTTGATATGATTTTCAATAAAAACAGTTGAATTCTGAGACAAAAAGGAAATCTGATGTACAGAACGTAACTACATACGAACTGCACTGACAAATCTTCAAACAAAATAATACTGTAGGTTTAACCTTACAGGACCCTTCAGTGCCAGAAATAAGTAAATAGGTTTAAATTGTATTTGCTTACAATTGTAAGTCGCCCTGGATAAGGGTGTCTGCTAAGAAATAAATAATAATAATAGAAGGCAAAACCAGCCCCCCTTCTTGGCTCAGCCGAAGTCTTTGAAGATCATGCCGACCCAGGCTTGAGACTTGTACCTGTGATCGTAATCAGTATTTTAATTAACAAAGAACAAAGGTAACAATAGTGTATAAAATAAACCAGTTTCTTATCTTGTCTATATGATAGAAGCAGGCACCAGCCCAAGGTGTCATGATAACAACACTTACAAAACAAAAGGTCCTTTGAACCATCAAAACAACCCGATCTTATCCTGTGTTACAGGCAGACCTTTTGGCTGTGTGCGAGGTTACTTCTTATAACCGGAGAATTGTAAAATGATTAATACAATATTTTAAATCTTACAGTATAGTACAGTATGTTAACTCGTTTTTGTTGCACAAACTCCAGTCCAGAGCTTGAACAAACAACATTACAGTATTACACTGTAATATAGTCATTTTATATTATATAACATTGCTATTAACTTAATCCGAGTATAAACTGTTACATTTAATTTTACAAAGTATGCAAAAAATGACATAATTTAAATTCCATGTTAAAATATGCTTCTCAAGGTTTATTTTACACCCCCCATTAAGTAGCAATATAATGGTTTTATATTTTCATAATTGCAGATCTATTCATCATCTATGTAAAGCATTTTAGTGCCAATTTACAGCTTGTTCAATAACGCCTTATTAGTAAACTATAACACATATGTTAAGCATCTATAACATGTTACTACACCATTTTAAGACACCTTAAATGACTAATTAAGGTTTCACCAGCTTTCAACAAGATAAATTGAGATAATAGTGGAGGGAACCAACCAAGACATAGATTTGCTTTAATAGACTTGCCTTCAGTAATGTGGATTTCCTATTGATAACTGAAATGTAATGCTGCCTCCAGGGATCAGCCTATTTGTGGCCTCCCTGGCGCATCAGCATAGCAACCATCTGTAATGTTCTCAAAAACAAATTACTACAATGCAAAGGTTTTGCTAGAAAGCTTGTTAAGTTCCATCGATGTCCAACCAAAAAATGATAACTGACTACTATTTCGATTGAACCTTATTTGTTGTCTGTTTGTGTTTTGTATTATATTTTTGTAAAAAATAAATAAATAAAAATGAAAGACATAGCAAAAATGCTTTGCTAGCCATAAACCATGAACAAGCTGTATACCAGTATAAATTCTTGCTCCCGTAAGTTCTTCCTCCTGTGAAGTTCATCTTTCTTGGCAGGCTAGATGCAATCTCGTCTACCTTAACAACCTGCCCTTTTAATCACAGTGGCTGCTGCTTGTGTTGTTTTGACCAGGCCTCACTATGTAGTAAAATGTCATGTTCTCTACTGCTGAAACGTTCATCAAATCTTATTGCTAGGCATGATGCCAGCATTTTCTAATGTCAGAGGGTGGTTCTTGTTGAAAGATGGATGGCATTTTTACAGTGAAATTTTCCAAACCGATTGCAGGGCCTGATTAACGCATAGGCAAACTAAGCATGTGCCTAGGGCCTGAACTCAGGGGTGGGGGGGGTATGTTTTTGTTTGTTTGTTTTGTTTTTACATATACAAATTTGCACCTAAACTGGAACAAACTTCACTCACTGACATTCGAACCGAGGCATGTATCTCAAAATCAAATTGTTCTGACAGATTTATGTAACCACACATGATTCCTTGCCTCTGCAGATGCAGTTTTTCAAAGATCGCTGGATCAATCAATCACTCAATCAATATCTGTTTTATATACCGCCTTTCATTGAGGACCACCATCACAAAGCTCTTTACAAGATAGTGAGGAACAATGCATAATATATTAAACACAGTGAAATACAGGGCATAGTACATTAAATACAACATTAAAAAAATGCAAATACATTAAATATAGGCATAATACATTAAATAAAAGGATGTGCACGCGTGATATTTCTGTGCCCGCACCCCGCTGTGCTCTCAAGCACTGCCATTGAGTTCTGCTGCAGCTTGCAACAAATATTGTAAACAAGACAAAACTAATTCTGTGCAAAATAAAACATTTAACACCACTGATTTTCTAGATATACAGTATGTTCAGTCTCCTGCATTGCTCAATACACGAAACCCTCGATTTAAAGTAACCTTATAAAAGTTTTTTTTTCTTTTTAAAACACATTTTCATTTTATTACATGTAAATACTGTTCAGAAACATCAATCGTTCACGTCCATCAATCTTTGAAAAAAATGCAGCTGTGTGGCATGGAATCATCATCGGTACAGAAATCTACCATATGTAACACCTAAACTTACTTGTATGACAAAACATTGGCGATTTCTCTGTTCTGGAGAAAATACATATATATATATATATAAAACTACATTTTATAGGTTTGATAAACAGCATGCTTAATATTCACAGATAAATACTGTTACATTTTATGGCAGCTTTGCCACAAAAGTGCAAGTTATTTAACGAGACACTGTAAATTTGTTCTTTATAAAGTAGTATTACTTTGTTGCCGCATTAGGTCACATTACAATAAACAGCTTGTCAAAATGTTTTATTTAAGACTGAACAAATACAGTCCTTCAGAAATGTTTATGATCATGACTGGACAGTTATGTACAATTGCCATTTTATAACAAAAAATACAGTATAATATTGTGCTTCAGATTTTTGCTGAGAAAGTGACGATAACAGTACTTCAGTAGTATAGATAAAGGAGGTGAGCAGTCATTAAATCCATCAACCACCAGGGGGAGGTCAACAAACCTTCACGTACCTTCAAGTCTAGACCAGAGGTGGCCAAACTGTGGCTCACGAGTATGAGGCTTTAAGCCAGAATGGGAGGAAGAGTTTGCTTTCACTGAAAACTGGTAAACCTGTGTCTCACCGTAGTCTGCACAAGGCGAGAAGCCTCAAACGTCATTATGAAACATATCACAACACATTTTCAGCTGAATATGCTCCTGGAGCAGACTTAAGGAGAAACAAACTGGGCTCTTTAAAAGCAGGCCTCAGCAGTCAGCAGGTGCTCCTTTCGGCATTCAGTAAAGAAGCTGATTTAAAAAAAATGTAAAACAATGCTAGTATTTACAATGCCTTGCTCACAAACATGTTTTACAGTATGTGTCTTGCAGCTCTAGGCCATATGAAAATGTTGGTATGTGGTTCGTAGTGTCAGGAAGTTTGGCCACCCCTGGTCTAGACCTAAGCTCAAGCCCACGCTTGACTGATGGATGGCAAAGGAATTTCATCTCACAGCTGTCTGACACAGAGTTATCACTCTCTTCACACACTGCTACACTGCTGTCTTTAGTCAATATGCTGGATGTAAAACCTTTATAATAGGTCAAATGTACCATTGAAGGAGTTTCAGTGGAGGTGGCTATATGCATTTACGTTGTACGCATTGTATGCTGTTGTATATCGAACTGCTCATCAGATTGGGATGAAACTAGGTTGGTGTTGTTTGGCACAAGATCATGACAACTTAAGTTGTGGTCTCTAATTGGATGGACTAATAAAAGCTACGTCTTCACAACTGCTTGTTGTAATATGATGATAAAGAAGTTATTACGCCTGATTGCCATGTTAAAGGCTATAATGAAGACAAGCTATGCTACCTACAAAATGTGTTATTTTTTAAAGCAGCTATTAGTTTCTAGAAAACAATCGTAACAATTGGTGAAACAGATGAAACCAGTGCACTCACATATGAAGGTCCTCATAAGCACATACACAGCCAAATGAAATAATGAAGTGTATGATAAAGATTACTTTGGTGAAGACTGGTGCAAAATACAGGCAGTTGTCATGTTCACCTTGTATGACAGACAGACAGGCAGGCAGACAGACAGAAGGATGGACACCATCAGTACATAAGGGTCCTCATTTTTTGAATGAGGACCCTGAATATGCCCTACTAAAACAGCATGGCAGACAACAGTTCTTAGAGAAATTGTTGAGATAATAATTCTTGTTGCAACATGATATTAATATTGTTTGTGGCACTAAACAACATATATTTTCTTAAAGTGTATAATTGGTTACAAGCTACATAGCTAGGAATTGTACTGATTCATATGAAATATCAAATCTGCAATTACATTGCTATGTTTAGAAATATTCAGCACCTTTGAATGTCTGCGGTTTCCAGAATATTGTTATTAAATTGCTTTGCAATGCACACACTTAAAATCCTAACAGTTTGTTTATTATTTGAATTACATTTTTGCATTTTTATTGTATGTTCAGTACAGCTTTTCTCTTACATTCAGAACAACAAAGAAATAACAAGTAATTACTGAATAAAAGCAGTGAAATATATATGATCTGAAACAGTGAGCTAGCTTTATTGAAAAACAAATCTTCCTTATCATCTAACAGTGATATCACCCAAGGCCTGTGGTTAATTTATATGTAAATGCTGCATATCACACTGTGGACTATTTGTCTCCAGGCTCCAACTATTTTATTTAATTGTTCTGTGAAAGAAAAATACAGCAGTTACAGAACTACAGATACCAGCATGTATTTGTATCTGTTTCTATGTAACAAGATCATTTGCAGTTTTCTTTCGCTATTACAAGTGTGCTCTTTCCTACACGCTGCTATGCTTGCACCATGGTATACTCCAGTAAGCTTGCAGCTTGTCTCCTCAAGATGGGGTCCCAAGTTTCAATGTGGTCTCGGCTGCAGTAATAAAAAGTTATGCTGGACTGTTGGTAATTTGGGTAACAGGTCATCCTAGTGCAGCTCAAAACCACACCCTATCTCTGAGCTTCTCTCAAGTGTGTCGGAAATAAACCATAAGTGGAGTGTAACATAGCAAGGCAGGTATTAAGAGGGTTGAGGTGCATTGCCTGGAGAGACTCCCCACCCACAATATCTATACCCTAAGGTTTCCACTGCTATCATTCCTGTTTTTATACACTGTGGTTTTTCACAAGCAACAGCATGCATGTGGCACGACAGAAAGCACATGGAGATCAAACCGTTTTTTAAAAATCATTAAGGATATTGGTTTGTATACTTTCTGTTACTAATGAAGCAGGAAATCATGTCTGCAATGAATATCTGATAAATGCAGAAAAAACTGTTGGTATTTTGATGCAAATGTATTGAAACAGTAATACATTTAGTAGAAAACATGCAACGTAATCTGTTGTGCCTTGAAGGTACCCCAGATATAGATTCACACAGATATAAAAGAATAATTTAATTTGTGGGTCTCTGTTGGAAATCAATTTTTCCAATATTTACGAAAATCAACCAGCAGAAGAAAATGCCTCGGAGTCCTAATGTGACAGTTGAAAGCAATATTTTGAGAATTGCTTTAACGTGGCATTAGGTTATCATTTTTAAGCTGTTACTTTATTACTTGTTTTCTCAGTCTGTTAGCTCTGCTGCTAAAAGCCCACTGTTTTCAGTGTCTGGCAGCAATGATTAGTGTTATGCAAACTGACCAGTTATTCCGAATTAATTCCCGAATTTTGCCACAAGGGGGTGCAGTGCTACAGTCAAATTAGCAGCTGCAAAAGGAAAGGACTTTGGACAGCTCAACTGCGTATGTTATCATATGCAATAAAATACTCATCTCAGGTAGAAAAACTGACAAACCCTTTAGTATTATTTATAAGGAGGTACATGGAATGGTTAAGGTAGACTTTTTCCATCTTTATTCATAACATAAAATATTTTTATTTAGTCATATTTAGTGGTATTAATATGTATTATTTAATGGGTAAGGCTTATAAGGTATCCAATTTGTTTTTGTACTGCAATTAAAATTAACACATAACTGCCTTTCTCCATACAAAGAGAGAACTGATTTATTTGTTGTTTATTGAGTCAAGAAGACCAGGGCCTTCAGCAGAGCAATATTATTGTTATCATTATTATTTATTTCTTAGCAGACGCCCTTATCCAGGGCGACTTACAATCGTAAGCAAATACATTTCAAGTATCACAGTACAAGTAATAATACAATTAAGAGCAAGATAAATACAATGACTTTGGTTCAAGCAAGTACAAGTGTGACAAAATACGATTCAATAATACAGCAGATAACAGTGTCAGTGATAGTTACATCAGGATATGATTAAATACATAATACAACAGATTAAACACTTGGCAGATTACAGTACTCAAGTACAGGATTAAATGCAGTAAAATAGGGGGCAGATAAGAGCAAGTAAAGCGCATTTAAGGAAGGGTGATAAGTGTCCCAGGGGAAGAACAGAGGAGTTCTACAGGTGCTTTCTGAAGAGGTGAGTCTTGAGGAGGCGCCGGAATGTGGTCAGGGACTGGGCAGTCCTGACATCTGTAGGAAGGTCATTCCCACACTGCGGGGCGAGGGTGGAGAAGGAGCGGGCTCTGGAGGCAGGGGAGCGTAGAGGAGGTAGAGCCAGTTTTCTAGTGCAGGCGGAGCGGAGAGGTCGAGTGGGGGTGTAGGGAGAGATGAGGGTCTGGAGGTAGCTGGGTGCAGTCTGGTCAAGGCATCTGTAGGCTGTAGGAAATAATCATGTATTAATCATTATACAGTAATACTGAAGGCACAAGCTGAAATGTTAGCTTGGTGACTTGCTGCCATCTTAACGTGGTCATGTGACCTTCTACTGATGCAACATATGCATTCTTGTTTCTTAGTTCGATCTAAATTGGGTAGCAATATTTTAGCTGTTCTGAGATCAAATATATCTAAAAAATGTTTCCACAGTTTCACATTTATACTTCATACATGTAATAATCTGGTCCCATTTAGTTTACTGTCTGCATATCATATTGTATTATTTTAATAACAATACTTTTGTATGCAAATTAACAACTGCTTTCAATTTAAGCCGTTTCAGCACATAACATCTAAAGCCACATATGCATAAATACTGTAAGCTCATACCTATACACATTGGGGATGAATCTAACAAATGATCCTTCATGAAAATCTGCTGAAAATGTATATGAAAACCAATATAAACCAATGACAAAAAGGTACTTATGCAGGCATCTGCAACACTAGCTATATGACAGCCATATAATTGACAACACTGAACAGATAAGTTAGAAAATACAGTATTGGTTTAATAAAAAGTTCAAGTGACTAGATTTCAGTCTTCCTGCAAAAAAAGAAAAACAAAACAAAACACAAATTGGCGGCAGTTTAGCTTCCTGTGCATTTCAATGGGATGAGAAAGCCATCCATTTTGGTGAAGAGGTCCCATCTATCGAGCTATGGAAGCTCTTTCAACAAATTGTTCAAAGAGTGACATTGTTACCAATGTAATCAGGGAGTATGTTGCCGTCACATAAGTATGTCCTGAAATGTTCAAGACTGCAGAATACTGCTTTGGAATACTCGTGTCAGTGCACTTTGTAAAACAGAATGCTATACATTACATTTAGTTACGGTTTAAAATGTATGTTTCACTTTATTATCCTTTTTATCTGTTTTATGTAGCATAAAGAAAAAAACTTTAAGCATGGTTTTTTAACTTAATTGGGTTCTATGACTTGTGTTCATACTGGCATTTGTTCCCTTGAATACTACTACTACTACAACTACTACAACAACTACTACTACTACTACTACTACTACAGTAGTTCTGTACAAAATGATGAAAAGAGACTTCCTGTATTGCAAGAGTAAAAATACAACTTCCTTCTTGTGGTGACATTTCTACAGAAATATGTGGCAAGTTGTTGATCAAGAGTGATGAAAATTTTGACAGAGATTTTATAAGGCCATAATCCCAGCGGAAATAGACATTTTAACAAAGGGTGAACAGTCAAATGCTGATTGGTCTTGGGCAACAAGCGAAAACAGAATCTTGAATCTGGTCGTGATTCTGTATTCTTAAGTCAAAGATACAAAGATGTTGGGCCCTTCATGTTGCAACAGGGAGCATGATGGGAATGAACCAGTCAACATGCACTCTTCAAGCAAGCCTTTTAATCACTGCACCAAAGAACCAAGCAAAAGAGCATTTACAGAGTGTAAAAGGGCATGACTCCCTAACAGGCAGTGCAGCAGACAACAATACCTATTGCAACGACCAGCCAATATTTTTCTGCAGACATTTTCATACTTACTATAACTCCTGGTTTTATTAACCTTGTATTTGAGTATTACGTTAGTGATACTGTGACAACAGGAAAGAACATGCAATCATGTTTACATTCATTTTGTGATGTAGTATTTCTGTCAGTGTACAATGTGGAGATGATGGAGGCTGAAAAGGAAACAGATGCATAATTTCAGCCAACACTAAAAAACTAAAAATGTGAGAAAAGATGAGAGGAATACATGTGTCCAGCTCTGTGTCTGAATTGGCAAGATGAATTCATACTACTCCAACCAACTGCGTTCTTCTTTCTATAAAACAAGATCACAATCAAGCGATCAGTAAGTCAGTACCTCACTGTAAGTGGAAAATGTCTTCTTAAGCCATTTAGAGAAAGACAAGATAACTAAAAGTGTTGAGAGTCCAGTCAAAGTACAAAGGTCTATGCAACTGCGTTAAATTGACAAGCAAAAAGATAAAAAAAATTTGCGTATGTAATAGAAACATTGAGATGTACAGGCACATGAGACACATGCAAAATCGAAAGCAAGCAAGCACAGAACCTGCACTCAGAGCAACCTGATAACACCAACAGTTGTGAAGCTAAAAACATTCAGTCTTAAATGTATAAAGTCTGTATCAGTGACTTAGAAAAAAATAAACACTTCTACCAAAACTGTGGCGGTATTAAAACATTAAAATCATTTTTTGCCAAAGGTTGTTTGTGTTGCACAAATGCTTAAGGCTGTTTTACAATAAATGATGTTTTAGTGCCAGTAACTGGCTATATTTATTGTTATTTTTCTGAAGAGGTTTAAGTAATCAGACTACCTTCATGACTATTCTTATTACCACACTTAAGTTTATGTACATTTCTAATTGTATCTGTTTCTTTCATTACAGTAAAACCTCCTTGATGTGTGTGCCTCATTCCTGGGTATGTGTTTCCCGTGACTGACAGCAGTGTCTTGTCTGGCTGGTCAATCAGCAAATCAGACTCAGCAAATGGGGCCTACATGACAGGCTGTGTAAATGAAGAGCACATAAACAACAACATCCACCACAAAACAAACAGTGCACTGATAAGAAGCATTTAGTGAGGAAACAGAACCCTTTGATAGTACTAAGCAGCCCTTTTTAGCAGACACACATAACCCCAGTGACAGTTTTCTTCCACAATCACTATGATTTTACACGTGCTTGATTAACCACCTGCATTTTAACAAAATGTATTTGCATAATGTCAATAAATTCCATTATGTGTCACAAATAGATTTTCACCATAACAATAACAAAGCAAATATTTACCGTTTTTGTTAGGATTGGGACTACAACAGCCTGGAGCACTGTATTAAAACAACAACACATGACTCTTAGCAAGGTCAACCATACTCAAGAATGTAAAAAAAAAAAAAAAAAAAAAAAAAAAGGAGCTTACCGTATTTCATGGAAAAAAAGTAATACACAACAAAATATTTAAAACGTTTGTAGAAATGTAAAAATTCACATTAACAAATCGGTGTACATTTATCTGCTATTTAATTGGTTTAATACAGTTGGAATACATAAGGTTGTGGGGGAGGGGCTACTGTTGTATAAAGTTCCATTAATCTTTATTATTGTCCCACAAGCGACAGGTAAAACAAGTGTTTACTATAGGCTTGTGTGTTTACTTTGATGCAATACAATTCACTGTACTTGCAAACAATAACAGTTGTATCACATAACTATTGCCAAGCTATGTGTGTGAATCACTATTTCACTATTTCTAATGTAGCACGTCATCACATCAGTGTGGATTTTTTTCTGGACGTTATTTTTTTTCATAGGTGGTAATATTTCACCAGGGTCAAAAAAAAAAAAAAAAGAAAGAAAAGAAAAAGAGAGACTGCTGTCAAACTGCCAGGAGTTTTGTAGGCTTGTAAACATTAAAGTGCACCAGTAACATTTTATTAAGTGCTAAAACGTCATATAAAGTCCAACAATGCAAACTCTCATGTTTTTACTGTCCCCACCAAATGTTGAAAATGCTGTCCATAGTAAAATTTTATTAGCATGTAATAGTTAGTTAAGCAATACAGTCAACGCTGTAAAGGGGATATAATAAAGATTTTACTAAGTGCATAACAGCAGGACTTAATACACGGAATATTACATAGCAACCTACTTCAGAAAGGAGCATGTTACACAAAGGAAGCACTGGGCGGGTTTGTACTGCATGCTTTACTGCCAGGATAACACAAACTGGTCCGTTTCCAATTCAGGATGAGTTTCGGCATTTAGCCTTGTGTCCACCAGGTCGCGCTGCAAGTCCAACAATCTGCATGAAACCAAAGCACTGCTATACAATTAAGCATTTTTATGATTACCAATTAAATATATTACAATATCTTAATCACAGTATTACATTATGTAGGGTAATGTATGTTGTAAATACACTTCGTAACATATTTAATTTACAGTTCTCCATAAATGTTATTTTCATTTTATTTCAACAGCTGATCGGTATCAGTTGGTCTACAGCACGTCTTATATTTGTATAAGCACTGGTAAACAACAAATGACAAAAACAAAACAAAACTGACAAATCGATTTTATTATTATTATTTTTTTAGGATCCGTATGTGTTTTCTTTTATTTGTTGATTTATACAGTAAACTGGAATTCTAAACATCTAATTCAATTTTTAAAAAAAGCAACTTATTTATCTGTTTATTTTTAAGCAAAACGTTCTTGGAGAATGCACACAGCTGAAATTAAGGTAAAGATCAGTCCTGTTCGAGATCACGCTGTACACAATAATGATTCACATTCTGATATTGTTAATGTAACTTAATCATTATTACTTCAATTTACCAAGTTCTGTCACTCAGTTTTTATAAATAAATACTGGTGCCAGACTTCTTTGCAAATAAGTTTTTTTTTCCTTGCAAGAAGTATCGTTATCTGTTTAGTGTATTTAACTTTTTTTTTTCTAGATGGAAAGACGTTCTGTTAAACCGCATAAGGGAGCATAGGTATTCATTTTGAAAATTATTCCATTATATAGTATTTTGTTGAATATATATATATATATATATATATATATATATATATATATATATATATATATATATATATATATATATATATATATATAATTACGATTTTTAACCTCTAATTGTTTCTTAAAACAGCGTCTAAATAAAACAAACAAAAATAAAGGAAACGTATTTTCCTTATACGTGTTTCCTCTGGATCTGTCAAGACTTTAACAGAGTATTAATAGCATCTTACTCTTTTGAGATAAAAAAAAGAATAAAACAGGATTTGCAAACTGACAAATAAGTCAGCGTGTATATATATATATATATATATATATATATATATATATATATATATATATATATATATATATATATATATATATATATATGAGACAGATCCTCTGTTTAATTGTATTAGTTTCTTCCTGTGAGAGTCAGAGGTTGGTACTGCAGGTGTAAAATACATGCATGCCACAGCCAGCAGCTGAATACTGCACTTTCTTGGTGGTTTGATCCAAGTTCCTCAGAGCAAGGCCTAAAGCCATAGGGCCATCTGGGCCTGAGGTGGTTGGAAAAGAATGGAATGACTTAATGAATTGCTGTAAATCAATGCGTTTAGTGAAGGAAAAGCCAGTCACTGGGGTTAACTGTAGCACTGCACTTAAAAGCAATATCCTACACTTGTAAAATAGTAGTAGTACTACTACTACTACTACTGCTACAATAATAATAATAATAATAATAATAATAATAATAATAATAATAATAATAATAATAATAATAATAATAATAATAAAACCTGTAAAAAATCTGGATAAATTAAGCAGTTACAGGCTATTTTTTTATAGTATGTAGTTATGTAGTAATATAGTTTCCGATTGTGTAGCAGACATATATTATTGTTGCTTCTTGCTTGCTTTTGCTATTTTGCATTGAATTTAAAATATCAGATACATTTAAATGAGTTTCGATCAGCCAAATGGACACAGTTATCAAGAACTGACACAGACCTGTCCTTGCTATTAATAATCTAGAGCATTGAGGCACAATTCTGCCCTGGCATATTTATTTCTACTAACATAAAAAATAAGTAAATATCAACTGCATTACATTAACCACTTTATAAAGTGTCAAGATGAACATCTCATGAAAATATACCAGTAGCTAAATAAATAAGGGGGATCATATGGAAGTTGAATAGTTTATTCAGAGTTAGTAAGTTACATTCTATTATGCTATCAAAAGGTAGCTTACCTTGCCATACTAATCAACATATAAATCTCATTTCCTAAGACTTAAGTGTGTATATTTGTTTTTTTCCAGAGCAGAAGCTAACCTTTGAATGTTTGCAGGTATCCTTTTATGTAAAAGATGAAAGTAGCAGCACAGAGAATAGCCAGAACAGAACAGTTCAAATGATTTGATTTGAAACACCAGAACACCATACACATACTCGTTACAGTCTGTCGAAGCATAGCCCTGTGCTGCTCATTATCTTAGTAAACCTAATCAAAACATCTCAATTAAACATGACTCCTTTAAAACATATGTCTTGAGTCTTTAACTCCTATTTATTAAAAAAGTGAAAATTTATAAGACAAAAGACAAAAGTGAGAGTGCTTAAGAGGCAGTGCGTTCGTTTGCTTCAAGTTTTTGTCAAATAAACAACTTTTTTTTCCCCATGGTTTCCACTGTGTTTTATAGAACTCATCTGTGAAAGTTTGCTCTGTATCCACTTATCCAAGTAGAAAAAGTAGAATCTATTTTATGCTAAGCAGATATGACCATATTTCTTAATAAAACACATAGTACATTCATGTCTTTTGTAGTTAACAGTAACATCTGTTACTCCTGGGAAACATACTGTTACAACAGTCAGTGGTTTGTCATGGTAAATCCAACTCATGATAAATGTAGCTTTAGACTGTGAAGAATTCTATAAGCTTTCAATAAAAAAAACTAAAAAAAAAACGAATTAACTGACGAAAGACTTATGTGGTTTCTTGGTACATGTTGCAAATATTTGGCTGAAACCACATGCTAGGAACCATGTCTTATCTCTTAAATTATTGCAATTAAATTGAAGCCATCAAAGCAAGTGCTCAACAATTGGGACAGGACACAAGCCCTTTTTGTGGGTATAGTGCTCAAATACTGGCATCTGTCATCTAACATCATCATTGTCTAGTAAGGATGTGACTTTCACATTAGGCTGAGAAATGGGACTTTAGGTAGGTTGGGTTGCTATTTGTAAAAAAGTGTTTGCAAGTTTATGAAACCTGTGTTAATGATACAGGCCGTCCTTGGAGGTAAATAGTAGGTACCTGATAATAGCACAATATCTTATTATGACAGAATTTATGGTTCCTTACAACCAAAGTAAAGATACTTTATAAAAATGACAACATTTGATTTATCACACAAGACCTATAAATGCATGTTATTACCAGCACTCTCTCTGTGAACTAAACCTACTCCTATCGCTTACCTCTGATCACAAAGAGAACCAACACAAAAATGATGTTACTTCTGCTTTCATGTACTGTATCAGCATTTACCATCAACTGAAATTTTAATGAACAGTAATAATGCTACATACGCAAGCATTTCTTTATGAGATTTGCATTGATTCCCAACAAGCATTCGTTGAGCAAAGCGAGCAAAACAAGTGAAATGCATTTTTTACAAGAAGCATGTTGAAGCAACACATTACTGGTATGCAATGTTACATGGTACAGTATCTGTTGTTTGAAACATGAATGGGTCTTTCATCTTCCAGGTTTGTAAAGCTAAGTCAGTTAATAAGACTAATAAATGATTGTTCTGTCTTGCTTTCTATTAATCCAATGAGTCTATTTCACCAGCAAGACCTGGCCCTAATTTACCTATCCAAACCTCGATAAAGGGCTAGGTGTTAAAGGCACTTACTGACCAGATCCCATTTACCAGGCAAACCCACTGATACAATGTATTAATGGCTGTGCGATCCCTGTGTTCACTCAAAGGGCACTGCTGCCATGATGTATGACCAGTGTCAGGTATAGAATTCCCTTTTTGAGATGAAGGCATGCCACCTCCACTACAGTAGCATGATGAATAACTGAAAGCAGCAATTTTCCTCTCCTCTGTCTCGTTAAATTTGTCTTGCTTTGTGGGAGCTATCAGTATTTAAAGGCGTAGCATTCTCTGTTTTCAAAAAGTACAACTCATTCTAAAATAAAGTATTTGCTGGTTGAATTCCTTCTGAAGCTGTACATTTAACACACCCATTTTGTTTAGATGCTGTGGTTTGCTGGTATCTTCAGGGTATGTTGTTCCATGACCTCCAACTGAACCCAAAAATGGTCATTTCTGCACAATATGAAGATTGATGTGCTTACTGTAAACATGAGTAATGATGTCAGCACAGCTTACAACACTAATAGTCTTTATTATTATCTCCACTTTGAACTGACAAGTATGTAAAATCTTACAGAACATATACAAGAATTTCTAAAATGAACAGTAGGTGGATAATGTACAGTATTTCAAAACTAATAAATGTGAGTTAATGCTGTGTTCAAATCTTTGGCTACCATGTACTTATTATGAACTACAATTTAAAGTTCAAATTCACCACCTGCTACTGCTTTATGAATATCATGGGCTGTATTTAAAAAAAAATATTTACCACCGTGCAAAGTATAGTATATTCTATAGATAAAATAAAAAACATGAATGTTAAAAAAAGCTTCAGATATATGACACAGGAGGGTGGTTTAGAGGTCTTGTGTGCACCTTAGCTGTTTCTTGTTAGTTCTGTAGCAATAGATCTTTTATGTTTCTTTGTTCTATAATAAAAGGTGAAAACTTCACCATGGAAAATGCTTTATGATAGTGGCCCTTGTCTTTATACTGTATTCCTCTTCAAATTTAGCAAATACATTTTTTTATTAAATAAAGCTTATTTTCATTCTTGAAATAAATACTGATGCTTTATATAAATTGAAATCTGAACCTTATGGGCATTAGAATGTAAAAGTGGTTTGACTTACCCAGGGGCGCTGGAACTAGGGGTGCTTGGGGTGCTGCAGCAACCCTGACTTTGCATGGTTTCCATCATATACAGGGGTTACAGTTTTGTTCAATGGCTTTCAGCACCCCACTATAAAAATTGTTGCAGTACCACTGGACTTACCTGTGTGAAATATAATGCTGCTCCCATTACATTTGAGGGTATGAATGATATCCTCAATCTAGTCAGCTGACAAGCTGCAAAACATACTGTGATGAATAGGGAACCTAAATTTCAATACATATCACAACTAGGCAATCGATCAGGGATGTTTTCAGGTGAGATAATGTATATCAGAATGAAAAAACAGCAGCAACAACATAGAAAATGTGTTTAATGTTTTGTGTCATACTGCCACTCTGTTCAATGAACATAAGAGATTTGTGTCTTGATGCTCAGAATGGTTCCTAGCAGACTCAATCACAATGCAGTTCAAAATCAAACTTCCATTTTAAGACCTGATTTATCTTAACATGTGATGCAAATGCAGACCTCATAATCCATATTCTTTTTGAAATGTGCAATGACAATGGAAGGCATCCCATATAGATCAATAGAACAGACACGTCCACATAAACAGAGGCAGTCAAAGCAGCTCTGTGACCCTTTCGTGAACTTTCTGGGAGACGAAAAGACCATCTGAAATGGCAAAGGTCAGTGTTCATGCTGGTCACAAGCAATAATCAGAATTACTAATGCAAAGAAGGATGGCAACTGCAGGATGATCATTTGAAACAAAATGCAATTATGTTTTTATTAAACATTATACATTATTTTTGCTTACACAGAGAAACAAATGTCTTCACCTTGGAGGTATCTAACACAAAACAAAACACATTTTAGTAAATAGACCACGGACCTGAAAGATTAAGCATTATGCAAATTACATCTGATAATTTCAAAGAAACAGATGAAGATTAAAATGCTCATAATATCGAGTTGACATGGACTGTTATGATTTTATATCATGACAATAGTACTATATATGTAAGAACATGTACATTTTGCATTTGCAATCCTAAAATCTTTCAAACACATCAATTATTTGTTGCTTTTACAGCCATTTTCTCAATTATATTCAAATATACACCTATCATTGCCCCAGTAGCTCAATTCATCAGGATAAAGTTTGCTTTTTTTCTTATGTCAGCAGGCTTATTTGGGAGCAAATGTATTTGTCCCGCTGAATCCACCCTAATGACACACAAATCTAAATCTTGTCATGAAGATAAACGGTTCTAACACACACAGTAGACCTGGGACACTCTAGATGTCTATCAACAAGACCACGTTCTTAGACCTGTAGAACTGATTGTGATGTCATAGCCAAATTATTGCAACTTCAAATACACAGCTTCTTAAACACTTGAACCAATGTAAGTGCCTGTTTCAACTCAATAACATGGCTTCTAGAACAAAACAGTGGTGAAAGTCCTATTTCCCATGAATCTGTAGTTTTCCGCTGATGATGGGATCCTAGTGGCTTTTGCATTTATTTGCAGTCAATGTCAAAGTCAATCAGTGTTCGAACTGAACATATATCACTCTACTGTGAGATACTAACAAAACCTGACAGAAGCAGACAAAGCCTAATAGTATCTGTCTATACAAGTTTACAGTAAACTATGTGAATGCAGTATGTCACAGTATATTGACAATGATTCTACAGTATATTCTATCTTTTTTTTAAATCTGTGAATACATAACACAATGTTGCTACTGTACAACACCACCAAATGGCTGTTAACTAATCATATTTCTCTATCCTTTACCATGCTTTATTATACTTTGCAGTACATTTGTATTACTGTGGAACTCTAAACATGTTGAGTTGCATTAATCATTAACCATTCTTAAATGTTACATGCTCAACCAAGTGGGTAAATAATTCTGTTTCTTTTCCACAAATGGTAATCCATGTTAAAAATCCTCTAGTGAGGAAAGGGAACTAGCTTTTCCACAAAACAAGCATTCTTCCCCAATTTGTTTCAACTGGGCCTCTTTTTAGGGTTGTAATTTTAACCCCCCCTTTTTTTACAGCTTAATGGGAGCAGGATGTGGAGGTAGCACAATGAATTCCGAAAGGAAATCAATGCTTGAATAATACTTTCAATAAAACAAAAGTGTATTTCAGCTAAAGACCCAATAAACCCAATAAACATTTGACACTGAAGGGCTGAATGTTTCAAATCTGATGAAGTTCTAGCAAGCACAGTTTATATAAGGAAATGCTTTGACTGCCTTCCATGCCAGGACTCTAAGTACAGCTCTCCATTTTTATTTAACATTCATACGTCTATTTAAAATGCTACAAAAGCTTTTGAATGTGTCTTTAATACAGTTTATAATAATATAACCAGTTACCAAAATACATAATACAAAAAAAACATTGCCTTAAATCTTTGAACTGTGTTTTCAAGGCTGCTTTAATTATTTATTGCACGACTGCCAGATATTTGTAACTAAAGGTATATATTATTAATTCACAGTAAAAATAAATGCAAATCCAACAGTTGGGAAAAGCTATCAGAACAAATCAGTATATTCATCTGTGACTGCTGTAACTGAAACTCAAGAACAAACCTTGCCAGTGGTTACTTCATGAACCACTAGGGGGAAAAGCATCCCATGATAAAATAAGGCAATCTCCAGCAGAGAAGGATGGTTAAGTACTACAGTTAGTACAATTAGTTCCCTCATCTCTCCCCCTTGCTAAAAATAATTGAATAGTGCATATGTATGTATGTGTGGATGCATGTATGTCTATATTACCTTGTTTGTACAGATCATTTCATATGCAACATCATTTCTAAAATATTTTTTAAACATCTATGCTTGTGTAACGGCAATGTTACATACATGGGTCATCACTGAATAATACTGAATCAGACACAGAGTTGACATGCCGCACAGCGCAGATTTAATAAACAACACAGGCCCCAACGCTAGGGTACCAACAATGGTAATCCTAGTGACGGATTTAATAAAGAAAAGAAAATAAAACAAAGCAAAAATAAAAGTTTGCCACACAAGGCGAGCTTTAGTCCCACTAAAAGGAACGTCCCGCTCCAGGAACCTACTACACTACTAATCGTCACTGTACTTAGTTTGGGATTAAATCCCCTTAACTGACCTACTTCTGGGCTACCAGATCCTGACATCGTCATGGCAACTCCGGCCTTTTCAAATACCCTCGGCTGGGCAATACCTTCACAAGCACCGTCTTGGAGTGGAAGGGTTATGTGAAGTAGTTCTCCCCTCCTCAGTGTCAACAAGTGCAAGCTTTCGCTCAGCACTCGACTGTGTAGCTGTGGCATTGCAGTCGTCCTCAAACCTTGTCGCTGCTGCCTTCTTAAACAGACGTAAGCTCCCCGGGCCCCCCCACCAACCACCAATCAGGACCTACCAATCAGCTCAGCTCTGGCAAGCCTTCCTGTTAACCAGGTCCTCCCTGTCACAGAAGGCTGTGCTGGTGTGTTTGGTAGCTTTAAATGACAATCTAAATGGATATTAAACATACACCCCAGTGACTGCCCTATTGCTGTCTATAGTGAAGAAAAAAACATACTTTTATATTCTAAGTTTTATTGAAATTCAATAACAGCTGTGATTTTGGCCTACCTTCACCAAGCCGTGAACTCTGTAGTTATTATGATGCGGTTATGATTTTATTATCAATCAGGAGAGAGCAGGCCACACTCTAACCTTGCAGCACTGCCTTACAATCTAATTGTGCCAAAGCTTCATCAGTTTTCAGAACAATCAATTTATTTTCTCCTGTCATAGGTTTTGGCCTACTGCACATCCCTTTATTATCAGTTTATCTTACAAGCACTTTTAACAAGAAAGAGAGAAGGCTTTTCTGTTGACCGGTGGGCCATGTTACACTGTGTTCCATCATTTGTTGCTTGTGGTATCTTAGCTGACAGGCTTAGCTCTGTACAGCTTTAGAAGAATAGAGGAGAATATTATGAGACCCCAGAGGAAATATCTGAACTTTTGAACTGTCATTAGAGAAACTATACGGAGTTCACCACTTTCTGGAAATCAAGTGTTTTGCTGTTGATGAAGAAATAATTGTAACATATAAATATAGCTGTTGCAGATAATCATTTTGTTGTATAACACAGTAGCATTTTATTTTACAAAATATTTTTCCATTCAAATGCATTTAAGCAAACTGCTGCCAAAGTCTCTCGTAGTTCCTAAAAATACATTTACCTGTAATATCATATATATGTTCTTTTTACAATGCTTCTCACTAAGAATTTAATACTGGGTCTGTCTATTATTAAACACTGACGTTCCTGTATTAATGAAATATGATTTAATGAAGCAATTAGTGTTCTGTAAATCTACAATCCATAAAATTCCAGGTCTTTGTGACCTAATGCCTGGTAAATGAGGCACTACAGTACATGGCCTTGTTTAGAATTAAGGGATCCTTACAATATTGAGTTTGCACTTTAGAGAAACCACAGTGACTCTGCAAATATTTGACTCTAAAATTACCTTAAGATTCCTTTAGCACATAAGTCATTCCGTGCTCATTTTTGTTCTGTTATGCAAGAAATGTTGATTTGTGGCAGTTTTATTTCTGTTAAAATCACGAATGTACCTGAATAGTACCATAAATCAGACCGATAGAGATAACCTACCAGAGGCATGTAATCCAACCATCAACGGGCTCTTCTATGCTTTTTATAACCTACTGCAGCTGATAGTGACAGGACTGAAAACTGCAGTCTTGGTACTGCAGAACCATGAATGCACATATGTGAGTATTTACAACAAAGCTTATAAGGTTAGATCACTTTAGCAAGAGATCAGAATCTACTCACAAGTAAACAAACACATCATATACATACATACATACATACACACATACATACAGGAAACACATATATAGATAGAGGTCTGGCGGCAGCATGAACTCTTTGGGGGCATCCACTTATTTAGGGGGGGGCTCATTTTGGAAAAGACAAATCTCTTAGCTTGTATTCTCTACTGTTTGGAAGCTGACGGTACTGAATCAATTTAGAATCTGAAACTGGAGAGGCACTGGACCGAAACTGGACAGGCCAGGCACCCTAAGGCCTGCATAGATACATATCTGCATATATACTTACATACATACATACATACATACATACATATATACATAAACAGTATACCGCTATATTCACTAATTCATTAATTGTTTTTGCAATTTATAAATGATTATAAATTATTTTGTTATACCACAGTGAAATTAAAGCAAGCATAGTGCAAGCAACTGCAAGAACTGAGACATATGGGAAAATATTGAATTGTCAAGCAAATTTATCAAGGCCAACTTTTGTAAGGGATACATGTGTTTTTTTCAAATCATCTGTGTAAGACTTGATTACACCACCTGCCTCAGAAAGATGTGAACAAGCTCCTGTTACACTGTGCTCTCTTTCTCGTAACCCACCAACTGCAAAGTCTTTCTACCATGACGTACAAAAGAAAATTACAGAACCCTGCTGTAGCAATGATAAATGTAACAACAGACACACCAGATTACTTAATGAAAAGGAATGGCACGCATCTGGCCTGTTGATTGAATATAAAAGAAATATATAATTTCCTTGATTATATCCATGGTACCAATTCGTGCTGAAAAAAAAAACTGTTTCCCAATGTGCATAAAATGTATTTTGATTTGCCAAAATACAGTAACTTACATAAAGTATGGACCAGGTTCAAAATACACAGTATTATAGAATATCCTGACTTAACTTGGATGCCAACAGGAAGACGAACAAAATATGTTTCAATGGAAATTGGCACGCTGTAGTGATTTTGTATTATATAGCCTAGTTATGAAACCTGTTATATCCTGAAAGAAGGAAATGTTAGTTTGTTCAGTTTAGTTCAGTAAATGCCTCATGAGACTGAGAGCACGAAGGGTTACTGAAAGACAGGTTTCCTTTCTCTAGTATTACAACATGTTGTTTTAATGGAGACAATTACACAAATATATACAGTATATATATATATATATATATATATATATATATATATATATATATATATATATATATATATATATATATATATATATACAGTACTGTGCAAAAGTTTTAGGCAGGTGTGAAAAATGCTGTAAAGTAAGAATGCTTTCAAAATAGACATGTT
Source organism: Acipenser oxyrinchus oxyrinchus (assembly GCA_030684275.1). NCBI lineage: Eukaryota > Metazoa > Chordata > Actinopteri > Acipenseriformes > Acipenseridae > Acipenser > Acipenser oxyrinchus. The sequence continues at coordinate 37,696,755 of CM060258.1, forward strand.
AATACATTATATTTATCAATTAACTAAATGCAAAGTGAGTGAACAGAAGAAAAATCTAAATCAAATCCATATTTGGTGTGACCACCCTTTGCCTTTAAAACAGCATCAATTCTTCTAGGTACACTTGCACAAAGTCAGGGATTTTGTAGGCATATAGTCAGGTGTATGAGTAAACAATTATACCAAACAGGTGCTAATGATCATCAATTCAATATGTAGGTTGAAACACAATCATTAACTGAAACAGAAACAGCTGTGTAGGAGGAATAAAACTGGGTGAGGAACAGCCAAACTCAGCTAACAAGGTGAGGTTGCTGAAGACAGTTTACTGTCAAAAGTCATACACCATGGCAAGACTGAGCACAGCAACAAGACTCAAGGTAGTTATACTGCATCAGCAAGGTCTCTCCCAGGCAGAAATTTCAAGGCAGACAGGGGTTTCCAGATGTGCTGTCCAAGCTCTTTTGAAGAAGCACAAAGAAACGGGCAACGTTGAGGACCGTGAGACGCAGTGGTTGGCCAAGAAACTTACTGCAGCAGATGAAAGACACATCATGCTTACTTCCCTTCGCAATCGGAAGATGTCCAGCAGTGCCATCAGCTCAGAATTGGCAGAAAACAGTGGGACCCTGGTACACCCATCTACTGTCCGGAGAAGTCTGGTCAGAAGTGGCCTTCATGGAAGACTTGCGGCCAAAAGCCATACCTCCGGCGTGGAAACAAGGCCAGCGACTCAACTATGCACGAAAACACAGGAACTGGGGTGCAGAAAAATGGCAGCAGGTGCTCTGGACTGATGAGTCAAAATTTGAAATATTTGGCTGTAGCAGAAGGCAGTTTGTTCAGCGAAGGGCTGAGAGCGGTACACGAATGAGTGTCTGCAGGCAACAGTGAAGCATGGTGGAGGTTTCTTGCAAGTTTGGGGCTGCATTTCTGCAAATGGAGTTGGGGTTTGGTCAGAATTAATGGTCTCCTCAATGCTGAGAAGTACAGGCAGATACTTATCCATCATGCAATACCATCAGGGAGGCATCTGATTGGCCCCAAATTTATTCTGCAGCATGACAACGACCCCAAACATACAGCGAAAGTCATTAAGAACTATCTTCAGCGTAAAGAAGAACGAGTCCTGGAAGTGATGGTATGGCCCCCACAGAGCCCTGATCTCAACATCATCGAGTCTGTCTGGGATTACATGAAGAGAGAGAAGCAACTGAGGCTGCCTAAATCCACAGAAGAACTGTGGTTAGTTCTCCAAGATGTTTGGGCCAACCTACCTGCCGAGTTCCTTCAAAAACTGTGTGCAAGTGTACCTAGAAGAATTGATGCTTGATGCTGTTTTGAAGGCAAAGGGTGGTCACACCAAATATGGATTTGATTTAGATTTTTCTTCTGTTCACTCACTTTGCATTTAGTTAATTGATAAATATAATCTATTAACATGTCTATTTTTGAAAGCATTCTTACTTTACAGCATTTTTTCACACCTGCCTAAAACTTTTGCACAGTACTGTATATATATATATATATATATATATATATATATATATATATATATATATATATATATATATATATATATATATATATATATATATATATATATATATATATATATATATATATATATATATATATATATATATATATATACAGTGCCTTGCATAAGTATTCACCCCCCTTGGACTTTTATTGTGACACAAAAGTTAATTAAACAATTACAGCTGTGAGTCTTTTTGGGTAAGTCTCTACCAGCTTTGCACATCTGGATCCTGCAATCCTGCAATTTTTGCCCATTCTTGGCAAAATTGCTCAAGCTCTGTCAAGTTGGGTGGGGACCGTTGGTGAACAGCAATTTTCAAGTCTTGCCACAGATTCTCAATCGGATTGAGGTCTGGGCTTTGACTGGGCAATTCTAAGACATTCAGGTTCTTGTTTTTAAACCACTCCAGTGTAGCTTTGGCTGTGTGTTTAGGGTCATTGTCCTGCTGGAAGGTGAACATCCGCCCCAGTCCCAGGTCTCTTGCAGACTGAAACAGGTTTTCCTCTAGAATTTCCCTGTATTTGGCTCCATCCATCTTGCCCTCAATCCTGACCAGTTTCCCAGTCCCTGCTGATGAAAAGCATCCCCATAACATGATGCTGCCACCACCATGTTTCACCGTGGGGATGGTGTTCTCAGGGTCATGAGCAGTGTTGGCTTTGCGCCACACATAGCGTTTTGTGCTAAGGCCAAAAAGTTCAATTTTGGTCTCATCAGACCAGAGAACCTTTTTCCACATGTTTGCTGTGTCTCCCACATGCCTTTTGGCAAAATCCAAACAGGATTTGATATGGGTTTTTTTTCAGCAATGGCTTTCTTCTCACCACTCTTCCATAAAGCCCAGCTTTGTGGAGCGTCTGGGTTACAGTTGTCCCATGGACGGTTTCTCCCATCTCAGCTGTGGATCTCTCCAGCTCCTTCAGAGTTACCATTGGCCTCTTGGTTGCTTCTCTGACTAATGCCCTCCTTACCTGGTCACTGAGTTTTGGTGGACGGCCTTCTCTAGGCAGAATCGCGGTTGTGCCATATTCTTTCCATTTTTTAATAATGGATTTAACGGTGCTCCGGGGGATGTTCAAAGTTTGGGAAATTTTTTTATAACCCAACCCTGATTGGTGTTTCTCCAGAACTTTATCCTTGTTTTGATAGCTCCTTGGTCTTCATGATGCTGTTTGTTTAGATATGGTCTCTAACAAACTCTGGGGCCTTCCAGAAACAGGTGCATTTAATCTGAGATCATGTGACACTTTAATTGCACACTGGTGGACTCCATTCAACTAATTATGTGACTTCTGAAGGCAATTGGTTGCACCAGAGCTTATTTAGGGGTGTCACAGCAAAGGGGGTGAATACTTATGCAATCAAGACTTTTCAGTTTTTTATTTGTAAATAATTTTGAAAAATATGTAGATTTTTTTCCCCCCACTTCGACATTATGGACTATTTTGTGTAGATCAGTGACAAAAAATCCTAATTAAATTAAATCCATTTTAATTCCAGGTTGTAACACTACAAAATGTGGAAAAGTCCAAGGGGGGTGAATACTTATGCAAGGCACTGTATGTATATATATATATATATATATATATATATATATATATATATATATATATATATATATATATATATATATATATATAAACAAGCATATACAAAAAAACAACAAATAATAAAAACAAAGAGCTGCTACAAACCTAGCAAATAATAAATCCACTGTCGTCACAATTATTGATTTAATTGAATTTAAATATATTATAGAAAATATATTTAACAGTAACAATCAAGAAATACTATTTTTCCGCATTGCATTACAAGATAGTACATGTTTAAGTTAACCTTAAAAAAAAAAAATTGGATAACAATATCCATGCCAAAATACCTGAAATAAGTCAAAATTAATGTTACAACAGTCAAACTAAACAAGACAGCATAATTGCATGTCTGACATCTTTTAAAGTGGTGACAGGATGATCAGGGCCTGACAGTAGCTGCAATGTGGGTAAATGTAGAATCTGCCCTGCTTCCTAATGTATGCTTTTTTATTGAACTTGCATCAATCTTATATTTACATCAAGATATGCAGTAAAATATTGTTGCCATTCTTTAGATGCCTGTGATGCAGTTCAAGCCTGTGTTTTGAATAAGCAGTTAAGTGATTGCAAAGAGTTATGTACTGATAGTTACACTGCCTGGGCAAAGAGCCATTGCTGGAAGCGTCATGCTGGCTTGGGTTGTGGTTCACTCCCCTGGTTGACACAGGATTTTCACTAGGGCTGTCCGCCCAGTCTGGGTGTGCCTAGGTCACAGCCTCACCACTGGTGGGAGATCCTGTGTTTATGGTAGTAGCAGCACTATTTTTGTTGGCTTTCCTAATGATTAGCCCTCCTATCGTTGCTCCTTGTGAAATGATTACAGCAGGCTTACTTTACAACAGCCAACAATATTAGTATGGCAATTTATTTATTTATTTTACTTTCAATCGATATGTATATGTATATATAAATACAATTGAAATGTATTTTTGTCTACTAAGATTATATTATATATTATAAATTATATATAGCTCAAAGAGCCAGCTGCCCAACGTTTCAATATGTTGTATATATATATATATATATATATATATATATATATATATATATATATATATATATATATATATATACACACAAAATATTAAGGACTGTTTTTAACATTCTCATAGGTTAAAATGGTGCTTTGAAAAATGAGAATAAACTAATAATCTTTCTCTGTAACAGCTGAACTGGGGTCCATGAACTGCACAATTGATTGAATTGATCAACATAGGTTTTAAAACCTTCCTTAACAAAACATCGCTTAACATTTTCTGAATAGGGGCCTATATTTCTGTATGCCAACAACAACAACAACAATAATAATAATAATAATAATAATAATAATAATAATAATAATAATAATAATAATAATAATAATAATAAATCTAACTGTTGAGTTTAATGCGGCTGTGGTGAAAGCAAGCATTTCAAACAGTTTAAAATGAATTATTTGTTTTGATAAATACCGGCATTATGTCATACGAGTTGTCATAGAAGTCTTCACAACTGAACCCAGATGACTGACTCTCCCTAAAAACCAGGGTACGTTGCCTGTGGCTTTCCTATGCTGTACATTCCAGCACTTATCTTTATTGCCATTTGCTCTGGCAGCTCCTACAAATCTGTTTTACATCAGCATGGTGGCGTGTCTGTGATTCCAGGGCCGCGGTCGTTGCATGTCATGTACAGTTGGAGAGGTTTGTTTCTTTTTTTTTTTTTGGAGGGGGGCTGTTTATTTATTTTTATTTATTTTTTATCCTCACGTACAATATGAATGGTTTTAAATGGCCTGTCATCTAGTGTTCTGGACTACAGGGCGATGGATATAATTTAATAAATAAAATATAATTATCTAATTAATAAATGTATGTTGCTTCTCTTTCACTGGTTCACAGGAATGTTTCAGTGACAGCAATGTTTAGGCGTAACTCGCATGCGTGTGATAAAGTTACATTTAAACATCATCGTGCGATGTATATACTTCATTTTAAAAACACTATTCATCATTACAGACAGTTCCCATATAATATTTTCAAAACCCCAAACTTCCAGGAAATGAAAGCTAATACTCTTTCAATATGTTACATAGGCATCCTCCGTGTGACAAACCTTGCCAAAAGCTTGACTAGAGTGGCTTTTTTTGTTCTACCACTGTGGCAATGAGCAAATAAATGACACACAATTTCATGGTGCAATAATTAGATTTGCCAGTAAGGGGCGCCCCCTCGCAGCTAAACGACTAAACGTGAGTGAGAGGACAACAACGAAATACAAAGAAACGTGGTTCTTCTAGAAGGGTTTTAAATGACCTTCAGTTATCACTGTACGTTTCCCCCTTTTCAAGCAAAAATCTCTTATAAAAAAAAAAAAAACACGCACCAGGCAAACTGACGCTTTCTTCAATTCAGTGGAATGAAAGTAAACGTACTGTATAGCCGTCTTTAGCAAGCCCTTTCCCAAGGCCATTCAGATTTAAAGAAATGTATTAAAAAAATAAATAAATAAATAAATAATAATAATAATAATAATAATAATAATAATAATAATAATAATAATAATAATAATAATAATAATAATAATTTAGACTGCTATGTGGTGGCCAAACATAAATTCAAGTGAAAATGGGAGAGCCTGCAAAAAGGGAAATTAATTGCATTGTTATGATTTAGTGTAAAAAGTTATCCTGTAAGACATAATTAGGGCTATTATCAAGAAAAATAGGAAGGAAAGCCATAATGTTTGCATGTAGCTGACACTTGATTGGATATCATAGCTGTCATGATCATTGTGACTTGTGAATTATGGACCTCAAGTGCCATAGCATGGAGATGGGTGATTTCCTCTTACTTACAACTGTTGACAAGGTCAAGTTGTGTTTACTTTATGATTCATTCCTACAGCAATTGCAATCTGCATTTAGACTTTCAACAAAGGCTGGTTACAGTTTAGGATTACAGCATGACTTGGCTGTCTTTACTTTCTTTTAGCGCTTGACATACACGTAAGAGCACCTCTTTAATGACCTCTTCTAAGCTCCCTGTACATTCGGGCTAAGCACTTAAGAGCAGTGAAACCCAACTGGCTTTGTAACATAAATTGAAGTATAATACTTAAGTGACAGAGTGAGAATAACACTTGGTGCAGCAATACATTTAATAGTAAGGTTATCCCAAGGTCTTCCTACAATAAAGATAGTTAACTATAAATTAGGAGCTTGTCAATAGTCTAAAAGTGTTCCTTATAACGTTTGAAAATAAGGTATACAAACTGTAATTGATGTTTGTTTTGGGGTTTCTTCAGAAATGTAACAACAGTCCTACGATTACTATGGGGCCAGCATAGATGAACGTTCGCCTCATCTTGTGATTTCATTGTTAAAGGAGACAGCCACTTGAATTCTATCAGATATAATGCTTGGATTCTGATACAGAGAAACAAGATTCAAATTCCATATTGGAGCAACAGAACTCAACTGATCTTTTTAAAAAATATATCTCAATCTTAAAATTCTAGATGGTGCAAAACTTTTGGCCATAGATGTACATTGGCAATACATTTCAAGCTACATACATTTAACAGTAAAGGCCTAAGAATCCAAATGCTATCCAGTGAAAGAGAAGTTTAACAGAAACAGAGTTAATTAAGCTGCTTCCATTATGATTTAATGCTGCCCGTCACAATTATCACCCAGGAGATATGCTGCGGCAACAGTAAACATCACTTATTATTATTATTATTATTATTATTGTGAAATGTTTAACATTATACAAATGTTTCAATGAAAAGTAATTGTTAGTTTGGGGATAGAAAGAGATTACAGTATTTTTTTTGTATGCCTACCATCCATACATACACAGAAGACAATCACACAATCATAAAAACATAAAATATTTTTTTTGTTTTGTTTTATGTAATTGAACCTAGGCTGCCAGTTATGGGGAAACACATACATTGTTTTAAATTTCAGGGAAGTGTAATAATGTTAAAATGTTATCAGGGGGATTCTGTTTTATGTTTTAAAACCTGTTTATTTTATTGTAGTTGCAGCAATTAATCTTGGTAGTTTCTAGATTAATTACCACACTGTGGTTAAGTCCTTCAAAGTGCCTTAAGAGATTTTATTAGCAGAACATTTGTTTCATAATATGGGAATTAGAATGTAATCTCTATAATCTAACTGGTGAAAATGAAAACCAGATGTGCACTACAGTTTCATTTTCCTTACTTTCATTGAGTTTATTTTGTATTAGCTGATACATTAACTGTACAGTATACAGTACTGGCATTGGAGTTGTTGTACATCATTAGGAGGTAGATATTACTTGTGGGCAAACCAGGATAATGAGTGAAAAACAATAGCAATGCAGTTACACTTCTGCCTGTGTTTTCATTTTATTTCTTTTTTATTTAGATTGCTTTTTTTCTGGAAATCATAAATACCAGATGATGAAATCAAGTCAACCAGTATCAGCAATGTACTCACAATTCTGTAATTAATGGGCATAAAGAAAAGTCAAAGATATTTCAGGTTTATTTGAATTATGTTATTCTTTGGCCTTGAATTTATTTAGCGGTTTTACCCTAATACAAATGTACACATTGATAATGGAATGTGGAGTTGTTAGATGTCCTATACATGTTTTTTAATTGTCTTTTTTGTTGTCTTCGATTCCTTATTTAAGGTGTGTGCTGGAGTGTCATTCCAATCTGTGACAGAGCCACAGCTCTCAGTTAGAAATGGAGGTAAATTAATTGGTAACTGAATTGTTAGCGCAATTGGATTAAATGTACATACAGACAGTGTTGAGTGTGTGCAGCCTAACCCCACTTCCTGGAAATAATTAAATAAAGTGGATATCCAGACTGTTTATCTAACATGTACAGAAGCAATGTACTCACTTTACCACATTAAAACAATTACAGACCAAACAAAAACTGTAACAGAGTAATTAAAAAAACACAATGAATTCCAATAAAGTATGACGTGCAGGACATTAAAACATGTCCTAAAAATGATGTATCATTTTCATGCAATAATGATGAAATTACTAATTTTAACTTGGTCTGTCCCTTTATCAGTTCCCTTTATCTGTATATCTTTTGTGGTTTCTGCATTCCAAGTCGTAGCATTAAGTATTGTTGCACAATTCATGTTAAACTTGTAGTGAGGGTGACCTTAACCTTTCGGATAAGGAGGTCAAAGAGTCACTCTTTCTGAGCTGGTTCATGACTTTGCTGGTGACCGGGTTGGAAGCTATAGCACAGAGATGCCAGTGGACTCAGGAAGTTTCAGGATTCACATTGCCATTGATTGGAGACAGAGCACAGAGTAAGAATAATACAAAGGGTTCATTCAAGGGGAGAAATGCTTAGACTGGGTCACAGGGTCCAGTGCTACTAGCTAAAAAGACACAAATACTAAAATAGCTTTATATGGTTGTAGCCATATGCAAGACTGAAGACAGCCTATCATGTATTCTGCCCGTGATTATGTATTTTAACCATGAGAGCCACTTCCCATGACCATCATCTACAGGCACAGTGCTTAGACCAGAGATCTAGCAGTTTTTTGTCTTACTGCCCATAGGAGCTCGTAGAGGCTAGTGAGGCTAGTGTGCATATGCAGTGGATAATCTGGATATAATAAAGAGAGCGAATACTGATGTAAAGCAAAAACAAGGCTAGGCGTGCATTAAATGTGCCTTCAGATATTTCTGGTTACTGTATGCCGGTATCAATACAATGAATCCACAAATATCTATGGACATTATCTATCAAATGTTGCATCTGTCTCAATTGTAGGGGTTCACTGCACTGCCAGGGATATGACCACTCTGTGAACTCTTGCATTCCTAAAAACACAGCTATCTGCAGTCTGCAATTTGTCATTTCGGAGGTTGACTGTCAAAGGTCATTTACTCCCATTGCTGGAAGCAAGAAAATACTCAAATGATATACAGATATATACAGTTTATAACAACAAGCTTGTTTACTCACTGTTTTTTCCATCCAGCTGAAGAAGGACTTGTAGTCCGAAACGTCCTGATAGAATTGATTTTTGATCAATTATTCACATTTTTGTGTACCTACATGGCCCTTTTCTTTTTGAAATGTTTTGAAATATGTATGTTGAATATTTATGAAAGATATGTTGTTCTCAGAACTATCAAGGGACATTAGCAAGGCAGTAAATTACATGGGAAAACTGAGTAGACCCTACAGAAAATGTATTCTGTGCTGAAGTTAGATATTTAATATTTTTTTTAAACATGAAATATAATTGTTCTACTTTATGGGTGTTCATGTGCTTCAGACTGCAAAAACATCTTGATCAAGCTTCTGTTACACACTACTACATATGTAAGTTGTCTCTTTATTTGTATTCTAGCAATTAGAATGATTTCCAAGTTCAAGTAGAACAGAACCAAGAAACACACTGACAGTATTAAGAGCAAGCCTAGCAGCGGGGCTGGGGTAATAGCTCATTTCCTGGCCATTAATTCAGACATCATGCAATCACTCACAGGAATCCATTTTCCTCTGCTGCTATTTTGGAGACTGCTGCTCCATTGTCACCAGTGCAGGGGACCCATGACTCAGTCAAACGAGCCTTCCTCTAAATTAGAACACCTCTGACATCCCACAGACGGGATCAGTTTGCCAGTAGCAATCTATCATGCAGCTTTAGCACACTGGCATCAATTGATTTCCGACTATAAACAGAGCATCTTTGATATAAGGGCAGCTGGAATGGGTAGGCTGCTTGAGGAAACAGAAGCTTGTGTATCATGGGCAAATGGGCAAGTTCCTGTCTACTGCCTCCCCTCACAGGCTGGCATGGTTTAGCTCGGTCCCATGCTTCCTGCCATTATTTTGCTTCCGAACCACAACACAAGCAGAGACTGGTGCCTTGACACCACAAGCTCATCACTAATGATTCTTGCGGCTCATCTCTCCTTTATGAACAATTAGCCTTTTGCCTTCACCCATAAAATTGTACCTCACTAAAATAACATTGTGATGCAAACAAATAGGCCACTAACAGCCAAAGGTTAAAAGGGACAGGTTTGGTATACAGTTTTCTCTGTTACAGTGCATTAGTTTAGTGCTTGTTAACAAAGAAAAAAAAGAGCACACATGTATAATACATTGTGGTAAATCACCAGAACCTCATGCAAAACACACAAAGGTCCTTTTGATATACTGACAGGACATGGCTTCCAGTTTCTCAGGCCTTAAATGTGGTCATGGTCGATTTTCACTCAGTGATTTTCTCTGTATAGGGGGTGGAGGGTGGCATATTATACAGGTATAGTTTCAGAAAGGTGTGTGAATGAATGAAAATTGCGTCCTCCAAAAAGATTTGATTTTGATGACCTGTTTTTCAACCCAGTAACACTTGCCTTGCACTCATGATCTGCATTTGAAACCAATACATTATCCTCATGTGCGTGAGTGCAAATTATTCTTGTAGGAGATGAGTGACCACAGAACGTTGAACCTAATGCCTCATTAGCAACTCCTTGGGATTAACTACTCCCATCAACCCTGGTGGTTTCATACTCTGCTGCCTCTCTGGGATTCTGGATTCATGGTGAAAAACAAGATCCATTTTTGTATTACCACATGACAGAGAGGAAATTAGTATATATATATATATATATATATATATATATATATATATATATATATATATATATATATATGTGTGTGTGTGTGTGTGTGTGTGTGTGTGTAAATTTCAATTATATATATATATATATATATATATATATATATATATATATATATATATATATATATATATATATATATATATTGTTTTATATTATACTCTATTGCCATTACTAAATAGAAATCTCAACCTGCTTATATATTTGAATCAGATTCTTTGCATTCTAATACTAAATAATAATTCCAATTTGCTTTTTTTTTAGTACATATAGGATGTTGAGATGACATATGTAGGTACTGCTGAAAATCAATGTATACAGTACATTTATGTTAATTAAATGTCAGTATTTTAAGTGGTTTCTGTTCTTTACTAGGTTGTATTTGAATCTCAAATCTAATTTTAGTAACTTTGCAGAGTATTTTCTGAATACATACACTTTCATATTATCAGACCTCATCTCCAAACATTATGAATCATTAAAAGAAAAACTCCAGAACTGGTGTTAATGCTGAGGCAAATGGAAGCAATTAAAAGAGGTTACTGACTGTCTGCGCATTACAGTGTGACCTACCGTCATCCAGGCCACAATACAAGGACTGTGGTGGCACTCTGAAAAGATACTAGTGCTACAGCAATTCAAAGGGGTTTCACATTCAATTTATAAGGGCATGCATTATTCTTAGCACTAAATGTTCCTACCTAAGTGCTCTGGGTTTTGCTTATATCAGCTTTATAAATTCATAAGGTTGGGGGAAGATGTTACAGTACACTTATGGATGTGATAATATTATTGCCATTACAATTCCCCTTTGAAATTATGATGTCTAATTAAGGTTAGTATGCCATGTACTTTAAGAATAATACATCTGCATTATGTTAGACAAGCATTCCCCAAGTCCATGACCAGATCAGGTCCTCAAGGTTCTTAGCATCAGCCCCCATTAAGTCCTATTAAAAAAAGAGTCTGTTTGGATCCACCATGGTGGCACAGTAAGAGTGAATAAATACCTTAACTTGTCATGGAATATTTGATCAGTTTTGCAGAGAGTTTATTAACTATATTTTAATTCAGGGCCTACAAGCAACACATAGATAGTAGGAGGCGAGCCCATACGTATTTAAAGATCAGTGTATTATACAAAACGCTAATTGAGGAATTAATATAAATAAGTTTTGACTGGATTCATTTGTAATTCAATAGTAAATAATGTTAACGAATATAAAATTAAATTAGAAATGATGACACCAATTATAATGTGTAACATTCATTTCAGCTATTGCTTTTGCATGACGTAATTCTCTTAAACATCTTGCCTGGGGCTATGCTGTCTATTTTAGCTTCATTTTTTTTTTGTTTTTGTTTTTTTTTTATCACAGGTTGGTTGCTACTAATTATGATGTACAGTACACACAAATGTCCAGTAAACAACATGCAAGTAAACCATGAACTATTTGTAAATCTGTGTTTACATTTGAAATTATGTGATTTATGATCTCAATAAAACACTGATACCTGCTTGAGGGAACTAGGAACTCATAACTGGGTCGCTACAAAACCACACTAGAATGGAAGGGCTGGGTTAGAGATTTCAATGGACAATTAGCTAATAACACCATCCTTTGATTTCAGGGAGAAAAGACCAAACTTGATGTGGTGTTCTAGTGAATATGCTGTTTGAAAGGCTGTGGTTTTGGCAGGGGTGCCTGTAGCTTTGGCAAGCTAAGTACTGCTCTTTGTACAATTAATTTGCTGCTCCAGCCTCATAGCCTGCCAGATGAATGCTAGCTCTTTCTTTGTATAAAGGGCTCCACTGCAAGAAAATGTATCTTTGGCAATGCAAGCATTTACTATAGATTGCTTTATCAGCAGCCAGCCAAATGGTGTTGAGGTTAAGGTTTAACATTACCACCTTTGAATTGGCAGTGGGAGTGTTGGTTTCCTGGCCAGGGTTCACTCAGGCTTAATATTAGTTTAAAATTAAAACTGAGGTAGTCTGGCCACCTGCATTCTGAAACTTACACAATTTTCTTAAAATTATTTGTTGAATTTTTATCCTCATAATTTTATTTTTAAAAATAGCAAGTTGTTATATGTAATGAGGTTAATTCAATATTGAGATACAATAGACAATATACAAAATGGTACGCTGAAGTAGACCATTTCTCAAGCAAACGTTTACAAACTTTCTCTACATGTAACTACATGCTCCAATTCTTTCTTGTTTTTACTATTTAGAATATTAAGAACATAAGAACATAAGAAAGTTTACAAATGAGAGGAGGCCATTCAGCCCATCTTGCTTGTTTGGTTGTTAGTAACTTATTGATCCCAGAATCTCATCAAGCAGCTTCTTGAAGGATCCCAGGGTGTCAGCTTCAACAACATTACTGGGGAGTTGGTTCCAGAACCTCACAATTCTCTGTGTAAAAAAGTGCCTCCTATTTTCTGTTCTGAATGCCCCTTTATCATATCTCCATTTGTGACCCCTGGTCCTTGTTTCTGTATCCAGGTCAAAAAAGTCCCCTGGGTCGACATTGTCTATACCTTTTAGGATTTTGAATGCTTGAATCAGATCACCGCATAGTCTTCTTTGTTCAAGACTGAATAGATTCAATTCTTTTAGCCTGTCTGCATACAACATGCCTTTTAAACCACTGGAATAATATATTGAGAAAGACAAGTATGAGACAAGTATGACAAAGCAGTCCCTTACATAAACGTTTGAGCATTGCCATTCAAATGCTATTATAATACTAGTGTATTACGCATACTAGAAGAACCATTAGAAAAAAAACATTTTACACAGCAGTCCTGATATGGTCACACCTGGTACTGATATCGTACCATAGTACTGCAATGGATTACCAGTGTGTATCAGATCATTATGGTGATATGACTGAGTCATACTGTACATTTGTAGTTACCCTTTTGCTTTCATTGACCTTTAGTACAGAACCACTGTCAAGGTATTCTGGAATATCACCTTGATCTTCATAATTCCTGGGTATCAGTTCAATTGATTACCAGGGCAGTGTGTGCAGGCACTGTGGCTTACTCTAACCGGCTTGTGCTGGGAAGGAGAGCGTAAGACTAAAGACACTGAACAGGCAAAATGTTGCTAAAGAACAGCAAAAAAACATTTAAATAAACACCCTTCTTGAAATGCTTGTCATCCCAACTTAGATTGTTATTTTGTGAAAGTGCTATTTATTCCCATGCTGGATCTACACACAGAAATGAAAAACACAATAACACATATAAGAGCTACCTTTACAAGAGAGACAATATCTACACCTCATGCCATTCGGCTCCAAAGGAGCTCCCCCAGGGATTTGAGATTGCTATAATAGCATATGTTTTGTGACATTCCCTTTTGATGGAGGATATCATTTCGCATGAGACTTTGCATTACAGCTAGACTGGGAGGATTCAGGTCACTTTGGTTTAAGCTGGATTTCAAAATGATCTCTAAGGACATTATAGCAGAAGAAGAGCATTATAGTAAGTTTGGGTTATATGGTAGAAGCAGTACGTGAAAGCAGACATGCTGTACAAAATACATAACAATGAGAACAATATTGAAAGTCTCATGCTGCCAATTGCATAAGGTTTAGGGGGGAATGCTGTTAGGAATGGAAGCAAATACAAGCTGTTATGCTCAGACTAAAGGCAGTATAAAGGCACTGTTAGTATTATTTTAAGTTTCAACTCTTCATTTTAATCACATTATATATGGATAATCTGTTTACAGTGTCTATGTGTGTGCAACTGATTTTAGAATGCATGACATGTTGTTTCTGTATAGCAAATAAGCCTTTTGTCTGTCTACACAGATTGGCAAAAGTTTGGTCTCCTGCAGATTGGCTCTCGTTCAAGGGCACTCCTGGAATAGTTCCCATTGGGCTCCTACTGAGTGATACATTGAAATGTGACAACTGCAAACTGAGACAGTTAGGAAAGCAGTGTGAGGAAGTCCTAGCGCTTATTCAGAAATCTGGCTGCCAACAAAATCGTTTTACACGATTTGAAACAATCCCATAATGAACTCCTAATTATAACACATAATGGGGGAAAAAAGCTTGTTTATATATGCATGCTATCTGCTTGTCTGTCAACTGCTGTATTTCATTATAAACTAGTATCACATTTTTAAATGCCATGTTGATTTTTAGCCCACTGAAATCATACCGTATTGATTTTAGAATGGCAAAGTATACTGCTACACAGCGCTCCAGATAAGGTGTTGGGTCTGGGAGTAACTTACCCTCTAATTTTAACACTGAGAGTAAAATGTATTTCTACTCTCACGTTTGTTCACGTCTGAAATATTTAGGTCAGACCTGAAATAGTCAGTAACGGTAGCATCTTCTCCCAAATGATTACGAGTCACAAACCTGACCAGGAGGAACAATGCCCAAGCACAAGGTGTGACTGCATATATGTCTGAGTCAGTGGTTTCACTTTTTTCTTGTACCATAAGAAAAACGAGCTTTGAGCGTGCACCTCTCATCTCAAGATGACCATAATAAACCTGACAGTCATTTTTAGATCTGTCTATAGGAGAAGCAGTGGCTGGGTGCCTCTGGAGCATTGTCTGTGCATCACAATCCTATAATTCAAATAAACTACAATTACATAAGATTTGGTTCAAGGGCTTGCAATATAAGTGGAGGGGTGCATTCAGTATTGCATCCACAGCACAGACATGATGGGGATGGGTGGTTTTGCTCCTAGTGGGAGAAAAATTCTTGAAGATATTATACAATTCAATGATTTATTACCAAAGAATTCTAAGCAAAATGTTACCATTGTAAATTGATAGCAGGGCATGCAGATTAGCAAACAACTCAGATATAATAAATGTGTTCACCTTTATTGTGCTTACAACAATAGTGACCAAATACACCAACATCTGTTCATTAAAACGTTGCATATTCTGCTGTGGATGTATCTGTCTGGGAGATTGTTATATATTCACTTATTTTTATTTTAGATTATTTACTTTATCACTAAACTTAGTAAAGACATCTTGTTGTCTATTTACACTGCACAATGCTATAGCTGTGGTGATGATCCTATAAGAGGAACTATAATACTATAAAGATCCAATCAGTAATGGACTCATTCAGTTTTACTAAATTCTACCACTGATTATGTCACAAAACTATAACATATTATATATATATATATATATATATATATATATATATATATATATATATATATATACACACACACACATTCATATTAGAAAATGTTTTAAACATTTAAATCAATGCAGAAAACAAACAAACCCTAGTATCAAAAAGCCAAAGCCTGGAGGCCATGTTTTGAGGATATTGATAAAGTATTATTGCAATGTGCCTTAACATCATCCAAGAATGTATTGTGCCCGCTGATGCTCTTTTAATTCATTGATTCAGTGATGTGTTGCCTCAGTGTCTCTGTCAACCAGGACAAACATTATTAAAACCATCCAATTACAGCACAGTATTTATTATACCAAGGGTTGTTAAGCACGTAGGATGTATTCTCTACTGACAGGAATAGTACTTTCACAACACATAACTGCAGTAAAAAAAGAAGATGGGCTTTCATTTCTATATGCAATAAATACCGTACAGTAGCTTATGCCCTTGAATATACCAGACTCTGTTGTGTGTTCATTAACTTGCCTATAGTATATCCAACATGTTATTGTTATTAAAAAAAATAGGAGCACCATATAATGCTATCAATTGGGTCTCATGCAATATTAGTTTTTGTATATGTGTGTCTCCATTGCAAGATCTAGTTTGAAATTATATTTTGCTATTAAAATGTTAACACATGTAATATTTTAAATAATGCAAAGCTCTCCATGCCTCTCAAGTTGCCACCCCTCTCCCCTCCTGCATTTTTGTCTTCAATAGTGTCTTTTTTTCTATGGATTTATTTAAGTTTTTCAGTGCAGTTGTTGTGTTTCCTTTCTTTGTGTTCGAGAGAACCTGCTTATGTCATGATTTTAAATCTACGGTATTCTGAAACATCATTTCAGCTTGTGTATAAAGACATTTTGGTTCAAAAGGCATAACATTCTACTATGCCATATAAGCCGGAGCACCAGTGAAATTAGCAAGAGAGAAATTTCAAATATTATCCATTTTGAAAATGCTATGAAAAAAAAAATAAACAGCATTGTACCTTTAAGATATACAGGTGTTTTACTGGTATTTTCTATACCTCTCTATTATAGTCATATGGTTACAAAATAAACGTACAAAAACAAAATAAAACAAAACAAAAAAAAAACAACCTACAATATCAGAAGGCATTTGGTATGACATAAAACAGCAGTGGCATCCTTCATATCTTAAACTGACAGAGCAATGATGATTATTGCAAGAACAATGCCCTGCATATGTAAACAATGTTGAACTAATTTATATCACATTTTCAGCTCTTATTTTCACAGGGGACAAAAACTGTTGTCAATATTAAACCTTGCCAACAAATAAAAAAAAAAAAAATGAAAAAAAGTCAAGTTCAGCTTTTCCCTGACTGAGGATGCAGAGACAGACGTGCATGTGGCCATCATTTGTCCAACATCTTACATGATGTGAAGGCTTTTCACTTGGAATGCCAGCCTATGTGGCAGATGATGTATGTGTTTCTTCAGTCCTGTGATTACTAGCACGGAGATGCAGTGCAATGCTCTTCACCTCATCAGTTCCACAAGCTGCACTCCAAGGTGGGTGAAGAATTTGCAGCAAGATGGCTTCTGACATGCAGCACAACCAAGGCGTACCACCGTGAATATTATACACTAGATTTCGTTTCAACCACGGAATGCAACCAGACCTGTATGAATTGGGGTGGGTGAAGGAAATTAGAATTTTAATAGAGCGCCCAGCTTCAGTAATTAAAAAGAATGATTATATTTTTCCAAGATATGCAGAAAGGGCATTTCTGTTGATCCCTTTTATGTTTAGATATTCCAATGACTAGAATGTAATCTTCAAACACCTTGAAAAGGGAACAGAAGTTTGTATTAAAAAAATACAGACACTTTAACACAAGGAGCACGCCAGAGAAAAAAAAAATAAAAAAACATAACTACCCTTAAACTGCCTGTATGGTTTCTATAGTGTGTGATGAGCTGGTGTTTGAAATCATGGTTTGGAATCCTTTTCAGCCTTTATGAGCAAATATTTTACAAATGCCATTTTATAAAGAATAGATACATTTTCACAATCAAATCGCTTAATATGGGATTTAGCAGCTTTTAATTTTTTTAAATTTTTTTTGTGTAAACACATATTTTTATTCAAAATTTTACCACTCACTAATTCATTATTTTGTCTGTTTAAGGACTTAGACAAAAAAAAAAGACTAGAAAGACTACTGCATAAAAACAATCACAGAAGTAATGAGTTTTCTCTAGATTAAACCACGCAATACTGAAAATGTGCATGTTTCAATACAAAGATAATTTTAGTATTAGGGTCTAAGGTTAGTTTTTTTTATATTGGAACATTTTGCTGCCACAGTCCTCTAGGAGGTGGTTTGCTTTTGCTCTTTGCTTCACTGAGGAAGGCAGAGCTGACATTACAGATAGCATCCTTTTCTTGCGATGAAAGCTCTGGCTTCCAGTGGTTTGTGAAACAGCTGAGAATAAACTAGGAGCACTTAAGTAAACAATGTAAAGTAATATATAGCCTTCTCTGAACCTTCAGCTGCAAATCCCAATTTGGACAGATAATGAGCAGCACTTTTTCTTCGTAAGGAATCATTAATCAGAGAAATGATCCTTGCTAGTGTTTAGATGTTTTACTTAATTCGGTTCCACTGGCCTGCTGCCCCACTCGTGCCAAAATTATTATTTCTTACCCAGCAGGTGATAAATAACAACCTTAGCCATGATTAATACAGCACATTTCTCAGCCCGGCTAATGTTAAAAAAAAAAAAAATAAAAAAAAAATAAAAACAAAACAAAATACAAAACAAGTGGGTAATAATTGTTGTGAGAGCCATGGGAGCTGTGCTCTGCTTCTAAGAAGAAAAAAAAAAATATCTGCAGGAAATGAAGCACGCACTGGCAACCCAGCTGATCCTAAGAGGCTTCATTAGCCACATCCCACTAGCACAATCCATTTGTACATTTTATTACCCTTTTGCTGCAGCGAGTTTTAAATATCTTTAGATAAAGTGTCCTTTTTAAAAAATCTGCCACACAACTGGCAATAAAATTAATATACCATAAACTAAAAATAATCCTCTGCATTAACTCTGATTAGTCATGATAAGCAATTAAAATAATGATTTACTGTATTTGGTCTGTAATAATGGAATTTGTCTGTATCTGAAGTACTTTTGTAGTGTACCGTTTAGCCAGTGCATCAGCTACTACTGTATGACAACCTACAGTAGCATTACCGCCTTGTACTGAAGAGTGGGGCTGCAGGGCCTTTCAAAAACATGGGCAGGATTGTTTAGCTTGTTATTCCAGTGTGTTTACTCCTACAAGCAATGCAATTATCATAATCTTCCTGAGACACAGTGATGTTGCATATCTGTGAGGTGTCCAGAACATTGATTTTCCTTCCAGTAACTTTATTTAGGCTTGTGACGAATATATTGTGGCTGTGTTAAGCAGATAAAATATATATATATATATTATTAAAAAATAAGCAAAGAATTATATTTTAAGGTCACTGTCCTACTTACATTTTATTTACACGAATGTAATGTAATATTAAAAACGTGTTATTGAGTGCAATTTTAGTAGATTGCTCTGACAACAAGTGTCTGCAGCTGTAGAGTGCGCATCAAGACACATTCAATTATTGTTATTTTTAACATAAACAATGTAACAGCATCAGACCAGTCCATGTGGAGGTCATGTGTATCTGTTACTGAATACGACCTGGGTCACTGATGACCATGCTGACAGTCACTAACCTTTGCGAAGTTTTAGGAACAGACTGGAATTTTAGCTAACTGCTTCACAGCTTTAGGACAAATATAGCTTTGCTCTAATTGGGCAGTGTCTTAAGTTTACAAAGTGCCAGGAGCAGTTTGCCTAAACAGATATGCATTGTATTGATGTTACTGCGGAGCCAATGTTGTGGCAAGATGACCTGGGCAGCACTCATAGGTCAATTGGTGTAAGGCTGCTGGGGATCCAAATTGTCTTAAGGAGCAATCCTAAACAAACCCCAGTGTATCCTAAATAACCCAGTGAGATACAAAGATAAATCAAGGTACTGAGCAACTCCACAAACCTTCAACTCATTTAACAAAAATCAAGATATACAGACCAGACGAGACGGTGGTAGAACAAGCTTTCTTTTCGGCGTGGTGACCCAGCACACATCTGATTTTTAGAAGAGAGACATCATTTGAATGCAAATGTGTAACAGCGGCTAATCACCTTGTAAACACAAAGCTCCTCTTTGAGTGTACACTTGTTAAGGCCTGAGAAAAGAGCAGCTTTACCAGTTTGGGGCTATATCAGCTAACATGATAATCCTCTAATGTGTAATGCAAATGTTTTGCCCTTTGTTCTTCTGTGGTGGAAGCTGAAGGCTCTGTGTTGCCTACATGTGTGAAGTGCCCAGTGCAGATCCTTTGTGCAAGATCAAAGACAAGGAAGTGTACTTTTTATACATTAGGCTTTAATGCAGTGTATGCAGATACAGTGGAGTCCAAAGGCTTTTCAAAAGTATATGAAGTGAAAAACAGAGCAAATCAACAAATTCCCAAACAGCAAATGATGTTTATGATCACAAACATGTGAGTAGAATTAGTTACATTGTACATGATAGTCAGATTCAGATTAAATTAATAGTTTCCTCAAATGCGTCACCTTTAAAGCTGCATTCCCTTCATGCTTAACCAAATGATTAAATCTTTTTTTGTTAAAAAAACATATCTGGATATTTTAACAATCATTTTGTTATACAAAAGTAATTTAATCATTACTTCACTACTATTGTAACATGTTTAATTATTATTGGCGGTAGACGATAAATCTTGAAAATGTTTTCTACACAATGTCATAGACCACCTTGTGCCAGTGTTATTTATATGTACTTTTGTGTTGCAGGTATCATAGTCTAGTTGTTTGTGTGCCTCATTATTAGGCAATGGAAGGGGATCTTACAGCTGTGAAGTGTTTACATCAAGAAAGAGCCTTTTGATAAGCGAGAGGTTGAACTTGTAATGCTGTCTTTGTCATGGTCTTCAAAGTAGTTCTGCTCTATCCTCCTGCAGAATGACAACAGGTTACTGTAGTTCTTCACTTTCTCTCCCAATTCGTCACTGGTGAGCTGAGTTGTAAGAATTGTGAACAGATGTCCAAAGACTAGAGCATCCAGTTCAGTAGGCCTGGAACGAAGAACATTATTTTAGGTGACTTCCTTTTTTTTTTCGGTTTAAAATACTTTTTTTCCCCCGCAGTCTTGGACAACCCTATCAGATTCAGACCACAAGTCAAAACAATGTGCATTCTCAAGGTAGCATTCTCAAGGTTCAGATGCCCAGTCAGCTGCTGGCATTTTTTAACTAAATTAAATGAAACCTCCAAAGGTTTCACTGATGCATGCAATCGAAATTTTTATTACTGCAATTTATTATACATTCCCCAAGCTTGTAACAAAGCCTGCTGCCATTAACAAATTCATTATAATATCCCAATGCACTAAAAATTTAAGAAAATATGTGAACACAGCCCACTGACAAAAAGAATGTAAGTAGGGTACAGTACTTTATCATTTTGCCTGGCTACCCTTCACCCATCAGGCAAAATAAAAAGAAAAGGGAACTAGAAGTCTGTTCCCTTGGTCTCCCTTGCAGCTAGCATGCATAACAAAACCCCCCCTTTGAAGGACGGGTGCACTTCAAACAGGAAAATGCCCTTCTGGGCTTTTCATCTGCCAAGCAGGCTGACACCAGTGAAAATGAAACCTACATGGTGGCAGTCTTTGGTTCCATTTCTTTTGTACCAAAGGCTAAACAAATGGAAATAAACATGACAGCAAAACCAAAGGAAGACAGTGCATGCTTGAAACATGCCCCTGTCTTTACCTATGGACCCCTCCATCATGAGCTGACCTTTTGCGAACTCCTACCAACTGGAGTGGTCACTTCAACTATAAATCTGCTATAGGAGAAGCTGACAAATTGAAAATATGGTATATTTAAAATGCACTGGAGGCCTAATAAAAAAAAAAAATAATAATAATTAAAAAAAAAAAAACGATAAAACATTCTGATAACATTTAAATAGCAAAAAATTATTTCTGGACATGACAGGTTGTGCAAATGAATAAACAACGTGTTACAAGACAAGTAAGCCCTCCGTTACATTTGCTGGATAATCATAACTTATGCATAGAAATAAACTTACTGTTTGTTGAAGAAATAAGGCTGTGTCCCCAGTCGCTGTGACAAAGCTTGGCAGCACTGACTTACATCTTCATAAACCTTATAAAGAATGATCACAACATAACAACATGTTTCAAGTATCTCTTAGGAGGCAGACTCTACAGTAAAACCTTTCTTGGCTACAAATCTGTACCTGATTCAGGACTTCATATTTTAATTGTAATGTGCCAAGGGGAAATATTTGCTTTACAGACACTATTACTATTGTTATTTTTGGGGCTGCATTCATTCAATCATTTTTGAATACTTCCAAGACAAGAACAAGGTATGTCTGTAAATAACAGCTGTCACATTAACCTGTATCCAATGCATTTAATAAAAAATGCCTAGGGGCATGAAAAAACAAAGGGACAATAGCTAATACTTACTTAGGCAAGGAGCCAGGTTCAAGTAACAAAACAAGGTGGCATTAAGACAATTAATACATTTATGATTTTAAAAAACAGTCAGCCACATATTAACTACTTCAAGCTGAAACATTTACAGCCCAACTAACCTGATCAAGAGTCTTCCCTGCCCATCCAATCGCTTTCATCTTACGTCGAACTTCCCACTGCTTCTGATAGGCCAACACGTGATTCAGAGGCCATGTGTAAGGAGAGCTAAATCTAGGCCTAGTGATCTTCCAAAATAAAAATGAGAACAACTGGAGTCCCTATTTAAGATCAAACAAGCATTTACAGTGTACTAAACAAATATACAGTCCTTTCAAAAGATATGTAGCAGTAACACATTTCAAGGAAAACAAATTTGAATGACCGCATTGTATTCTTCGTTGCTTATAAGCCGCCTGTCAACAGAATTCAATTTAAAATGTATCTTCATTGAACAGCATAATCTACAAAATATAAAAAAGTCACTACTGAAAGAAAAGACAAAAAAAGGACCACATATCTTACTGAAAATGTATGTGATATATGTGCAGGCACAGTAAGTGAACACTGCATTACTAATGCTGTAAAACACAATATATCATTTATGAAGAGGGAGTTGCGATTGTGAAGAAAGCTCCCTTTCATTAAATTTTAATTAAGATAAATGCTCTAAAAGTGCTCACCTCTTTTGCTGTATTTTCATCACACCACTGTATGTACAGCTGCAAAACAAACCAGGAAAATCACAACATAAAAAAACAACCCACAAATGAATGGACAATACAAAGCAGTATAAAAATGTACTCCTTCCGCATATCTACACTTGATTTATAGAGGAAACGTTTGCAATATTAAAAGGTGGTTACAAACATTTAATTAATGATGTTATAGGGGTGTAGTGATTAATTAGTGCAAGACTACAGAAAAGGACATTTATTGTAAGAAGTGTATAAGGTGAAATAACAGAAATGATAAGTGAAACCAATTAATAATTGGGGGGGGGAATGTCAGGGTGACCCTTTTAATTTTAAAATAAGTCAACAGCAATAGTTGCTCATTTAAATTCCTGATGGAAATAATCAGTAAAGATAAACGTCTGTAATCAATAGATAGACTGATGTATCACTAGCTTTAAATTATTAATGTCGTATTACTATGGATATTCATACCCATGATGTTGTCCTCATTTGTTTATCATTTGTTTATTTAGCAGACGCCTTTATCCAAGGCGACTTACAGAGACTAGGGTGTGTGAACTATGCATCAGCTGCAGAGTCACTTACAATTACGTCTCACCCGAAAGACTGAGCACTAGGAGGTTAAGTGACTTGCTCAGGGTCACACAATGAGTCATTGGCTGAGGTGGAATTTGAACCGAGGACCTCCTGGTTACAAGCCCTCTTCTTTAACCACTGGACCACACAGCCTCCTATCTGTCCTACACAGAGGAAGCCTTTACGATACGTTACTAATGTTTGCTGTACCTGAAAACACCAACACTGTTTATTGCAGTCCAAGGTGTGGACAATATACACGGCATGGATGGCAATGTCATAGTAATTTAATACAAAATCAGGCTATATAACAAGAGATGAGTTTGCTATGATCGATTGTGACATCATAGCAGCAACTGTATCACCACATCATGGGTGTTTTCGCAAAGTGAAATTGATCGTATTGGTTTTGTCAGTTTGTCAAACTGACTGTTCATAAAGTCCTGTTTAAACCTGACACTCCAAAAAAAGTGATGTTTTTCTTTTACTGATAACATTTAACCAGTATAATCTATATTATATATTATTATATTTCTCTAAAAGACACACACATTATGGTAAACCTCTATTTGATATTTTAATGCTATATATACACATTTTTAAAAATGTGCTGATCATTCCTTGTAGATATTCTCAATGCTGCACTCCCCCCATTCTAATTCAAGAGGTCACACAAAGTAATGCAGAGACATCGAAAGCATGCGAGTGAAGAGAGAAGCAGTGATGTTACTGAGCCAATGAGTGAGGCTTCTGGGAGTTAAGAGTTCTTGTAAAACTCAGTAACCAATCACTGCTTGCCTCTGTTTAACATGTGTTAATGTTCGTGAATTCTCGCTTAGAAGTTTTTGCCAAAAAAACAAACAAACAAAAAAAAAACGCTTAACATTATGTATGTGTCTTCATATAGAAAATGAGACCTAAGAGATGGGAATAGCTACCAATTAAATTATTTTGTTAGCTATATGTCTTTTATGTCATTTAAAGTAGATGTCATTTAAAGTAGGTAACAATATTACAGGTTGTTTCTCTTGTCTGAGGATCTCTCATGAAGAACAGAAAATTCACTGTACAAAAGAGAACCTCAGGGTGGGGCCTTAAACACATTAAACCTCTTTAGTCTGTTAGTATAAGAGCAAGCAATGTCAATTGCTGGGAATAAAAAGAAAGAAAAATGTGTCATAAGTTTTCATTCACTCTGCTGTTGAAAGCAATAGCCACATACGTTTGTAGAAGTTACTGTACCTCAGCTGTCAGCAGCATATTATTCACAAGTTCCATGTAGGCTTTCATCTCAGCCTTCTGGACTTCATCCAGGCCATCGCTAAGTGAATGGCCCTAAAGGGACAGAGAGTGGGAATGCACTAAATAATACAAATCAGTTCAGCTGTGGGATGGCTCCAGTTCAGAAGAGATGCACGGCTCTTCAAGCAAACAGACCAAACCCATTATGAAGTGTCGTAATGCATTCAATGATGCACATATATATATATATATATATATATATATATATATATATATATATAAGTTTGAGAAAAGGAGAACTGCTGTGTACCAAAATGATCAAAAAGAAAAAAAAAAAAAGAAAGCGGATATTTCATGTACTTAAAAGGTAGAATAATTGATTACAAATCAATTATCAGGAAGTTTCGGACTACAAGTCCTTCGCATTCAATGATGCATATATATATATATATATATATATATATATATATATATATATATATATATACACACACATACACACTTTTTATATTTTATTACTGAAATACAAAACAATTAGAACACTGGAATAATAAATGACTGAGTAGAATCTCATTCTAATACAGCCAATTTACAGCATACGCAGCTCCTCAGTATAATTTCATTACAATTTCCAGCACGGTCCTAGCTTTTTAAATACAATCATTTTACTTATATAACTATTTTGTCTTAAGCTACCACAAAGAGTAACTGTTTCAATCTTTAAGTGTAAACAGAAAGCATAGAATTAAGTGTTCCGGGTCATGTTCAATGGATTTTTGTTCTCGGTTTGCAAATATATACACAGGACCCCTTTTTGCTTTATTTGACAAATTTCAAAGCTTGGCAGTGGTTGTAAACATTCATAATTTTTATAAATTGTCAAATCAATATGTGTGCCAGAATGTGGCTGAGAGTGATTGATGAAGTGGCTTTGCAGTTACTGTGACCAAACGCATTTATATAGATGTAGTTTTTCTTACCTTCGCCTTGATGAACTGGACTATAGGACCAAGTTCCGATACGACTTGATTACCGACATGTATAAAAGGGACTTTACCTGGGGGGGCAAAAAAAGAAAACAAATGGCATTACCCGCTTACAAAGCTGTGCAGTTAGAAATGGAACAAAGCGTAAGAGCCCCATTGTATTCTCTATGCCTCAAAGCTGGAAGAAATGAAATTGGGTCCAGTGACTTTTCACATTATAGCCACAGCGTCAGTTACAATACTGCCCTGGGCCTTCACATTAAAAGAAACGTGTCCACCCATAGACATTTTAAGT
The DNA here is from genome assembly GCA_030684275.1 of Acipenser oxyrinchus oxyrinchus. Lineage (NCBI taxonomy): Eukaryota > Metazoa > Chordata > Actinopteri > Acipenseriformes > Acipenseridae > Acipenser > Acipenser oxyrinchus. Next base: position 37,723,150 of record CM060258.1, read on the forward strand.
CCAATACATTTCAGAGAATGCATCATAGTGAAATTGTAATTTACTGAACTTTTTTTAATTCTGTTTTTTTTATAATAAACTATCACCAATTTCATCTAGATCCAGAAATCAATAATCTTCTCTATACAGCTTTATAACATTAATATTATGTCAGACATGTCTGTTGGTTATAGTACAGATAGAAATGAATACATCCCTCATTGATGAAAAACACACATATGCATGAAAAATCTTAACTTTCTTTTTAGTCATCCAGTTAGTATAATTTCACTTGCTCAGTCAGGCCACATTGGTGTTCCGCAGTTTCAGATTGCCCCGGTCAATCACTTAACTAGATCGCTAAGGCCGCAAATCCATTTTCTGCTGAGCTGAAATTAATAACACTCTTTCAAGAGCCATGAAAGATGGCCCATTATGTGTGAGGACTAGAAAAAGTCTGTTAGCATCCAACAGTGTGCTCATATTTCCTATAAGGAAATTAAATCTGGTTTTAATAGGATTTTAAATGGTGAATTAAAAAAAAAAAAAAACCATAATGGCAATACAAGGAAATCCCTGACACGTGTCAAAAGAAAATATATGTTGTGTGAACAGGGTATCCTGAAAGCAGGAAACTACCTTGCAAGTTACATCATGTTGGAATAAAAAAAATAAATGAAAGCCATCCATTTCGAACAGAGAGTACATACCAGTGGGTTAGATTTCAATTGACAGATAGATAGATAGATAGATAGATAGATAGATAGATAGATAGATAGATAGATAGATAGATAGATAGATAGATAGTGATACAAAAAAAAAACCCAGTTAAGAACATGCTTAAATACAAACAGTATTTTTTTCTCGATGCATGGAACCTGCTGTTTGGCCTAGTTCACTTAGAGTTCACACTAACAGCAGGTTCTGTCATGGTCCTTTTCAATAGATTCATTCTCACAAACTCACAGGCAGCCTTAGGGTAATGGATGAGGTGCAATGCTCCAACAAAGACCTCATCTGCATCCATACGATAAAGTGTTTGACAAAAGAGATGCAGGTTTCTTTAACACAGAGGTCTCTGAGGGTTTTCCACTTGTGTTCCCTTATAAACAATATATAGTTTTGAATTATTATTATTTGTATTCACTTTGTAGAAAGACAGGTTTCTGATTCCATCCCCAAACTGTGTCTTTCTTAGAATATTTTTGGAGTTGGGTCTGGGGTTATTACATTGTTAAGCTATATCTATACGCAGCAAAGTTAAATTAAAACAGCAGACCTGTACAAACCTTTGGCAGTTGCATGTGTTCGGTTATCCAAAACACATGTAATTTAAAAACACTTTTCATAGCTCTAGTACAAACTGCAATACCTACGTGGTAGAGTGCTGTGAAGAGACTGTACCAGTTATCCTCAGTTCACTGCCTCAGCTGACCTTGCTAGAATATTATAATCAGGCATGCAGTACCAGCATTTGAACAAGACTATTGCTGGAGTAGTGTGTCTTCCAAAAAAAAAAAAATCTGATTTACTATTTACTACAAATGTGTTTGCAATAAAAAAACAAAATACCAGTACTAATATGAGTATATTCCAAACATCCTGGTTTATATTGCATTCTTTATAACCCTAGAAAGCAGCCAAGTGTTCAGAAGAATCACTGCATCTAATGGTGTTGCTTAATAGCTGCAAGCTGAAATATTGTTGCCATGGCACTGTAACGCCAGTGCTCCAGTGCACAGAGGGTACAGCAGACTTACCAGATGGAGACATGTACTCTGCATTGGCCCTACAAACCACCTGGACTGGCAGATTGCACATTCGCAAATACGCCTGGCAAGAGAAAATACAAAAAAATGACAGCAAATTCAAAACAGTTCAATGAAGCAGAGTGTACTGCGGTGACACATGTCTATATAGTGTTCATATATTTGAAATGTTGAAAAGGAAAGTTAATAAATAAATGTGGAAGTGGCTGCAAATAAAATAAAAACAAAACAAAAAACAAAGCATAAAGAAAGATCAGAAATCCTCAAGTTTGGTTTTCTTCAATTTATCATTATTTTGCTTGGCAAGCAGAATGTCATTGGTTCCCTGAAGAATTACAGGACTGTACTGCAGAAGACAAACAATTTACTGGCACTTTGCCTCACCGAACAGCGCTGCCAGGCTGCCACCAGCTATTCATTTCAAGCCATACGTGTTTAAGCCAGTCAGCCTGAACAAATGTATTTGTTGGGGCACCAGCCCATTACATGTAGAAAAAGCTGCCCATGAAGGGTTTCATTTGAAATAGCCACTTCTCTAACATTGATGGTGGAAGGACAAACATATTTGCAGTGGTAGGACATGTTAATTAAATTAAAAAAAAAAAAAAAAACTATAGATGCATTAATTTAATTATGAACCCTAATTAAAACACAAAGACTATTTCAGATTGTCAGGTTCTACTAAAACAGAATAATTACCCTTTAAAACAAATCAAATGTACATGCCTTAGTCTCTGGCTGCTTTTTTTCCCCCCTACTGACAGGAAACTGAAGTTTAATTTTGGCCAGCCTTACTACATTAATTCCCTTTACAGCAGAACTCTAAATTAACTTTAAGGCTCTGTAGCTAGCCTTAGGCAAAGTGTAAAACTGCAGTGTGCGGCTCAATGCACCTTCAAGAGACACAGCCTAAATTATTCTGCAGCAGGAGCTGTGTTCGAGCCAGCTGACAGCTCTGGCCCTCAGTGGACACAGTGAGCACAGGGTCCTGTTCCAAACAACTGCCACAGTATTCTCAAGATATTTACATTATTCAAAAGATAAATGTATTGTCAATTCTGTGTCTCAAAACGCTAGATATGTGTGTTGCTTTACTTCTGCAGCAGCCAAAGGTCATTTCACCTCCTCCCTCCAGAAAGGAATCTGAACAAACTAAAGCACTCTCCACTTGCTTAAAAACGCTGTACATTAGCATAGTCCATGCATTACAAATGCCATTATTTTTAAATCTATTTGTTTATTTTGTCTCTTGAAGGAATTCTATTCCTTCATATGACTGGATCTGGCATATTTTAAATCTTGTATATTCCTTTATTATTATTATTATTATTACTATTTTTTTTTTAATGTAATACCAATATATTTAATGATCAAAAACTAATCAAATGAAATGTAAAGACATTCCAATGTCTGCATATTGTGGAAACGGATTCATTTCATACACTACTGTGTAGATATATAAAGGTTTTTTTCTGTACCCCTTGTCTAGGTTTTTAAGGTTGTTTAATTTGTTGTTAAGCAGAATACTTGCTAAATGTGTAACCAATATCCTACAAGCCACGAGATCCTTGTCATTCGTCTTAACATGGGATAGCATCATTTAAATATTTGGTCACGTAATAATGTTTTACTATGTTATATATATATATATATATATATATATATATATATATATATATATATATATATATATGCTATTCTACAGTATTAAAGATGCAGTACATTAAGATCTTTTTTCTCTCCAGATTAATGTTTTATAAAGTCATGCATGATCACAAAGATGCACATTTTATAAAGTAGTGCATTAACAGATTGGTATTTGTTACAAAATTAAAACTCACATCATGTAACCTGCACAAAATTTAATCCTTTGAATATTGCTCTTCCACACTAGTGCTTGGTATTTGTTACATTTTATTCTACACTTAAAATAAATAAATAAATAAATAAATAAATAAATAAATGTCTGGTTTTTGCTTTTAAATTGTATGTTAGAATTGAGTATAGGTGGGGAATGTGTCAGGAACAAAGTGGGGAAAAAAAAATATATATTATTTGTCCATGCTGTATATAATTTAATATCTCACATCTTTTGTTTCCCTTGTAATTCCTCAGTATATATTAAAAACTTTTCCGTGTTATTTTTGGGACGGTACAGCAATGTCAATAAAATACACTTAAAACAAAAAGAAGCAAAATATAAAGGATTGCAAGGGAAGATATAAAGATCCAAAAAGCCTGCCCACTGATGAAGGCACTCAGTGCTCACTTTCTGGGACCCACGTTATATATAAAGCCCCGATTGGGGCATGCCAATGATTTCTGGTGGTTTCAGCGTTGACCCTAATGGACATCACCACCATAACCATCAGTAATGCATATGTATTCAGCAACCTTAGCTAAAAAAGGCATGTCCACCACCACCACACCCCCACAAAATTACTATTAATAAACAGCAGGAACTGTGTCTTTCCTGTATTGGTTGACAGTGAAGAAAGATTTCTTTATTGATGCTGAATTCATAGTTGGCCTTAAAACATCCATTCCCAGCTCCAGAACTCTCGGTTCTCTTCTACAATAATGAGCACTGGGCGACCCAGAAAGCATATGTGTGTGTTTTCTATTTTAGACAGATCATGAATATTCATGCTCATTTAAATATTAACATATACAGTATATAACGGTTTGATATACAGTACAATAATAATATCTATAAACATCTTAATTTTGGAGACAAAAAGTAACCAAAATACCAAATGAAATGACTGTGTTTTAACCACTATCTGTTCTATATTACATTTTTAAAACAATTGTCTGCATGACATGCATATACAAAAGATTCAACTTAATCTTATTCCTCATCAGGCCCTATAGATTGAATTCTGTTTATTCCAACTATTGCGTGATAGTACTGTTTTGTAATACACACAGCTTAGAGACATGTACTAACACTGAGATTCTTTAGAAACTATACACAGATGCAAAATACCATCTGTTCTTTATGCAGTTACAAGCCATGTCGTTTCACTATATTACACTGCACAGAGAACTACAGTCTCAATGATATTTTAAATATGTCTTGGTTTATGATAAGTAGTATAATTACCCATTTTTAAACTTTTCTAGTACATGGAAGGACTGGCAACTTTTAAAACTGAAAACCATGAATAAAACTGTCTCTGTAATAATCCATTTTTCATATCTAATGGTTACAGACTATGCTACTGAAATAATGTGTCTGACGTTACAAATGAAAACCACACAAGGTCATTCTTTATCTGGGAGACAGATTAAATTCCAAACCCTGTTACTGTAATAGGCACACTTGTAGTTTAACATAAATTAGAACTCTAATTATATTAGCTACTATTTTAAACAAAATAACAGATTCCTTAGAACCCGTAGATGTAATTTATAGCAAAGCCAGGTTCATTTTCCAGAACAATCAATTTCACACTGCAGCAGAAGGCTAATTTAATGATGTAACAATTTTTTTTCTGGAATGCTGCAAGGCTGGATTCACAGTTATCACCGAAAGGGTCTCGAAGATAAATGAAGACGCAATTTATTTAGTCATAATTCTATATTGAAAATGCTATAAAAGGTGTCCATACAGGCATCAGTAAAATGGAAAGGGACTATAATATATTTTGGCCTAAAATATTATGGACAAGAAAGAGGTTATTTATTACTCATATTTCTTAATCACTAGGTTGTCTTAGTCAGGGAGAAAATTATGAGCTTTAAAAAAACAAATACATTTAAGAGTCCAACAAATAATCCATATATATGTACTGTATAAAATTCAGCAAACTAAAAGTTTTGGGTAGTTATGTATTTATTTTAATCTTGTGAGAACACTGGAATTCAAACATAGGCCTCCAGTAAGGGCTCAACAATGGTACTAAGGGCCCTGTGGCTGGTTCAAAGGCAAATCTGTCCCTTCACCAATTTTTGATAGTCAGTATGTTAAGTAGGGCAATTTCTACATTTGCTATTGCAATTCGCTCCATTGTACCTGATGCTAACATTTCATTTGACTTGATAAATTTTAAAATCATAGATCACACTTAATGGTAGTAGTGGTGCCTGATTAGTAATACCGCTCTCCTGTCTTTCTTCAAACCATTTCATTATTTCTTAAGGGTATCTTAGCAGCTACTTTACTACTTGTGGAACCATATGGTAAAAAGCAGTATTGGGGTAATCTGGGTGGTGATGTCATAGGCCAGTTCATCAACTTGATCATTATATCTTTGAATACACTTCCATGGAATCTTACATTGAGTGCTCTTGCTCTAGACCTTTTAAGCAGCTATTAATATCACAGTATATAAATATATTTATATATATTTTTTGCAGCAACGAGAACATATATTTTATTTTACCTGGACAGCAAGTGAGGAAGCATGATCTGAAAGCAATATCTGATCATCTGTAAAACAAAACAAAACAAAACATCTTCGGACATTGCATTGTTACAGATAATGGAACTATAACTACTACTAAGAAAAGTTGCAATCTATCCGATTCCCAGTACAAAAATACCACCAAACAATAACAAAAAAAAGTTAGTGTGGATGGGGGTGGATTACACACTTTAGTGTATGAAGAACAAAAGATAATCTGGATTAATTCAAATTTTTGAAGTAACAGCACGGTATAAAAAATGTCATTAATGAATGTTACAAACCTTGTGTCACTCTGTGACAAAAAAGAAAGATGACAAGTTTGCAGCAATAAAAATTCTATGGTTAGGGGACTGGGGGCTGGTAACTATTAGTCTTCATTACTTTGCAGTCTTCCGACAACTGTAGCATGCTGCTGAGCCCCAAATGGGCGCTATAATGTGATCTTATGATATATGAAGAGCTGCTAATGGGAGCCTGAACCATCCTTTTTTTTTCCAGTTCCTTTTTTTCTTTGCCAAGAGCAGTGCTTACCACAAGTCTTGAAAATAGTGCTGCCTCAGCTGTTGGTGCAGTAAATCTACCCAGTCTGCAACAGCATCACTTAATACTGCCTACAGCGGCTAATAGAATGGCGGGCAAAGCAGCAGCTAACCTAAGCTATGTGAAAAAAATGGCCAATATTGCCCTTTAAATAACAGCTTTTAATACAAAGACATGAAGGAACAACCTTTGTACTGCTCATCTTTCCAGTTAATCCATGTAACACTGTATAAAAATGCATTGTCTTTTGTTTCAGTGCAAACGCCTGCGCTGATAACTGCAAAATGAATTACTCACCCTTCAGAGGCTGATACAGTGCTGCATTCTCAGGCCATGGCTCTGCAGCTGAATGAAACAAATGGAATGTGTAATTACTGTAACTAGGACCTGCATAGTGCACCAGTGTGGCACAAAGAAAGAGACAATTTGGCATTACATTTACAAGACATTGCAACCACATGTGCCCAACCTACAGTATTAAAAAAGTGGCATACTGTAGGTGTTTTGCACTGTAAATATGATATACATAACTGCACAGTAATACTGGACAATATACAGCCTACGTTGTATTCTAAAACTTTATCAATGGACAATTAATAATGTTTCCACATTAATAAACGGGCATTTAATTTCTAAATACACATGTGTACAATATTGCCCACATAGCCCCAAAGTTGAAAGAGAAATATTACATATACAAATTGCAGTACTTCAGACCAGAAAAAGGGTTAAAAAAACAGGGTGTCTATGGCTTTCTCCATATGAAACAGACTTTTTACCTAAATATGAAAATTATATTATGTCAGTGGTCAACGTCAGTCACCAACCCATTCAGCATGCCGTGTGTATACTGCATAACCCTGTAAATACGAAGTCACTATCTCAAATGGTCTCCATGTAAGAGGCTTTCCCAGAGGGTACCCATGATCAAACTTTACCTAGAGAATCAAAGATTTTTGTGTACCAAGTATGAGGCCAATATTGCAAGCATTAAGGAACCAATAAGTCACATGATCAAAATACAGAGCCAACTTTGATAACATGTCAAAATGAAAGGTACCATTAGATTTAGCCAGTCAGAGTCAGCATCTCAAAAAGGTTTATTAGACATTACCAGTTGAACAAACCATAAGAGCATACGAAATGTTCAGAATAAGAGTAGCCCTGTGGCCCACAATTCTGATCTGGTTTGTGGTTCCTAGTTGTTGATTGATCTTAATGTTTAAGCAGTAACAACATGGCTTGGTAATCCATTCCTTACATTGACTACTCTCTGTTTATACCCTATGTCCCAGGTCTGTCTACTTTCAATTTACAGCTGTGTCCTTTGGTCCTGGACTCCTGTGCTGTGCTTGAAAAAATGACTAGGGTTAACTTTGTTTAACGATGTTGACTCCTTTGTGTTCTACGCTAAAGAGATTCAGTTCCCTCTATCTTCATAACTCATACCTTTCAGCGTTAAGATTAGTCTAAGTTCTCTTCGCTGGACTGTCTCCAAAGCTCACATTTCCTTATTGCAAAACAGAGAACAAAACTGAGATTATATTGTACACTCACCAGTGTACAGTATAATCTCAATTATAACTTCCTTTTGATTTGTAACTTATTTATAATGAATTATTCTGTTTGTCTTCTAAATATCCTCATCAAACGGTCTGGTTGCTGACAGTGACAAGACTACTATTACACCAAGATCTTTTTTTTTTAGGTCTGTTCCTGTTCAGTCCCACTGATTCTGGTATTTGTATCTAACATTTTGAGACCTGCCTGCTACATTTATTAAGATTAAATTTGCCAAGCATCTGTCCAGTTCTGTATTGACCATACACATACATTACATGTATCATGCCTGTGAACCCCCACCTGTGAATAGTTTGTCTGCAAAAATTGATTGAGTTGACATGTTCACCTGCACGTTTATTGAATCAGGACAGTTAAGCATGTGCAGCTTTAAAAGAGACACTCTGCCCAATAAAGAAAGCAGGGTAGATTCTCGTGCGGAGCAAAAGCGATGGAGGGGACAGCTTGTATAGTGTTTTTTTTTGTTTTTGTTTTGTTTAATGGGTTTCTTATGTAGTAGTCTAAACATTAGAAATTACATGTACAGAACATAAACACAAGGCAATTATTTTTAAAAAAATAAATAAAAAAGAAACACTCTGGCAGTGAAACTAGGCTGATTATATACTTAATGGCATACACGTTTAAAATGTAACTATTGACATTGTTGTGGTATCCTCGTTGTTGGTGCTGATTTATTCCCTGTATCTCCCCTGTGCCAGTTTCATCCCCAAAAACCTTAAGTATATAAATGAAATACAAGCACACAAAATAAAACTAATACTTACCTGCATTAATGTTTTATTGTTTGACGAATACTCTGTACTTTCCTTTTCTATACTGCTTCTGGGTTGTTCTCCTGACTCTTGCAAACTGTGTATACAGACCACCTTAAAATTACAGTAAACTACAGTACTGCAAGTATTTTATGAATCCCCTTAAAAAGATGTTGTATTAAATCCACATTTCGCAATATTGCTGTTAGTGTTAGAGACATATAACTAGGGGTCTACTTAAATCGAGGTAAATTTATTTATTTATTTTTCACGGGTATGTTGCGGAATAAAATTTGGATTTAACGGACATTTCGCGGACCTGTTTAAACATTAAATAAACCTAAGTAGACAGTATTTCAGATCACTGTAAAGCCTAAAAATAGTGGTTCTTACTTCCTTACTAAAACAGAGTGCTGTCATTTGTTAAAGGTAAGCATGCAGCATCCCTCAGCAGTTGACTTGCCCATACATTGAGACTGCACGTTCTGCATCCACTGAATTGGTTGGAAGTTAAGGCAAAGCTTTGCCAAGTTATACAGATGTGGAAATCAATTAGAAACAGCCCAAAAAATCGGTTACACAAGGGCATCTGGCATACTTTAATAAAGGCAATGTATGCAGCACGTTCGTTGTCATATTTGCCCCATCCAATAATTTATTTTATTAGTACCGAGTCAAAGCAAAGAAAACGTGGCTATTCGGGTCTAAAATTCCAACTGCGAAAAAGTAAGCAGCAGGTTGAAGCGACGTGGCTGTGCTGGATCGTTTTAGTACTGGACAGGAACACTTTTTGTCTGGGCTGACTTTCCAGTTTGGTTTCTGAAAGCTGTTTATTTTACCTTCTCAGTAGCCTCTGTAGTAACCTTTTGTTAATGTGTGATTCTCAGTCTGCATGTACAGTTTCTTTGGGAGAAATCTTGAAACGATCATCAGCCGAAATACACTTTGCTTTTTTTGTCGTCCATTTCTACTATTTTACCTCCAATGCTGAAAACTAGATTTTAGCAACCTAAATCAAAGCAATGCAGCACCAACTTTGTTCCACCCCCCTACTGCACAGTAACAGGTCGCAGTACAGACGACTGATAGGCCGATTAAAACGTTGTCATTTGAATAGTAAACAAGAACGTTAACCGCTTTGGATAATTTATTTTGTAAATGTTATTTGTGGACGTTTTTTGTTTGTTTGTTTTTTGCTTAAGTGCAATGGACACAGGACGTCGAAGGAATAAAAAAGGGCTATCAGAAGGAAGACACGTAGTTTGCGTTGCTTGCGTTGTGCAGTAGTTCATTTAAACGAGGTTTTTTTTTTTTTTGCCTCTCCGGACTTGTTTGTATGCATTGGCCCCTATAAGAGATGATTTCCGCGAAATCGCGATTTGGTAGACCCCTACATATAACACATTAGAATGTCGTTGTGTGCACAGAACTGACCCAAAAGGGGGAACAAATATACGTAAAATGAAAGATTATAATGTCGTTACCTGCTATCTGGGAGACAAACGCCTCTGCAGCAAGAGACATTGCGACAGCTCCAAACAATACAACAAATTAAACAATGGAATGTGTAGCTCTACCAAATAAAATACTGTTCAAATGCACTGCACAAGGTTAAGGGCACAAGAGGTTTTAGGATGTGAGTGCTGAAACTGACAGGCATAACGGGAGGGACGTGAGCAACTACTTCCTGGTGCAGTTGCAGCCTGCTGAACACTACTTCCGGGTTAGTTTTGTATTCGTTGGTATTGTATTTTCTCCATGTGTTCTTCTTTTCATTCGGGTAAACAGGTACAAATGATTAGGGTCGAGCTTTCATGTTTTTTTCCCCCATGTGCTCAGGAATGTATAGTACCGTTAGCCAGGAAGATGTAGTAGTTTTGCACTGACTACAAAATAGAATTACCTGAGTACAGTTATTCTGTATTGATTTTTGACACATACTGTGTGCCTATTTGCAATGAGGTCTACATCTGACTATGACCGTTTACATATAGCGTAGTACGATAGTGCATAACTGGTATTAGGCGCGGGAAAAGGGATAACCCTTTAATGCATGGCGACCTCATATGTGTACGGATAAAAAAAACAACAACAACTATCTCTAGTCTTTGTATGGGGACATATGGAAGACTCAAGTGCATGATACCCTGATACGATGTCGTCGTCCGCCCAAATATAAAGAAACTGAGTATATATATATTTTTAAAATAAAAAAAAAATATATATATATATATATATATATATATATATATATATATATATATATATATATATATATATATATATATATTTAGTATCTGTCTAAAACTACTTTTTCATTTATTAAAAAAGTAATGCATTAACGGGTTAATTGGCTAGTTCTGTCATTTGATTGTAGGTAGTTACAAAAAGGAAATTGTGTTCTTCACCCGCAAAATAAACAGGTTTCTGAATATGCAAATCTTGAAGCAAAAGCACAGACCCCAACACCAACGAGTCCACTGGTTATCATGTGCCAAGCAAATGTTATGCAGTGCAGAAGGACGTGGGGGAAAGAAGGAGCTGTCACAAATCAGGAGCGAGCATGCAGTCGACAGTTTAGTTAATGACAGTTCATGACTCTCCATATGAAACTGGAATAATAGCGTATTGTTCTTGTTACCCCGTGAGAAGAGAAAATCAAACACAATATTTCTTTAATCGTTAGTGTTACATACATATTTCACATCCGTGCTGATTTTGAATAATTGTAGTTTTATGCACCTGAGTATTGGGAGAACAATAGTACAGCTGGGTGATTACTGTACTTCTTTAGTAGACCATGCATGTATGTAAGTTTCATATAGACTGTTTAAAGACACTTGTCTGTAATATGTATCCCCTCTGGTTGTTTCCATTAGACTTTAATCCAAAATATCTGGAGATCTAAATTGAGTTTCTGCGTCATTTTCATGATCTAATTCTCAGATTCATTCCGACATGATTTGCCTCAGGAAAGTTTGTGCTTGCAATCAAGGAACAATACACAGGAGTAATGAATCATGAATTATGTGTTACATGGATACCGTATCTTTAGGTCCAATAAAAAAAAAGACATTTGAAGACATGTAACCTTTCAAGCAGTTTTCATGAAGATGCTGGACTCAAAATTGTTGTTTTTTTTTTTTTTTCTGATGCAGAATTTAAATTGAGGTAAACTATATTCCAGATTCCATACCATAATATAATGATTTATTAGGCCTGATGGAGATACCAACATGTATTTAAATTATTGAAGCAAAAGAAAAAAAAAAAAAACATCCAGAAATTCTTAATCCAGAAACTTTTAAAATCAATGTGACTTTTGCAAATAACATTAAACGATTTAAGATTGTCTGATACTGTTAACAGCAAACAAGTAAACTTGTTATACACGAACTATTACAAAAAACATAACATTAATTTGATATGTGTGTCCAGTTTGGGGTAAGCTATAATTTATAAAGAATTGATACCAAACATCTTCTTGTAGTTCAAACTCACTATAATGTTATAGCTGCTATCAGACCATATGACCTAGAGCAAGGGATGCAGCAGTTTATTTATAATGGTGGAGTTTGTGCAGTCATTCTCAGTGGGTTTAGATTCTGTTGCTTCCATATTGAGTTATTATACATTTTCTCTCAATCTGCTTTGACCATGTGTCTTCTAAGAAGCTGCAAAAATTGCACAAAGAAATGATCTTATAGGCCTACCGTGGGCTGTAGTGTTTTGTTTTTTTTTTCTTAATTTGTTCTATAATATGATAGACTAAAAGTTTTAAAAGTTTTTTTTTCCTATATTATGTTAACATAAGAACATTCTGCACTTCACTCAAACAATTGCTGAAGATTAAACATCCCAATATCTAAATAAATAAATAGTATTATTATCTCAGCTAAAAATGTTTATTTGAAATATTTGTCATACAAATTCTATATGATGTTGGAAAGTCATTCAGCAAAGGAGCATTTCTAACACTTATTTATATACAGAATGCCTAGCATCCAGTAAAACCTGTCTAATCCCGCATCGCATGGGACCAGATAAGTGTGTCAGATAATAGAGTGCGCTGGTTTATACAGGTAGCTACTATAAAAACGTATACATGATCAACTATTTAAACACTTTGAAAGGAGAACAGCACGGCGACGTGTTGAGACCATTAAACAAAGTATTTGTTAGGTTGAGATCTCGAGATAATTTTTTTTTCTTTCTTTTTTTTTTTTTGCGATGGCCTCAACGAGCCGCCGTAGAACTGTCCAAGTATGGTGTGTAATTCAAGCATTGTATTAATTTTCATTTGACTCTTCATTACATAAACAAGTATATTACTGCATATGTACATGCCCGTGGGACATGTGCATATTTACATTGGCCACGGTCTTCATTCCAGACTACACAGTCAAGTTTACATTGGTTTAGACAGACAGAGACTTATAAACGATGGCAGATTCCAAATCGACAGGGTTCGCATTGTAGAAGGTATCACACCATTATTTTCAATCGGGGTTTGGTGGGGACCCCCAAATTTACCGATATACTGATATGGGGCTGGATTAAACAGGTTGTACTGTGTATTGGGTTACCGTCTCTTTAAATAATAAAAACGTAATAGAAAATACAAAAGCCAATGTATTTTCTTTTCCCTTTGTACAGTCTAGTTGTAGCTGGTACTTTGGTATGACAATGACAATTTTTTTTTTTTTTTGATGATGTGTTATTGTTTTTAATTATCAAGAGCAATTTAAAAAATGATCTGCGTTACCTAAAGCAGGTTCAGTACAATGCTTGAGTAAATGTGCTGCTATTATACCACCTTAAAATGACACTCCCTACAAGGCAAGGCGTTACATAAGCAACACAATCTCCTTGAATTTTTGTTTTAATACCAACATTTATTCTGATTTCCCTGAAGTGACGCATAGAATTTAGATTTAATCTGCCCCATAGCCTACACCAAAAGGGTAGTTTATTAGTTTATGAACGCCACCTCACTAGAAATTTGTAGAAAATTAATTAAAAATAAAAACTGAAATAGCTTGGTTGGATAAGTGTCCACACCCCTTGTAATAGCAATTCTAAATTAGCTCAGGTGTAACCCATAGCCTTCAAAATCACACACCAAGTTAAGTGGCCTCCACCTGTGTTAAATTGTAGTGATTCACATGATTTCAGGATAAATTCAGCCATTCCTGTAGGTTCCCACTGTTGGGTAGTGCATTTCAAAGCAAAGACTCAACTATGAGCACCAAGGCGCTTTCAAAAGAACTCTGGGACAACGCTGTTGAAAGGCACAGATCAGGGGATGGGTATAAAAAATATCAAAGGCCCTGAATATCCCTTGGAGCACGGTCAAGACAATTATTGAAGGCAGCAGTGTGGAGTAGTGGTTAGGGCTTTGGACTCTTGACCAGAGGGTTGTGGGTTCAATCCCAGGTGGAGGACACTGCTGCTGTACCCTTGAGCAAGGTATTTTTCCTAGATTGCTCCAGTAAAAAAAAAAAACTGTATAAATGGGTAATTGTTTGTAAAAAAAAAAGTGACATCTTGTAACAATTGTAAGTCGCCCTGGATAAGGGTGTTTGCTAAGAAATACATAATAATTATTAAGAAGTGGAAGGTGTATGGCACCACCAAGACCCTGCCTAGATCTGGCCGTCCCTCCAAACTGGATGACTGAGCAAGAAGGAGACTGATCAGAGAGACTACCAGAGGCCAATGGCAACTTTGCAAGAGCTACAGGCTTTTACGGCCAAGACTGGTCAAAGTGTGCATGTGACAACAATATCCCAAGCACTCCACAAATCTGGCCTGTATCGTAGGGTGGCAAGAAGGAAGCCATTACTCAAGAAAGCCCACCTTGAATCCCATTTGAAGTATGCAAAAAAAAAACACTCAGGAGATTCTGTAGCCATGTGGCAAAAAGTTTTGAGGTCTAACAAAACTAAAATGGAATTTTTTTGGCATAAATGCAAAGCGTTATGTTTGGCGCAAACCCAACACAGCGCATCACCCAAAGAACACCATCCCTACTATGAAGCATGGTGATGGCAGCATCATGTTATGGGGATGTTTCTCATCGGCAGGGACTGGGGCACTTGTCAGGATAGAAGGGAAAATGAATGGAGCAAAGTACAGAGAAGTCCTTGAGGAAAACCTGCCGCCCTCTGCAAGAAAGCTGAAACTGGGATGACCCAAAGCACACACCCAAAGCTACACTGGAGTGGCTAAGGAACAAAAAGGTAAATGTCCTTGACTGGCCCAGTCAGAGCCCCGACCTAAATCCAATCAAAAATTTGTTGCATGACTTGAAGATTGCTGTCCGTTAATGCTGCCCAAGGAAAATGACACAGCTTGAACAGTTTTGTAAAGAAGAATGGTCAAATATTGCCAAATCTAGGTGTGCAAAGTTGGTAGAGACCTATCCCAACAGACTCACAGCTGTAATTGCTGCCAAAGATGCTTCCACCAAGTATTAACTCAGGGGGGTGGAGACTTATCCAATTATGATCTTTCAGTTTTGTATTTTTCATATATAATTTTTTTCTCAATAAAAACTTTTTCCCCTTAACAGTGTGGAGTATGGCGTGTAGATAAGTGGAAAAAGAATCCTCATTTATATGCATGAAACTCTGAGGCACTGACACAACAAAATGTGAAAAAAGTTCAAGGGGGTGTAGACTTTCTATAGGCACTGTATAACCAAAGGTTATTTTTGGAAAATGAAATTAAAGGATCAGTAATGTGGCTTATACGTCCTTTTAGCTAGATTTCATCAACCAGTTATTTTAGGGGCAAACCGGAATAAGCACGTATATGATACACAATACAGAGAGAATCGATTTAAAATGCTCTTAACTGTGGCTTTTCTTGTGGGGGTAGGTTGATCAACCCCTTCATTTCCTTGGGGTTTTACATGGTTTGTAGGGGGCGGGGTGGGGTGGGGACACAGCACAGGTAATGCTGTGTTTATTATGCGCTCACGACCATTTGGTGCATGGATGACTGACCCCATGCTAACAGGTAGACTAGACTTTTTACATTGCAGCATGTTTTCCGAACCAGCCATATCAACAACTTGCAACAAGCCCATTTATTTGCTCCGACAGATATTTTAAAACAAAAAGCCATATTCACCCTTTTGAAATGACGAGGTGCATTATTTTGAAGCATTTCAATGTAGCCCTAATAATAGTAACCTGCCCTGATACTTGTTGTCAACATAGCTACCATTATACTGTTGATTATGAAATACAGGTGATTTGGACCCTTAATTTAAAGACTGCTAGTTTTAGAAATTATAATATTTAAAAAATAGAATTAAATCTGAGTCATTTTCATTTTTTTAATTGTAACGGTTGATTAGACAGCAGAATAAAATGTCTTCTTAGTTTCAATTTATATATTAAATAAAGAAGTGGCTGTTGACTTGGAAGGTTTAAAAAACGATCCGTTAATAGTGTGTTAGGCTAAAGGTGACCATTCTACATAGGCCATACGCTGATTATATGTAACCTAATCGTTAAATAATATATTGGATATATTTATATTGAAATATAGTGTAATTTTGGCAAATTAATATCTGATAAAGTATGAAAAATAAACGTATTATGTGTTAATATCCCAGTGCAATATTTACAATGCAGTTTTGTATGAAAACTCACGAAAGACCCTATGTAAAGCGCACTTCTAAAAAAAAAAAAAAAAAAAAAAAAGTAATGTTTCTAGCATTCTGAGTTTGCACAACGTTTCCGATTGATGTTGCGTAGATGATGAGACTTTAGGTTTTCTCATTCAATCTGGCTTGCTTTTACAGTTTGAACTTTTGATGAACCTGCATCTTGGCGAGTGGGCGGAGAAGGGATGTGCACTATAGCTAACCCTTCCGCAACCCTTCTTCTAGCGGAGTTAAACCTGGATATCAAACAAGTGCAACCACTTTGGCTTTCACAATACAGTGAGATCTCCGAACACTATTTTTAAAATTGTTCTTATGGTAATCCTAAACACAACTTGGATCATCAAAGGCTTAACGAAGTATTACAGCCAAGGATCAGAGGATGACAATGTAAAAGAAGACAATGGGATGCTGACATCAAGGACCAGTAGAATAGGCATGCATGTTTCTCACATGTAATCGGGGGTTCTGCTTAAGGCAAAATATCTTTACCTACATCACATCTGCAAATAAAACCGTTGTAATATATGTACCTTATTACCGATGCATTTTTTAAAACGAATCTAACTAAAATGTGAATAACTCATCGGAGCAAACCAGGACCAAGGCGTGTCAAAGGCATGTAACATATACTTTGAACAATTCTGATATCAGAGACATGGGGAGCTTCCCAAGGACAGCTTTACCTACCGATCCTTTGAAATGCCGCCCGCAGCATGGCGTTCCTGTTTTGTTTTAGTACAACTCATTAACACAAAACTGCTCAAGAATGTTGACTATTTAGCTTTTCAGAGGGAGATGTCGGGATACCGTTTGGCACACAGTAACTGGGTCTCCTATTATAAACGCCATTTTACACAACATGCTACTTGGTAGGTAAATAATTAAAATGATGAAGTAATCTTTGAAATGTGTATCAATATTCTCTTAATATATTCCACGTGTATATATTATTGTTGTACTTTGTTGATAGAAAGTCCCATGCATTACGCATTACCTGCCAAAAAGTGACGAAGTACTTATTAATGTTATTGTTTTTTGTTTTTTGTTTTGGGGGGACCTGGACGTCTATAGTCTCTTTCTGTTATTGCCCATCATAATCTTATATACTGGTTAATAACTTTGGTATGCTAATTTCAACTTTTGTTTTAGTTCAGGTTCATCGGAGCGTTACAAAAACTCTTTATCTGGTGGGGCAATATTGTTCAAAACAGTTCGAGTTTTGATAACTAGTTTATTTTTGGGTTGAGGTCATGGTTATTGATGAGTGCTGGTTTTCAACACTGATTGTGAAAATCAACATTATTGGACTGTTGATTGAAAGGCGTGGTTTGTTTAACACTGTACTTCTAGTGCCTTACAAAAACAACAGAAAACAAATGCTGGCAATCTCATTTTATTAAAAACAAACAAACAAATGCTTGCATGCGTTGGTGTTAGATTTCACCTGTAACAAAGAACACTGAAAAACAACACTTCCAATAGAAGAAACTGAGTGATTCATATTAGATTGTAAGGATTTTCAATTACATACAAACAGAGCACATATATACATCTTCATCCAGTCTCTGAAAAACATGAACTTAAAACCAGCATTTAGCGTGTCGATAAACAAGAGGCACCTTGTTACTTAACAGCAAGTTAATCTTTTAACCTGAGATATAAATAGTGCAAACTTACCATGGCGTTCAACCTGATGCTTCTGTGGTTAGTTCAAATAGAAGTACAAACACAAACGGGTATTTTGATTTGGAAGTCTTTGGTACTTTACATTTGGATAGTTTGAAGAGATGTTTAGCAGCTTTCAATAGCTCTTTGGCTGGCAGACAGTAAACGTCACAAGCAATCCGTAAATGCTAAGGCAATACTTGTGTTTGACATAAACAATCATTTCAATTAAAAATAAAACAGACATGTTGTCTGGGCCAACTTACAAAATGAAAACAAAAAACTATGCCTATAGAATATTTACAAATATACAGGAATAATTTAGAATCATAACGAAACATTAGTGCAAGGAATAGGCCTACTGGATTGTTTTTTTGGTTACTGTTTTGTGTTCATTGACAAAAACTAAATAAAACAAATATTAGTTAAAACATTACTGCAAACCTGTGTATCTGACAAATGGGAAGGTCCCTGAATGGATGCATTGGTCACATTTTTCAAATTGCAATAAAATGCAGATTTTTAAAAAAAATTCTAGCGCTTACATAGGGAAAATGCTGCATTCACATAAAATAAAAGTTACGTTTCTTTTTAAGAATTGCAAATCATCACGTTTTACAACTTGACCACATGAACCCCCTCTGAAAATAACCGGAAACATATATAAACAGTTAAATATCATTGGCCTACATTCATGCAGAACTTTTCGGAGAGCAAGAAGGAGATGAAATTGGGGAACTGTTTTCTGAGGCAGAAGTGTCAGAGTTATTTGAGCTAAAGGGAGCCGAAACCACAAGGCCATCTCTTTCCCTCTTTTTTTGTTTCATTCTCCGGTTCTGAAACCAGATCTTCACCTGGGTCTCGTTTAGCTGCAGCGTTGTTGCTATCTCCACTCTCCTGGATCTGGTTAGATATTTGTTAAAATGGAATTCCTTTTCCAGTTCTGTGAGTTGTTTGGTAGTAAAATTCGTCCGAGCTGTCGCGACAGTATTGGGCAATCCACATTCGGTCACTTTAACTGTAGTGAAAAAAAGAAAGAAACTGTACTTAAGACATGCAGTGATGTTTTTATTTTGCATGTAAAGCCCACTCATATCATATATTTCATAAATTGAGCAAACTATTATTATTATTATTATTATTATTATTATTATTATTATTATTATTATTATTATTATTATTATTATTATTATTTATTTATTTATTTATTTATTTATTTATTTATTTATTTTCTTAGCAGACGCCCTTATGGGCGACTCACACTCGTAAACAAAAATACATTTCAAGAATCACAGTACAAGTATTAATACAATTAAGAGCAAGATAAAATACAATGACTTCGGTTCTAGCAAGTACAAGTATATGACAAAATACGATTTAAAAACTATGCATTTCAACAGTTACAGATACAATTTTCAGTTTTATAAAAGTACAGTAATACTTACTGGTTTTGGGGTTGTTTCTTTTGATTTTCATCCACTCAAATGTATTTGCTGCGACCGGTGTCTCAGCTCTTGGTGAATTTGGTTTTAGGTAACTTCCCTGAGAAGGTGAAAGACTTGGATAACTTCCCAAATAAATATCACGATCACGCGGTTCCTTATTGCATTGGTTGTAAAGATCTTGCTCGCCAAGGCTGTTGTAACCAGACTTTCCATGGTTAAGTGGAAATGATTCATTTCCTGGGTATACAGAAGTCATGTATTGAACCTGTGGCCCGCTGTCGTCTGGTTCCTTATGACATCCATATGTTAAACCATATCCTGCACCCTGGCCCAGGTAGCTGGACTCGGCCCCATTTTGACTGCTATCGTAGGGTATTTCTAAAGTACCCGGAGGAAACATGATTGGTGAACGAGTGTGAGATCGATGCTGATCTTGGTAATTTGCACCTACTGGCACACTCCCCATACTCTCTCCAGGAACAGAATAAGGTTGCAGAGGGCCAGGCCCGTGTTCAGCATGGCAGAACTTAGCTGACAATGCAAAAACGTCTCCACTTGAAAAATACTCAAAGTAAGTATTCATTTCCTCCTACTGTATGATCCGACAGACACGTTGAATGATGGTTTGCCTGCTATTGCTGATCACTTACTGTACTTTCTAGTCTCAGATGTAAATATTAGCTGTGATAGTGAGTGGGCGTGGCCGTGTGGCTGCATTGCCCAATCACTGTAAACTGTGGCAGGTCTACATGATGGCGCTGTGAGGTTTTCTCAGCAGTAGGTAGGAAAAGTTTGTAAATTAAAGACTTCTTCATGGACATAGAATGTGTTGTAATACTTAAGAAAACTTTAAAGTGGACCTATGCATGCAGGTAAGGCTACCTTCTACGCTTGTTAAGGAATCAAGTGTGAGGACAGACTGTATTACGTTTCAGACAACATGTAGGTAAAAAAATCAAATGATTGGTCGGTGTTTCTCGGTTAACACACTATTCAATGTGACTTTAAACTGCAACCAGGTGTTTTTCGACAGCTTCTTCTGCAGGAAATCACAAATACATAATAAAACTAAAATACATACAATAATTCTGACTGGAGATTGATCAGAATTCATCAGTACATAGTGGTTTGTTAACTATACTATATATCATGTAAAATGTTTAGAATGTTTTTATTGTATTACATTTTTCATTTAGTGCTTTTCAAGAAGCCTGTAGCCTAGTTAGCAATGGGTTTGTAAGCCAATATATATATATATATATATATATATATATATATATATATATATATATATATATATATATATATATATATATATATATATATATATATATATATATATATATATATATATATATATATATATATATATATCCTTTAAAAGGTGTGTGTGTGTGTGTGTGTGTGTGTGTGTGTGTGTGTGTGTGTGTGTGCGTGCGTGCGTGCGTGCCTGCGTCTGTGTGTGTGTGTACCTTTAATACAATCCAGTTCACTTCGTTGTTTGCTGTTACAGGGCTGTGAGAATCTAAGTTTAAGGTGCATGGTTCTGTAATCAGTGTGATAATACCCGAGAGATAATAAGCGTTATACAGAACGTCATTTTAAATCTTCCCTAACCTATACCATGCATTTGTATGTAGTTGGGTTTATATTTTACAGTTTACTACAAAATATAATATTTTTTAGTATTGGAAGCAGTTCCTATAGCCTATATTATAGTCCTATAGAGTCAGACTTTTATAACGTTGAGGGATGGGATAAAATAAATCTATAATAAGCATTTCAAATTATAGAGTGGACTTGTATATTTTATGAGACCCTGACAATGTACAGTATAATTTAATCGGGTACTGTTGGGGAATCTAATGATTCGAACTTGATATTAAACTAGCATTCAAGAGTTTAACATTGTCCAACTTTTTTTTTTTTGAAAGCATGATTAGGCTTATGTATTTGCTTATTTCTACTCATGCTGTTTTGGTAGATACCTCAGTGCATGGGATGCACTGGCAGTCACTATGTTTTATAGCTTCAGATAGATATATCCCACCACATGAATTATGCATTGACTCCTTTTGCCTTTAAATACATTTAGCTAGTTAATTAGTTACAAGGAGGATACACATATTAATACAAGGAATCTGATACCACTTTAAAAGTCAAATTACTTTGGTGCATATGAAGTAAAGTATATAAACAATATCTAGTAATAATAAAAACACTATTCCATTTAGTTAATACATACGTTTAGCATTTGGAAACGTTTGTTACAGCTTGATGAAGATGTTAGCATCTCATATCAAAAACTGTTGAAACCAAGCGTAAACACATTGTTATGTGAATCTATAGCTGAATATATTTCAGATCCTCTTTTTCGTGGAGTCCTGGACGCATCCCAGCTGGCCTCATCCTACACGAAAGGAGGAGGAACTATGCTGTCGAGTAAAAAGTGCACAGCCTGTGATTGATGAACTCTTAATAATACCCCACTGACAACCGCGCTCCCCGCAAAGCCAGGACTACCTCTTTCCAGCTGCTAATTTGTTGAAGTGTTGTTTCATATTAAAAGATTAACCTATATTCTGCCATAAAGCCATATCGGCTATTGATGTTATACAATCTTGTCATGTTATTTAAAAATGTTGTAATGATTTTAATTCAGTAAACTCCTAAATCTGCATTAGTTGTGGTATACTGGTCGACTTCATTTATGTCGGCCGCTGTGGTCGAGCAAACCAAAACAAAGAAAAGTGTAGGCAGACCTTTTGTGTAACATGGGTCCAAAAAAAAAAAAATCCGTGTGCTTTTAACTGGACTATATCTGGCAAGTGAAATGCTGAAAAATGTTGAACAAACAAATTTGATCAGAAATATAATGCAGCACATAACAAAAATATATTTACGGCTTTGGAAGAACAACTTTTATAGGACTCAAATAGTCAAAAGATGCAACTATGTAGTGTTCAAGTCTCTTTGACTTTATATGAGAAATTGAATAACTAAGACCCCATGTCTGGTGATGTTAAGGTACGTAATTTGTACATAAACAGAGTGCTGAAAATTAATACAGTTTTGTTTTAAATCTATTTATAGTCTGACTTTTCATTACTAAATGTGTACTTTTAATTTAAGCATGTTAATAGAGTAAGCATATATATATATATATATATATATATATATATATATATATATATATATATATATATATATATATATATATATATATATATATATATATATATATATATATATACAATTTCGTTTTATATGATATGCACAATTAAGACCCATCGTCAATAATATAAAATGGATAGTGTGTATGTACGTACGTGTATATATTTCCTTGATTGGGGGTCTTTTAGTATCAGTATTTTATTGGGTCTTTGTTAATCCAATAATGTACAGATATGTGGGCCTAAACATACAGTTATATGTATTTTTGTGCTCATTTCGATATGTATTATTTCACATATCTGTTTAATGTAAATGTAAAAAAAAAAAAAGTGTACAGACCACAATGTAAGCATAAAGCGTTGTTTATATCTATCTGAACAAAGAGCTTGGTGTTGCTTTGTCTAATAAAGAGAGCAAAAAACGGGTGATGCGTCTTGTCATATTTATTTTGGAACACATTGACATACATTGTAACATTATAATAAACGTTAAAATGGTAACTGTTGAAAATCTGTTGTGCAAATATTTTCAACCAAAAAGTTAAAGGTGTCAGAAGGAATGTCCGTTGTGTCATTGTCAAGTATTGACAGTTTAGGCAAATCTGTTGTAAAAGGATCGATTGAAATAGTATCTAAATCCTCTAATGTTAGCATATTAAAACTTTCAGAACTATTGGTGGGAGATGAGAAAGTCCTTGGATTAGTCAGCGAACAGTCAGTTTCATTGGAATCATGGAAGTCGTCATGGTTTGCGTTTCCCTGAATGGGAGCAGGTTCTTTCAGTATATTTTCATGGTAAGGATTTGATGCATCTGTTTCAGTATTTTCAGGCGCTAGAGTCTTTAAAGCGTCCAGGTCCATCATTGTTTGCGAGCCTCCAGTAACAAAGGCGTTGTTAACATACTTGCTTTCTCTAATCCCTTTACATAGCGGTGTCTTCCCTGCTTTAAACCGAGATTGCCTTTTAAGTTTCATACGTCTGTTTTGGAACCACACTTTGACTTGTCTTTCAGTCAAATCTAAGAGAGCTGCGATTTCTACTCTCCTTGGTCTGCAAAGGTACCTGTTATAATGGAATTCTTTTTCTAATTCCAAAAGCTGTGTATTGGTATAGGTTGTGCGTAGTCTTCTCGAGCTGTCAAATAGGTCACCGGTGTAGTTTTCCTGAAATTCTTCGTTATCTAAATAAAAAGGATTAATAGATTACATATATGAAATGAGTGGATTAAAATGGCCGCCTGCCTTGGACCACCATACAAAATGGCATAGCATTCTAATGCAAGGGTATCCATGCACCTAATCCGACCTCAATACAACGTTTACCAGCCATTGTTCGATAGGTGCAGGATCATACGAGAATTGCAATAATGTAAACGTAAATTAGGTGTTGACAATTTTTTTGGTATTGCTTACAATCGAAATAAATGAATGATCATATCAGGTCTTGCTCCATATTAATGATGTCTCTTCCATATATACACAACTTGAATAATAACGTTTTTAACTGCAGTTACACTGACCTTCATTGGAAGATCCAGAGGAAAGTGTGGCTGGAGGAGAATGTTTTTTCTTTTTATGTGTTTTCTTCTCTTTCATCCATGGGTATTCCAAAGGCTTGCTCCCTAAGACTGCTCTGTCAATATCTTGCGAAGTTTGCGTTCTCTCGTTTTGAAATGTGTTTCCAGAGTTCAGAATGCCGTGTTCAAAGGGAGGAGGAATCAGTGTCGAATCTGAAAGCGACGAGTTTTTGATTGATGAACTTTGAAATGTCTCACCGAGAGGAGGAAAGGATGTAAGGCACTCCGCTAAGGACGGCTCACTGTTGATAAATCCAACCTCTCTGTCAAACCCGCTGTTCATCTTTGCTTACTCGGGGGTTTTAGGAATTTTGTTACAAAATATTATAGGAAGTATATTTCAAATTGCATATAAAAATATATTATAAAATGGTTTAGGAGCTATAGCATTTATTAAAGTATGTGTCTATTGAATTCACAGGGACAAGGTTGAGATGAGGATGAATTTACTGTCACATGATCCAGTGGACCAATGGCATGGGGGAGAATACAAACCCTAGCTTTCTGAAAGAATTCGACGAATCGAATTGATATTCTTTATTTTTATTTACAGTCTGAAGCTTGTTAATTGTAAACAATTAGGTCAAAGATGGTGTTAAAAATACGTTGTCTCAATGGACAGTGATCTGCAATTAATCACAAATATTTACTTGCATGGTAAAGGAAGAAAGATCAAATAAATTAATGGTATTGTCACCGGTGTCAGTCTGCAAAAGAATGTTCTCAAGCTGTGGGTTCAGCTAAACGATGGACTTGGGTTGGCGTTGGGCCTCGAACAGATTTATTCAGAGTCTTTCGATATGGTAAACAATCGAATTCGAGTATTCTACACTAATAACGTTCTATCTATCTATCTATCTATCTATCTATCTATCTATCTATCTATCTATCTATCTATCTATCTATCTATCTATATTAATTGTTAAAATCGACTTGGTGGTCATTAAACATGGCAAATATATTGTTATTGTTTGGTTTTCTCACGTTTTATGTTTAATGCATTCTTTTGTCTGTGAAATTGTATTGTTGAAAGATGTGTGGGAGTTTTAGCTTTTGATAAGACGACTGCTTTGCGTGGGGGGCACTACTGCAGTATCAGAGGTGGACATTTTTTGCTTAAATGCTTACCAGATTTCCAGTATTTCATCATTAAATATCTACGATTTTTCTTAGAATTTTTTTTTTTTTAGAAACCCGACGTTTACAAACCTTAAATTGTAGTGCTTTATTTTACACATATTTTAATGTGTTTTCCATTTCAAGATGGCGTTTTGTAGTATTGTGGAAAACCGAATTCATACTCTGGTACGTATGATAGATACATCGCTATTATCAATTAAGGTGACAACAAATATAACAAATATACAGCAGCTTAACCCATAAAGGTCTGATTTCAGACTACAATATAGAAATAAAGGAAACACTTCTGCCTCTTCTGTTAAGTTAAACACTTTATTTACAAAAAAATGCTTAACACACTAAAATATAACATTTCATAAAGTATCATTAGGGTGTTCAACCGATTTATGCATTAAAGGTATAATTCATAAAGTAACAAATTAATTTGAGGTAACTTTTACAGAGACATGTAAAATGACATGCTGGTGTACTGCATACTTAAAAAAGAAAGGACCAGTTCCGAGACAGATTCTAAGTATGTTTTCAAATAGTACCCGACAAAAATGAATATAATCTATTGTGTAATGTCATATTTCAGATTTACTATAATAATGACTTACAGATTGCTGCCAGAATTAACCCTTACATAAACTACAAACACCAGCCACTTTTACAGTTGCTTTAAACTATTCTCTCACCTATTTCGAACCATTTCACTAAAGAAGAGGAATATAATGGCAAAGGACATTAATTAATCTGTCCAAGGCATGTTGCATAAGTTCTACAAATGTTCACATAAATATATTAAGACGAGGATAAATAATACGTTGTACAAAATTTCTTGTTTAAAATAATAAATACATATATAATCGAGTTTAATGCCTTTCATACATTCTTGAAAAAAATACATAAATGAAGCTCTTCGAAGTGAGACCAAATGCAGACAAAAACATCACATAATAGAGATGTACAAAAACAGCCCATTATATCGGGTTGCTAATACTGACATATCTACAGGACTTACCTTCAAGTAAAACATTATCAAATGTTCAGTCCTTACGTTTGTATTGTGCATTGCACTTCAATATGCAAAACAGCTGGCAAGAACATCCCTTAACTGGTGCCCATTAGTCTCAAAAAGGAACACAGCTGTTAGAAAATGTAATACCAATACAGTCCTCTCTCTCTCTCTCTCTCTCTCTCTCTCTCTCTCTCTCTCTCTCTCTCTCTCTCTCTCTCTCTCTCTCTCTCTCTCTGAGCTTAATTAAAAAGTACCCTATATTATAGTGAGGTAATACAAAGCGAGGACGCCGCTTCACAGCAATGACACTCCACTACAGATGCGTAAGTTTAGGTGCTTCCTGAATCCTTCCCTGAGATGTGTGATGAGAAGTCAGATCTGTATATGTAGGATGGGGGTCACAAGGTCCGTGGTGATGGTTACCAGGGATCTGAGCAGCGCAGCTGTAGTCCACGCTGGCGGATGAAGGATGAGGGAGATGGCCAAGGTTGAACATAGGACCCGAGGCTGGCATGGAATCAACAAAATTCCCTCCAACATACACAGGGCTGCCTTGCAAATTAGGATTGGCAAAGCCACCATTGCCTTGCATGGTATGATGTTCATATTCGGATCCTGGGTACCTCTTCTGCTGTGGGAGGCAGCTACCCAATGGTGCTGTATAAGCTGCCAAGCCATACATATTTTGATGTGACTTAGCGAATGATGTTGGGGAATGAGCATCATAGTTAAGACTGTTTACATTTGGGATCTGGCTTGAATATCCAATATGATTTGGGCCACTTAATGGCGGGCTTCTGTCTGGGGATTGTCCAATGGGAGAGTGCATTATCCCCTTGGCTTTCTGATCTTTTTTGTACTTCATCCTCCTGTTTTGAAACCAGATCTTTATTTGACGCTCTGTGAGATTCAATAAATTGGCCATCTCGACTCTGCGGGGACGACACAGATAGCGGTTAAAATGGAACTCCTTCTCAAGTTCTACAAGCTGGGCGCTGGTATAGGCAGTACGGACCCTCTTTGATGCTGGCCCTTGTGGACTTTTGTCATCACAAGTATCCCCTGCTTGCAAAAGAAAAGAAAAATGGCAAGATTTTAAAAAATGTAATCAACATAAATTTCATTAACAATGCCATGTATCATTACCTTAACCTGATAAGGATGATACACACATACACACATACACACACACACACACACACACACACACACACACACACATATATATATATATATATATTTACTGACTGCACAAAGCCCAGAACTTTTTCCCGCTACTCTCTGTTTTTTATATTAATAAGAACAACTTAAGAAATGTTCAGATATATATATATATATATGTGTGTGTGTGTGTGTGTGTGTGTGTGTGTGTGTGTGTGTGTGTGTGTGTGTGATATTGGGCATAATCATACTGAAGCTGCTGGTAAAAGATAATTAAAACGTTCTCAGAAACGGTGGTTAAAAATTAAACATACAGATTTGCATAAAGCAGATAAAGCATTCAAGTGGACAATTTATAAACGATATGAAACACGTGACAAACGAACGTTGTTTCATCCAAAGCCCGTACACTCATGTGTTCATAAAATAAGGCTATCCAACCTTATATAGAACCATGTTGTTTATTTGTACACTCTCTCTCAAAAAGATGTATATACTATGTAAAACCACGTCGTTTATTCGGTTTCTTCTGATACACATTCTTGTATGGGCAAGAGAGGGTTCTTTTGAAGGGGTTCAATCTCAAATCAAAGGTTGTTACACAACTATTAACCTACGGGTCCCTTATGATGCTTCATTGGAATCAAATACATAATTCCAAATAGAAATCAACCCCTAAGGAACAATAATTAAAGTCCTATTGGATCAAATGGTTCTAATTAGAACCTGGTATACAGAACCCCCTGTCCTTCAGTAAAGAATGGTTTCTTAGAATGAAAGGCTTGGAACCTCTTTCCGAAGAGGAGTGGTCATTTTTTACGCTCTGTTGAAAAGAGTTCTAAATTCTCAAACTAAACACGTGACCCTTCGTAACATGTTTGGATCTATTGAATAGACAAAACAAGTCTGTAATTGCAGGTAGAATCGGTAACAATAAAGCATGTTTAATAGTATGGGTAAACTATGTCATAAGCGACACAGTGGCTGCTTCAATCATCATTATGAACGTTTGCGTAAAGGGCCACACCACCCTTTAGCTATAGCATATGGGCTGATCATTTGTGATCCTGCAAGATGTGCAATAGCTTTCTTTAACATTTGGAACTGTACTGTAACCCTGGGGTGAATAGCAGTTCTGGACTATTTCCGTACTATTTTAGAGGACACGTAATAAGACAATCTTATTTTGTTGTCAACACTATTGGAAGAGTTTTTCCCGTTCATTTCTGCTTCAAAGGGCTAAACAATTCCTACGCTTTTATTAATGAATATGGCCTTTGGTACAGAACATTTACTGATTTCCCTTCTGGTGAAAAATGTTCAAGTGACCTTTACATGCAATAAGGCGCCTGCTTGTTGTAACATACCAATGACAAGTATTGCACCCCCGAGGATAATCTCGGGTATAATTCGAATACATTTCCCAGATTTAATATGAGAGGCGGTTTTAAAACAAATGTCTATAGCGGCCAGTCGATAGTACTGCACACAAATACATGCATAAATATAGAAATTTAAAAAAATTAATAAAAATAAATCAAGAGTTGTCACACTAGTCTCTTGCAAGATGTATATTTCGATTTCTCCATACCTCCTGCATTTATTTGAAACATTCCTGTATAGCCTATGGGAAAAGTGTTTTTTTTTTACTCTTCAGCAAACAAAAAAATAAAGCAGCCCAAATAAGAAAACAATGAAAGAATCGTGACCAAATACCGTACCTTGTGCAGCTGTGCAGTTACTTTTCTGTTTTGAGTTTTGTCGGGACTCCTTCATCCACGGGAATATTTGCTTTGTAATAACCGGGTTGGTAGAGTTAACTGAAGAGTTGGAGGCAGACTTTTTTTTCTGTGTTGAAGTACTACTTGAGTTAGGCGAAGATGCTGGCAGAGGAGGTGCTTGCTGCTGTTCACTGATGTTAGCTGGTTGGCTACTGCCCTGGCTGCCACTTGTTCGCATGCAGCTGCCATTTATGTCACTGGATTTGTGGCTGGGGGGTCTAATAGTTGGTGTTTGTATCGTGCCGGTACATACCGAACTCTGAAAATCGTTCTCAATAGTGGATGGTGGGTACGGTTGGTGTGTAGAATTGTAACTGTATGCATCAGATTTAGTGTAAGAATACCCCCCAAAAAGTCCAGAATTGTCATAGTAGGCAGCTTTCTGCATTGTGTTTTCTCAGAGGGATAGGGCCTGGATACCCTTATCCAATAGCATTGACTGTTTTATGTCACGTGGAGGGAATCTTCCAGTCTTTGTTGTGCTTCTGACCTGTAGGTGTAAGAAAACAAAGACACGTTCTAAGTTTGACTAAAAATATTAGTGTGAAAAATATGAAAAGTTGCATTATGTAAATTCTGTGGAATACAAAATGTTATTTAAACTGTAAGTCTGAAAAGGTATTTGAAATATTCGGTTCTTCAGTCGCAGTCTATGTGAGGAAATGCTTAATTTATTCCAGTTTTAAGAATGTTATGTGTGTTGATTTAAATAAGTAAATACATGCTTGTATTTTCTGATCTGGAAATGGAAATTCTGACATATCATTGTATAACGCTTTATCAGATATTCATGTTTTGTTTTTGTCACGTTCGTTTTTTGTGTCTGGTGATGTAGGCTATGTAGATCTTTACATTAAGGCATTACTGCAGTTTCTATCACTTAAAAGCCATACAGTCTATCATTTATAAACAAAAAACCCCGACTGATTTGTAGGCTGTCGGCTCTTTATTGCTCTTTAGGCAATAATCTTTGTTTAAGGGATTGAATGCATGATTCAACTTTTGAAACTACTTTGTATGTATGTATGTATGTATGTATGTATGTATGTATGTATGTATGTATGTATGTATGTATGTATGTATGTATGTATTATTATTATTATTATTATTATTATTATTATTATTATTATTACTAGTAGTAGTAGTAGTAGTAGTAGTAGTAGTAGTAGTAGTAGTAGTCGTAGTAGTAGTAGTCGTAGTAGTAGTCATCTAATGATACGTCGACCCATATTTAAAATTAAAAGCAATTATTTTTTAGGAAGATTGTCCTATAATTTCAAAGATACTTGTTGTTAACCAAAATACAATGCATATCTTATTTATTTGTTTGTTTGTTTGTTTTTATTTAAACCATGTGATTCAAATCTCATTATGTTCCCATTATGTTCCAAGAAATATTACATTCATTAGTTATAGTTATATAACAGTGTTACTAAACTGCAAGCAACGGGAATAAGCAATACTTCACGAGTCTAAATGACTGTTGGACATTCAGTACTCAAATGAAGCACTTTTCATTTGCATTTATTCACACACTGGTTAAAGACGTGATGGATTGAGCCTATCAGAAAAAGAAACGACGTTTTACTTTTACTTTTCTTGGTTTTGTTTCTTTGGCATATGGAAGGTTCAGATCACACAACCCCTTCCCCTTTCTGTAGGGCACCACAGAAGCAAAATAGTTAAAGTATAACTTGGGTCTTTAAAATCTCCTTTGTGTAGAAACAATCAGGAAAATGCTTCAATCAGCACTTTAAGCCCCACTATTTCTTCTACAATACCACATGCACAATGGATGTCATGAGTAAGCCTAAAGCAAAAAAAAAAAAAAAAAGGAGAGAATGGGAATCAGAGAGAGAGATAATAATAATAATAATAATAATAATAATAATAATAATAATAATAATAATAATAATAATAATAATAATAAGCTGATGTAAATGGCCAAGCCATTTTAATAAACAAATGGGTGCTACTTTCTCAAAGTAGACTTAAACTTAGGCTGGGACCAAATCAAAACTTTGACAACCCGTTAATCGTACTTAACAAAACTGTATTTAATAGCATTTTCTTTTTTGTAAGTGTCTTATTTCTTTTACTCATAAAAAGAAAACGCAATTAAATACAGTTTTGTTAAGTGCGATTAGCGGGTTGTCAAAGTTTTGATTTGGTCCGGGCCTTAGACCGGTCTTGACATTTCTGGTTGTTTGTTGTGTGTTTTAAAAAAAAATAAAAATAGAAAAAAAATAAAATAATAATAATAATAATAATAATAATAATAATAATAATAATAATAATAATAATAATAATAATAATAATAATTTTTGTATTAGTTTTGCTTAGTTTGTTTTCAGAAGGACACGCTACACTTAAATTATAGTCTATAAATACATAGTGTTGTCTGTTTTTAACAGACTGAAATTTCACTCAAACGAGTTCACCACTCTTTCCCTTTTCATATTTAACGCGTACTCCAAACCAATTATACCAGACAAATCATTTGCTTATGGCAATTTCGGGTTGGACGGGCTAGTCTTTGATTTATCGGCTAACGCGTGGGTTAATTAGTGGTATCTACATATACCGTGTTTAAAATTTTCATAGTGAACAGAAACATTGATGGGCGTTTAATTGGATCTTAGCATCCACAATATATAAGCATATACATCGTTAGAACAAAGACAAATATCATTGATTATTTCTTAAAGAAACTGGGGCCCGTTTTTGTTCAGATGTAGCACATGCGTGTGAACTCTGCTTGAACCTTAAAAAAACAGACATGGGCCATAAATCACTTGGACAATGGTCAAATGTTTCTAGGACCATCTTTTAGATCTTTCTTACCTTATCATTTTGTTCTTTCATTTTTTTTTTTTTTTTTTTGAAAATGTAGTAGGCCCCAAAATGCAAATATTGTACACTGTGAGTGCAACAGCGTGTTACTGAGATACATAATGGAAACGGTGTGATTATTTGACCTTTTATATTTTGTTTTCTTTCTTTTGCACTTTAAGTCTTATAGCATATAGGCAATCCGTTTAAGATTATTGATTCCCAATACAGATTTTGGTTAGAGTACAATGATTATTTTCAGTAATGCAAATACGAGATGGGAGGGTCCCTACGATATGCTAATTACAACGCAAACGTGCACACAGTAAAACCAAGAGCATTAAGCAATGGCTGCTAAAATCTGAAGATGTTAAGGGATTTATTTATACAGTGCAATGTTCTAAGTGCAACACAATATCACATGAAGCCAGCTGTTATGTTCTTGGCCTTTTATTGACAGCTGTTTCTATTGCATGCTCTCTTTTAAAATCAATACTTTATATAATGTAAAAGAATAAATTAGGTTTTTATGAGTGGGCAGCCAAATACAGTAGTTATTAAGCCTAATCCCTTGCAGTGCATAGCAATGCACCTGTCAGTGTGGGCTGCAGCAAAATTTATGACTGTTAGCACCATGGTCTAAAACGCTTGACTAAGGAATGAAAAGAAAAACACTTCTCAAGACTAGCTATCTTCAGAAGTGTAAAACAGACTGAGCGTAGGAGGAAGACCAGCAAAAGAATCCCCTACTCCGCAAGTTCTCATTTAACAGACTAGAAGGGACGTTTATATAAATCGCACAAGCAGCTCTAAGAGTGTCTATTTCTTAACACAGCTCTTGCAGATTTTGGCCAGAAGCGTCTCGTGCTAAGACAAAAAAAAAAAACAAGAAAAGAAAATACGCAGAAGAAGGAAAAACGAAAGAGTTCATCCCGAAGGATTATCCAGCTGTTGGCAAAAATCTGGACAGAATTGTGGAGTGAACGAAGCATGGGATGAAATGGACAATGTTCATTTATTTCTAAAAGCGTGTATGTTATTTGGCTGTGAAGACTTCTTAAGAAATGTTGGCACTCTGCTCGTCTGTCTCGCTATGCAGACACGTGCAAGTGTGGCCTGTGATAAACTCCTGGAAAGTGAATGTAATAGGGGACAGTGCAACATGCGTAATAGGTTTTAAGCCTTCGGGTATTTCAGCACTCCTTTTTTGTTTTTACAAATCTTCTTTTTTTTCCTAATACGCAAATTAAAACATAAATCTCAGCTTGCTATTTTCTCATATCGTGTAATAGGTACATAGGTGACGGATATTGTAATGTAAACCTTTCTTTACGCATGTAGGACGATCTCCTTGTTGCGGTTTTGATTATTCCACTTGCGATTAAGGATATGCATTTTCAAAACCTGTGTTGTAAATGCAGATAAATACCCAAGGATTCAATGATATAAACAGGGTATTACGTAAGACAGCCATTTACTGTAACAGATACAGCGCTGTCTGTAGCATAAAATAAACTGCAATGTATAATTTTATTATTATTATTATTATTATTATTATTATTATTATTATTATTATTATTATTATTATTATTATTAGTAGTAGTAGTAGTAGTAGTAAGTATGAACA
The DNA here is from genome assembly GCA_030684275.1 of Acipenser oxyrinchus oxyrinchus. NCBI lineage: Eukaryota > Metazoa > Chordata > Actinopteri > Acipenseriformes > Acipenseridae > Acipenser > Acipenser oxyrinchus. The sequence goes on from CM060258.1 coordinate 37,757,268, forward strand.
CATGTTAGACAATAAATATTCTTCACATATAATATTCAACTTCTGAGAATAACGTTGTGTTTGAAATGCATATTGTTTTATTAAAATTGTGTGGGTTTACTCACAAACATGTTTGCAATGATTTTGTGAATGTACGGTATGTATAGTAATAATTCTTAACTTTTCCTATTAATGCATCAACCCTTACCCGAGACTTGCTTAATGTAGAGTGTTTTTTTTTCTTTTTCTTTTTCAAAGTTTTCTCATTACTGGGATCCCACCAACTTGGCCCTGGAAGACGAAATAAATGTTATCACCACATGAAACACAACATGTATATTGTTTAAAAACAACTCTCTGCATCTTACACAATATTGAAACTCATTTGTAATATTTTGTTTACGATAGTATTCTTGTAACAAAAAAAGAGTGTTTGTTCTTTGTTCATATATAATGTCGCCTATTGTCTTTGCACAGACTTTCTTTTTGTGTTTTAAAAGTAATTATTAAATATTTAACTTAATCTGAGCACTTAGAACTTCAGTGTAGGCTATTTGCAGGTGTCCGTAAAAAGAAAAGCGGAAAAAATGGTATTTAAAATTATTAATGAAATCCAGACTGTATTCAGTAGTCAAATGTAATTCATATTGAAGTGATATGTGTAGCCCTGTGTAAGGAGCACTGGAGAAACGAAACGAACCAAAAGAACAATATGGATCAGTTTGAATGGCCAGGCGCCATCAGCCATAACTCATAAATAATGCATTACAATGGCGGGTGTATATTTGATACAAAAATTTAGAACTCTTTTCTAAATATAGCTTATATTCATGTTATTACCTCATTTTTCGGGTATATCTTAAATGAAAGTTAGTCATGAGCATTTGCAAACATTATCCAGGAAATGTATGGGATAATTGAAACAAGTTGGTGCTATTGCTTTAATCTGAGCAATGCATTTCGTGGAAATAATAAAAATGACAGAAGCAAACCTGCACAAAGGATAGTAAGCCATTACACCGACAATATTTAGCAGTCATAAGCCTTTTTCGTGACCTTTGGCATGTTCAGCAATAACTCACCGTTTAATGAACAACGAACGGAAGCCCTTCAAATAAGTCACAATGCAAACCTTCGCAAAACTTTTCAGCACTTCCTTGTGTATTCCTACCCTGCCCTCAGGGTACAGCATTTTAAAACGAGTTTCCACAAGATGGTCATACTAACCCTCAAGTTAGAAAGATGAGAGATGAACTGCTGTGAGCCATAAGGTCTGCGGTTCAAGGCCTGCTACATTAATGTGTTGTTTGATGTATTCACGTGGTCATACGTCAGTTTTACAGCTTTCCAACTTTTTTTAAATATTTATTTATTTATTTTACTAGTGGTAAACATACGTTTAATACATCTATCTAGTAAGACACTGGTGGTCAAGAACGCACGCGCTTGCTACAGTTTGTTTTAAAAGGTTCCAGATTTTCCATAACAACAACGTTTGTCGCCCACGCATTGTCATCACGGTAAGTTCTTAACTATATTAACATAATAGGTTATGTTATTAGCTACAGTCTCCCGAAACTGCTCCCCAAACACCCTTTCTCTCTCTCTCTCTCTCTCTCTCTCTCTCTCTCTCTCTCTCTCTCTCTCTCTCTCTCTCTCTCTCTCTCTCTCTCTTTCTCTCTCAAATAACTGTAAATATTAATTGTAAATGAGGTAACAGTTATGATATTGTTAGAGATATTGAGGTCTAGGCAGTTAAAACTATTTCGCATATTTATGTTGCTGGGATACCGGTAGTAATGTCGATCTTGAAATACATGATTTAAGTTTATTTAAAAAAACAAAAAACGTTCATACAATATCTTAATAGATATTATTTACCGGGGAAGGTGTTGCAACATTTTTTTTTAGGCGAAGTTATAAGTAAGTGTATCTTTCTAGCCAAATGAAATGCTGCTCGCTATAATTGGATTCAGCTTGCTAACCTGGCAGGCCAGTAGCTTGAAGCTGTAGCCTACTGCTATGAAAAATGTTCAAAGCTTTACCGAAAGTCAGTACAGTACAACTTATTTCCCATGTTATTATCTAGCTTGAACACAACGCGGTGGAAGAATTATTAGTATTACCCTTCAAAGAGAAAATGCTTAGGAGTCTGCCAATATAATAACTGCTTAACATAGAATTACTGGTCTGGTTTTATTGAATAAATGTAACATATGTTGTTCAATCCAATTACATTTCTCAAAAGCAAAAGAACAAAAAGCCGACGACAAAGAATATAACAACTCGGTTAATCTGTAACATCAAATTCCAGAGTCCGTCGCTTGGAGAAAATAAAGCTTCAGTCTTGGTTGATTATCTAAAAACCTGTACTTATTTATGAATACACCATGCAACCAAAATCAGTTTATATTGAAGTTATAAAAAATAAACAGATCATGTCAATTGAAGCCGAGAAATCAAAATAGATACCTAAATGATGAATGAAAAATATTTTGTCTAAATATCGTCAAAATGTAAAATGCTTTCAGGAAACCCAGGGTTTATTTCCCTTAATCAGAGATGTGTGTATTACATTATTTGATATCTTTTTGTTAAAACAAACAAAGTATCTAAAAAGACTGGCTGTTTAAACAGAAAACGACCAAAAATAGTCATTCAAACTGCTATCAATTATTGTTAATAAATGGAATAAAAACAAACACAAAAAAATGTAATCAAGCAGAAAATAATATACACATATGGTAGGTTAGTCCATAGTTTACAAAAGCATATGTCTTAAAATCACATAAATCAACCGCAACTACGCTTTGACGATAAGACAATAAATTAATGTGATTTACGATCTAACTTTTTCTATGACGCCGTGAAAACTTCTTCTACTGGTTCTTTCCTCCCTTTTTATTTCGTTTTTTTTTCTTAACTAAACTGCAAAATCAGCTAAATATCGACCATCAAAATATATGTGTAGGACATAAGTCCAGTCTAACCTTTTGAAAGTGCCCAGTTTGCTAAAAAAATTGTAAACTCTGCGTATACAATATCATGTTTTGTTTTTCATATGTTTCCTTGGCTATACAGGCAAAAGCGACAAAAATAAAGATCACCCCTTTAAATGGAATAAATCATATTTATATCCTCGCATTGTGGTGAAAGGTTGCATTTTGCCATGCAATTGCTTACCTGTGTATCAATTTATCATAAACCTGTGCTTCTCAGTCTCAATTTCTTCGCATGCAGTCTTAGAATATATCCTTCACCCTTTGTCTGCAGACAATACTGTCCTAAACCTGATCTTGCGGTTTTACAGACATATCCATATACCAATGCAGACAGTATTCCCGATAGAATGGAAACAGACTGAGACCCAACTACCAATAAAAAGCGGATACAGTTTGTACCCCAGTCCTAAAATATTGCGTGCAATCATCCACCCAGGGATAAACGGAGTTTACAGCACAAGGTATACTTTTTAAAGTCACAAATTATGATTTTGGTACTGTATCGGAAACCTTTTTATAATGACAAATAAAGGCGCTGCCTTAAAATACAAGCATATTTGTTCACGTGATCTGTATACCAGATTATTCTGATTGAGGCAGGAACTCCAACAAAGCCCTGCATCGCAAAGCAATTTCTATAAGGAAGCTCCTTCTGGGTTACTGTGTATATATTTATTGTTTTTGTATAGTATTATTATTATTATTATTATTATTATTATTATTATTATTATTATTATTATTATTATTATTATTATTATTATTATTATTTCCCTTTATAAAGTAATACATTGTGAAAAAAATAGTTACAGTTAGTGCAGTTCAGCAAAAAGAAGTATCTGCATCCTCAAATAAAAATATTATGTTCTTAACGAAAATGGTTATCGTTTTTACGTTTAGTTTATTCTAAACTGGCGATTTCGATTTATGGTGCTTTTCCTTCCTTTTGGACCTGATTTTGAATTGTGATATGGACATTTTAAAACATAAAGTAATTTCCAAAACAACAATTTAAAACTGAGAAAAAACAGTTTTTGAAACGCTACAAATAAAATGGTGTATTGGGACTTGCAAACCATGTGGTATTTCCCAACACTGCAGTTTACACTATAGGCTACCGATCTCAGTATTGTGAAGCGGTTATAGAATTGCAAAATCTTTTTTTCCTTTGTTTTATTTCATGTTTGTATCCGTTCATTCATTTTATTGTAATAATAATTTTCTTTTCTAGGGGACTGAAGCGGCGAGGATTCACTGCAGCTTCATTCGCGGAGATCGTTGATACAAAATGATAGCCTACTACGTTGTTATTTCCGTATTATATTCTCACCATGAAATATTGAATTTCAAACAACTGTAGTTTTATGTACATTTTGGACGGTGCCGGTTTGAAATATAGTCAAGTCCAACGAATAATGTAAGAAATAAAGCAATTGTTGTACTGCATTTATTTAGTAAAACAGGACTTTGTTTTAGTCTAAGGTTTTAAATAAATAATAAATGTCTATTGTATTTTGGGCTTTGTGAATGATTTATCTTATTCCTCGCACTTATTGATCAAAATATTCTAAGTGTCCTACAATCCTCAGTAATTAAAAGAGGGGTAATGACAGTAACATATGACCCTCGGGTTTCTTACAGCCATTGTATCACGGTTATCTGAATAAGTAGATTTTTGTGTGTGTTTGTGTTTATTTATGTATTTATTTTTTGAGTGTGCCTGTATCATTCACGTGCAATACTACTCAGATATTTAAAAGAAAAATGTGAATGAGCAAACCTTAACAGCAAAATGTAGTACATGCTTAATACATTTAAAAGTGGTATACATATGTTGTATATTTGTATTCCCGATTACTGTGCAAAAAAATAGAGTATTTCTTTCTTGTTAAATATATTAAACAAAACATAAGAGGCTCACGCAAATGTATTAAATAAGGAGCGTCGCATTATGAAATACTGTTATGTAAAAAAAAAAAATCTCTTAAAACAAGGAAAACTCACAAACAAACATGAACCCCTGAAACATTGTGTTGGGTGATCATTGTTTTCAATGTAAGCTTAACATTATAAGGAGAGATCGGTTGAGGAAACTCGCATATTCCGAGCAGGAGATGGAAAAGAAGGACGTCTTCGCCGGTGGTGAGAATCTTTCCATGCGGGAACTTGACGCTATAAAGATGCAAGACTTCTTCCACCGCAGCATATGTTCATAGGGCAATAAAAAGTGAAAGATTTACAGTGTTCGCCCGGCCCCCAACAGCCTCGCACCCTTTTAGGAATTACTCGGGGTGATTTATAACAACGCCGGCAACTGTCAACCTGTTCAAATAATTCTTACTACCTTTTAAAAAGTGAACTAGTGATTAATTTCTTCATGAGTATTTGTTTGTTTTTATTGCAGCTATCTTTGAATTATTATTAATATTATCATTATTGTTATTGTTATTTGTAAGGGAAACCTGTTTTAGAATTGTGTTTTGACTTAAAGATGTAATATATTGTAACATTTTTTTTTTTTCCCGAAGCCAACTATCAAAACATTCGTCCAGATTGATTGGTTGAATGCGCATTTGCTTTAAGCATCATGGATTTAAACACAAACATTAATTCTGTTTTGTACCATAGATTCCAAATGATTACACTTATTCTCAATATATATATATAAACACACACACACACCAATACATAATTTTAGAAAAGGATATTTGCATTAGATATACATTGTACAAACCTATTTATACGTATATAAAAACGGTATTTTTGCATTATTGCATGCATATCAAGAGTTTCCTGAAGACTGGGATGCATTTTAATCGTTTTTCACTGTCAGTGGTTCAGAAAAGACACAGTTTATGACCCCTAATTTCCAAGGTACTAAAGGCCCTTCTTCACAGACTCCAGGAAAAGGCAACAGATCCTCTGTCAGGCTGTATTGTTCGCAGTAAAACACAAGACTAAAACACCATAGCAATAATTAGACATGTGCAGCTATAAGCCCCTGTATGAATACATTCCTCCAATCTATTCTCAATATTGCATTTTCTGTTTGTCATGCTTTCGCATGATTCCCCCAAAAATGTTTAAGCATAAAAAGGTCAACTCTAGACTGCCTAATGGCAGCACAGAGCAGGATTCAAAGGGCGCTATTTATCACCTATGTGACAGTTAAGATAATTTACTATCTCACTCAAAATGAAACTTAAATGTTTACCTACCAAGCGTCCATTTGTTCAGATGTTATACAAAAGAGCTGGCTAGTGCAGCGTAGAATATCAGACCGTGTGTATATTATATTCTTGGGATCTCTTCAGTTTTCAGGTCTGATAGAATCCTTTGCTTGGCCGATTAATGACGACGCCGTGTTTCTAGGGGACGTGCTGCATTAATTATTTAGCAAATCACGTGGTCAAATCAAGTAAAAACCAATTCTTTTGGTCTCCTATTTAAATCTTCGGATTCAAGCTGCATAGTTTAAATACATTTTTGAGAGCTGTCTGGCACAAGAAGAGGATAATCCTGTGAACAACATGGCCGTTTGAGAACCACTGTGGGTTTTCGGTCCTAAAGCGTCTGTGTTGTTCAATGCCGTGTCATTGATATCAGTGGCTATGCCTTTGCTAGCATTTAGCTGTTAGTTCAATACAAACCAATGCCATTCTGAAAAAAAATAATTTCTATGTATGCTCCATAAAGACAAAACAGTTTATGAGACTGTAGAGGCCTATGTTTAATACCTGTCTGCATAGTACTCAAAACAACACATTTTGCATGAATGCCCTTATATGTAGTAAGGCAGGGTACTCACAAGGCATAAGTATCTACTTCACAGCAGATATATATATATATATATATATATATATATATATATATATATATATATATATATATATATATATATATATATATATATATATATATATATATATATATATAGGAACTGCTTCCTATACTAACTGGATTGTATATAAAGGTACACACACACACACACACACACACACACACACACACACACACACACACACACACACGCACACTGCACACACACACACACACACACACACACACACACACACACACACACACACACACACACACGAGTGCTTTTAAAGGATATATATATATATATATATATATATATATATATATATATATATATATATATATATATATATATATATATATATATATATATATTATCATCACGAAACACTGTAGATGTAGAACTGTTTAAAATATGCATGGGAAAAATCTGTCAATTTATTAATGGGTATACTGTTTCATGGTGATATCTATGTGTTTTAATGTACGAAATACACATACATACATACATACAGGCGGGCAAGAGCTGTACATGTAAAATACTTATACTCCAGAATAGCCATTCCACATAATGTGTGTGTGTGTGTGTGTGTGTGTGCGTGCGTGCGTGCGTGCGTGTGTGTGTGTGTATTTGCGAATGTGTAGGTTTTATTTCTTGTAGGATGCATTTTTTTTCGAAAAATACTTTTTTTGGATCACACCAAAACACTTATATGTATACAATTAGTTATAAAACAATACAGTGATAAATGTAATTAATTGCTGGAGTCCCCGTTAAGTTTCACTGAAGGCAAGGGACATTGGTCACGTTTCTGATCATAACGTATTATCAACATATTATGTAGGTTCAATATAATATATTTTTTGTTACAGTTTTGAATACTGCTACTACGCCTACTACAACTTTATTATTATTATTATTATTATTATTATTATTATTATTATTATTATTATTATTATTATTATTATTATTATTACATACACAAGCCTTCGTTTTGTGACCGATTGTAATAATGGAAAAGATGTCTGCATCTAGACAAATTGCTGGGAGTCACAATTAACAGTGCTGAAGGCAGGAATTCCAAGTTCTGTGATGAACCGCGCCTGTCACCACACAATACAAACAATACATTCCTCCCCGTGTTTGTTTAATATATCAAATCATTTCACTGTAGGCCTGCACTAAATATAAAAAGTCTAGTTAAAAAGTAAAACTGAAACACAAATATGGCCATATCAAAAAGAAAGTATTCTGAAGAAGTATAGCTTACATTACTTTTGGTAGTAATGCTATAATTAGCATTATTACGTTTATTTTACATCTAAAGATCGCGTTTAACATCTACTTGGCAGTCGCATTATTATTATTATTATTATTATTATTATTATTATTATTATTATTATTATTATTATTATTATTATTATTATTATTATTATTATTATTATTATTAGCTTTAGTAAAATAGGACTTTTACTAGTCCTTGATGGGAACTGGTCATCGTTCTAACAAAAAGCTCTTAAATTACTCCCATTTTTTAGGATCCCAGATTTTGAATACTGTCAAAGTGTTTTAGGTGACCTAGTTTTGTTTATACATAGTCAATATTAACTATAATGGTTGAGACAATACACACGTGTATGTATGGATGTTTTCATGAGTGTATGGATGTATAACTGTATGGATGGATGGATGGCGTGTTTCTGTGTTTGAATATTTTGCATACGTTACCGTTTACATAAATATGCCTAATGATGTAAAAGTAAATACATATCATCGTAAACTTAAAAGTCCCAATTTACTCAGGTTTATAGTGGAGTAAAACTACATTTTGTACAAAACGTGTATAGGATAACTGTTCTAAGATATATTTTACATGGGGGTCTGAACAACATGGCGAATCCTTGAAAATGGCATTTTCTCAAGTGTATGTTTTTATGTATTAGCTCATGCAGGATATTGAATATACATATAAAAGCGTAACTGTATGAAAAATAGGTTTGTTCTTTAATTATTTCAAATTCAAGGCTGGCTTGTCATGTCTACAAATCGAAACAGCCATGAAATACGTATGTTTTTTTTTATTTTTTTTTTTATTTTTTATTGTAGGCCTATATTTAGAGCTGCAAATGTTACTCACTGCTTAAAGTGCTTGCCTGATGGAAATGAAATCCAGTAAGACTCTTTTATTAGAAACGTCCTCTTTAGGATATGTACTGATTTACAAAATGATGTTTTACTGGAGGTTTTGCGTAAAAAAAACACACACACAATACAACAAACTCAAATCACATTGCTACACTTGTTTTAAAAATGGTCCCCTTTAAATTAAGGAATATCTGTTCAACTCCAAGAAAGAAAGCTTTGGTTTTTATGTAGAAGATCTATCCACGTCATGTAGATATAGAGGCTCAAAGACTTGTATTACACCAGTGTAACAATGTGCATTAGTGGGGGAGAGAGTGAAAACAAACTGTACAGTCCACTTGCTAAAGAAACTAATTTACCAAAACTGAACGTGAATCATATGTGAAACAGAAAAGGCGAAGGGTATAGGGTCCAATAGGTCAAAGGGTTAGAGGTCAGTCCTCCTGGCTGAAATACGGCTAATCGAATAGAAAATGTGTCCTCTGGATGAACCTGTTTCTGTAGCTTACAGCCGAACTTCAGTAAAATACCTTTTCAGCTTCTCAACGTGAAGGCATCAGAAAGAAGGCATCTTCGCAATGCGTGAACCATTGTGATTTGTTGTCATAGAAACAATGATGCAAAGAATAGCGGAATGTCCATCGTTAATATCACGACGTGGATATATTATAATGTCATGTGCAAGTCCGAGAACACATCACCGACTCGAGGGAAGAACAAAGAGCTGCTAAAATAGTCTACTCAGACGATCACGTTCGATACAAGAGTTTAACGGTGATTAAAGCATAAAGGGACAGACTTTTATTTTTCAATATAGCCTCTCTCTCTTTCCCTAATGTTAAATTTTAAAAAAGATATATATATATACACCATATATTTTTGCAAAAACGTAGCTTCAGTCCGTTTTAAATCAGAGCAAAGGGAGACTTTGGAGTTTAAAATTACATTTTATTTCCTTTTACATGATTATTTATTCAAGGTAACGTTTATTTAGGTACATGTTTATTATTGCAATGACTTTCATTGTAAACTATTTTTAAATCGTGTCCTTCTTCACTTGCAACGACCCGAGTCAAACTGCACTCAATGTATTATACAAACAAAAAAAAAAAACTATAATGTAGCACTTCATTTGAAATACTTTTTTTTTTGTAAAGAGACAATAATATATAGCATCAAACTCTTAAGACACTAAAACCACATGTTTAATAACATATAAATCTTCCCAAAGAGGCGTGCATCCAATTTTAAATGTATAACATATCCAAACATGTCAGACAATGATTTACAATAAGTAATGCAATTCACAAGTTGGTGTGAATTGACTCTAAAGTTGTGTGTTTCTAAACAATCTAATGACGAGTACGAGCATCTATTGATGTATATTCATTCGATGGACTAAAAAAAAAATCTCTGTTATTAAAACATGATGACTTTAGACAACTATAGGTAGAGGTTCAAAACTGTCCCGTTTTGTCTGATTGAACACCAAAAATAGTACCTCCTCAATTTTTTAAAATGCTTGCAGATGTTAAGTTCACAGCCTTTGATTATGTTATTTCTTTCTTTCTTGCTATCCCCACTCAAACTCTCTCTCTCTCTCTCTCTCTCTCTCTCTCTCTCTCTCTCTCTCTCTCTCTCTCTCTCTCTCTCTCTCTCTCTCACACACACACACACATACACACACACACACACACACACACTATACACTAAAAAAAAACAAAAAACGGAATGCGTTTTAACCCTGAAAAGTATAACAAACATACAATTCTAAAATAACAAATAGGGAAACTGACATTTTCATATGCAATTCCTAATTTTATTATTTTAAATGATATGCATCAGTTTTGGTATCTTTTGCAAGAAAAAAAATGCACATAACACTAGCAATTCCATTCATAAGCAGCACGATAGCTTCACAAATATTTTGTTTTCTTATTTAAATTAAAAAAATGTCACTTTCTCATGCCTGCTCTTAGAACAAGAAGAGACTGGGCCAGAATTACACAGAGAACATTATAGTAAACAAGATTACCACAATAAAGCGCCAAACCTTCATTATAAAATTAAAAACAGCAACACTGTCCAATACAATATATTTTCATTCACAGACTACTGTACCTCTTCGAAGCAAGCGGTGATTCACTCATATCTTCATTAAAAGTTATGATGGTGGATGGACAAGATGGTATCATTTCAGTACAAAGTTCAAATATTGCAGCTTCAAATGGTTTTTTTTGTAGTTTTCCTTCTTAATTACACACATGAGAAGAAACTAAGACATGTTGTTGGAACATGCATTTTCTGCTGGAGTAGTGTCTTTTATATACAGACGGAAACGTGGAGAAATTAATGTTCCTCCGCTTCTATAAAGTTGTGATATCAGTCTGGCTGTCCTTTGGAACAGTTTGTAAATGCTGGCTGGATGCAGATGAAGATCTACCTTTCGTGTTTGGAAGTTTGTGATCTTTTTTCCATTTCATCCTTCTGTTCTGAAACCATATTTTGATCTGTCGTTCGGAGAGACATAAGGTATGCGCGATTTCAATGCGACGTCGCCTGGTAAGATACCTGTTAAAATGGAATTCCTTCTCCAGTTCCAAAGCCTGCTGTCTCGTATATGCAGTCCTTGATCGCTTTGGTTCCCCTCCGGTATAATTTGGATTAACTAAAACAAACACAAAACATGGAAGTTAGTTAGTTACCATTAAACTGACAGTTTTCACATATATACGTCAAATTTCTCAGAAGTAGTCAGCAACATAACAAACACACACACACACACACACACACACACACACACACACACACACACACACACACACACACACACACACACACACACACACACACACACATACACATATATATATATATATATATATATATATATATAATCTGATAAATCAATAAACTAACTGTATTAATTGGATATAAATTGCCCATGTGCTATGCATATAAATATATTATTATATATGAATAACATAAAAGCAGAAATAATTAAAAAACATCCTCACACTGGAGTTTTCAATTGAAGCGAAAACTGGCCACATGGCTAGCGGCCTATTTCCTTAGCAATAAAAATTTATGATGGGCGTAATTGGCAGCCCCTTCAAAGGCGCCCATAAATTTTGTTCAACGGTTCTTTACAAAAAGATGATATAACCAGCCCAAAATGCGTTGGAGGTAAGAAAGTGACCCTTACCCGTGGCAATATGAACCTTCTTCATCCAGGGATAAACTACTGCTGGCTGTTTGGCTGGTATCGCGTTTTGGTTCTTGGCGTTCTGTTGTTGGTTGCAGGGCCGTGGGGTGGACATTTGAACCGATGGGCATTGCTCAGTCTGAGCGGGGAAATGGCTCGGTTGGTTGGGTTGCTCCTGCACATGACCCCGCGGCTGCACTGTAGAGCCCTGATCAGTGCTACAGCCAAAAGACTGCTCGTTGTAGTTTGACCGTGAATAGATTCCGGGATGCTGAAAATCTGTGTTCTGCGATGGACTATAATACTCTGAGCCCTGGTCAGGTATATAACTGTTCTGTGAATATTCCTCGCAAGGTGGAAATTTAGGATCCACATACTTGGAGTTCACCATAAACGAACTCATGGCCATTAATTTCTGAAGGTAGAAAATACTAATTTTTCCCGAGTTGTCTTTTTTTCTCCTTCCATAAAGCCCTCCTACTTGCTGTCAACTGAATAAAGTTAGGCACCCATGTGACAGGATTAGCCAATGGGGACGAAGGGAGTCTAGTAACGGATAAGTATACAGCTAGTAGCAATCATTTTCATAAACTTTACGAAATATGAATATCATGTTTAATAACATCGTACAATTGAATATGAACTCTAATTAGGACTTTTTAAAATTTTAATATATACAGAGTAGTATTATCACTTTGCCTAATGAAACCCCGTCACCCTTTATATCACTGTAATACAACTGATCATGAATCTGTATATATATATATATATATATATATATATATATATATATATATATATATATATATATATATATATATATATATATATATATATATATATATATTACAACTTTATACAAAATTATAAAGATATAATATTCTAACTGGAATTTTCACAAATATAGAGACACAGAGCTAGAGACACAAAAGGTTCTTGGCACAACAAGAGGGTAATAAAGAGCGAGTACAATTGATGTGGACCGTCTTTGTCATGCAGGGGTCATCCAAAAGTTAGTAGAATCTCATCATTCCATCCCATTGTACAGAAAGCAGGGGGCTTGGTAACTAATAACACAAATGAATGTATTAAAATATGTGTATAGAATCGAAAAAACAAGGTCTTATTTCGCTATAATCTTTGTTTCTGGAAATTCGATGAGAGAATATTGTTGTTGTCTGAAAACATGAATTTATTAATAATATGAACCACCTGGTTATTTATTGTCTTCGTAAGTTAGTAAAAAAGGCGTTTTCTTGTAGCCTGTTATTGGAAAGTTGAATATGAAAAAATCAAAACAAAACAAACAAACAAGCAAACAAACAAAACAGCAATCAAAGACTAAAACACATTTTCAAGGGACATGCAAAATATAAATTACAGATGAAGTTCTACTTTTTTGTCATGCTATAAAAATAAAATTCTCTAACTGCATAACATTTATATACTTACATTTGAACACACTTTCTTTACACTTAACTCGAAGTTTTTGCACCGACCATATACTCCCCTAGAATCGAATCTGTGACTGATAATATCACACAAAGTCGGTTCTACAGGGTATATATAGACGACGAAATGCAATTCTTAATAATAATAATAATAATAATAATAATAATAATAATAATAATAATAATAATAATAATAATAATAATAATAATAATAATGTAGGATAAAAACAACAATATGAACATTTAACATAATACTGTGTTTCTTAATATCAACCTACGACGTTTGCACTTCATCTTAAAAGTAAATAATATTAAAACAAATCAACTGAATTTTAGAAAGATATGCATTTTCATTCAAACATGTGATGAACTTAACATCTATTTAACCACTGAACTCGACAAAACCACATATATTTCGAATCCATCCTTCAAATTGTATGTAAGACTTCTTATTGTTCTTGTTCTTGTTCTTGTTCTTGTTCTTGTTCTTCTTCTTCTTCTTCTTCTTCTTCTTCTTCTTCTTCTTATTGCAGTTCTTTTTCAGGCACTAAAACGTCTATTGAATTATTAATATAACAATGTGGCTTGTATTTAGCACCTTGTGATTTTGCCTAGGCATAATGTGCGGTTGATTTATTTTAATTGACCAATTATGCCCCAATGTCTATTAATAACTAGGTTGTAACCACAAACATAAATAAAAGGTATATAAGCAATAAATGTAGCCTATTTGTTCGATATGGATGCATACTTACTTTGGGGGGTTTCTCTGAGAGCAAGCTAAAGCAGAATACTCTCTATCAACTGTCCCAAGCTTTACTGGTGCGGTCGCATATGAGGCAGAGGCTAAGGGGCATGGAGAGTCATACTAAATCATTTACAAACATATCACAAAGTTTAATTATTTTTTTCTTTGTCGACAGCCGCGCACGAAGGGTAGAAAAGTTCATGAATTCTGCATGACCCAAGCGATAACCGATCTCTCCGGTCAATCCTGCTGGCTTGATCATCATGTTATACTATTGCACGGGGATATTGTGGAATCGCTATGTAAATAAATATGAGTAAGTCTGATTATAGCTACAAATAGATACGATTTAAAACGTGTTAAATTTTGACTTATATTCTGTTTGTCTTTCTTTCAAAATAAAGGATTTACGGATCTTTAAATGGCTAATTCCTCGGCTCAATATTCTGTTATATACCAGAAAGATACATTTCAGAATCTAAATGAAATGCTTGGATGTTTAATAACAAAATACATCCACAATACAGGACAAAATTTTTATATATATATAAACAAGCATATACAAAAAAAACAACAAATAATAAAAACAAAGAGCCGCTACAAACCTAGCAAATAATAAATCCACTGTCTTCACAATTATATATATATATATATATATGTGTGTGTGTGTGTGTGTGTGTGTGTGTGTGTGTGTGTGTGTGTGTGTGTGTGTGTGTGTGTGTGTGTGTGTGCGTGTGTGTGTGTGTGTGTTTTAATAAGATTGAAATAATGCTGTGAAATATCTTTAAAACGAATTGAAAAACGGGCAAATAAAGCCACAGTTTGATAGTTCGCATTTTCAGATGTGACAGACCCTGTGACCTGCATTTCACCTTATTGCACGACTTGTTCAAGCGGGTCAAAGCCAAAGAGTTACCGGGGAACAAAAGACTTCCAATTTCACCTCTCGTTCAACTGCTTACACAAGTATTTTGATAAAACCCTTACATCTTAGTCTTGGGAAAGCAATACGAGATACACGAGCAAAGTGCATTTGTTTCATTCTGTTCAAAACACCAGCCTTACGATTTACAAACCGCATTTGGTAATGTATCTACACAGAGAGAAAGCGATGGAACGTTAAACATATAACAAATTTAAACCTTCAGTTTACCCTAATTTGGTTGTCGAGAACTCGTCAAATTAGCTTTTCAGAAGCGATAAGAGAGACAGGCCAACATATCCTTGTTACAGCATACACATCACAAAACATATCACTTATTACATAAATAATAAAACACATACTTTTTTTCAGTAAACTATCTTTGTAAATCCAATTTGATACACTCAAAATAAAATACCTGCAAGGTCTACTGATACAAGAAATAGCTTTAAGGTATATATTTTTTAATGTATACCAGCATAATAATTGTATCCTACATGAATGTTATATTTAAAAAAAAAAAAATCATAATTATATCTAAACGTCATTCTCATTTTCTGTAAAGTAAAATAAAAAGGAAAGAAACGCACATGCATTTAGTTTGGGGTTGTATTCGCATTATAAATCATTGTGAGCGTTAATGACAACAACATATCTTAAATTAAGTGCACCCAAAACCCATCATATATGGTTCACCGAAATGTGATTATATCTAAAAATCTAACATTACATACATCTGTTGCTTAAACGTCATGCCCTACGCTGGGGGGCGCTGTATAAACACGGAGAGAACAACCAAGGCCCTTGAAATAAAATTGTTCAGATAAAAATAAATAAATAAATCGAATTCTAATATGCAATAATTGTATATGTTACCTTCATAAAAAAGGATTACAAAACCACATGCAATTTTATAATGTAACCGATTAATTTCCTGTAGTGTGTAATCTAATAGATACAGTAACATTTGCTTGAAATCCGCATTGTATTGCGGATAACTTTCCATTCATTCTCATACTCTGTTTGGTCATTGTTTATGTAATAAAAATCATTTAATACAACCTATTGGATTGTCTTTATGTACTGTAAATGTGAGTGTGTGGGCAGACTCTGTTAAAAGAAAGCTTAAGGTGTATAGATTCTCTAAATAAAATGAACGAATTGAACCTTTGTTTTAGATAGAAAGTGCCTTTATCAATATAGCACGTTGCTAATAAACCCCCAGCTCTGTGGACTGTAAATAATGAATATACATGCCAATAGTAAAGCTTTTCAAATGTTTGGATTTGAACGAGTCTTCGGCTAGCAATAATATAATAACCATTAAAACAACAGAACGAAAATAAAACTATACATTGTTAGTGTGTGTGTGTTTGTGTGTGTGTATGTGTGTGTGTGCGTGCGTGCGTGCGTGAGTGCCGTGCGTGCGTGCGTGCGTCTGTGTGTGGTTATGATCAATATACATTGATTGCATACAACAGTGTCCTTTCATTTATTTATTTTCTTGAAAAAAAGATGTTGTATCTGGCTACAAAAAAAGTGCATGCGCTATAGAGACCCAATGACATCAAAAGACACCCTGGACTTCCTTGCAGCTTCTGCAATATCGTTATGAAGCAAACTTACTTTGTGCGAGGCTGCTGTGAAGGTGAAGGTGGATCCAGGGATACACTGCCATGGTGCCTGCAACCAGAGATTAATCCTCGCTTCTACTTTTTCCCAAAGACTGCGCTGAAATGCTTAACCATCTGCACTTGTGTGCTAATATACACTGTGAAATATATTTTGGCTTGTCAACTGCCTAGCCATAAAACAAAGTTTAATGGAATCACGTGTCACGCTACAGCCATTCATGGCACCGCTCTGTGATGCCATAAATAACCTCCAAACTTGAAAATTTATCCAATAATGGCGGTTACATTAGTGTGTTCTTCAAATTCAGCCTATTCAGATTTTAAAACGTAGGGTATGCAGAGCATGCTGAGCTAAATTTATTTTTGAAAAATAAAGAATGGTCTTTTTAAAAGTAAGTAGTTTAGCATCATTAAAACAAGCTCAACTTGATTTGAAAGTAGATTACTAGCCCTATTTTTTAAATATAATGGCAAAGCCTTCTGTACGACTGAATTTGTTCTACACTTCACAAACATTCATTTATGGCGAGTTGTTTCGACTGCTTCTATTGCTCCTTTAGGGAACGTAGCCCTTTGATAACCCTTCGTGTGTGAAATTCTTTTTAGACCGTTTTGTTGAGGAGCCTTTGATACCTGTAAATGTAAGGTAATAAAACAATAAAATGGCCACCGTGTGAAAACGTCTGTTTGAGGGCAAGCGAGAATGTCAGTGGTCGTAAACACAGGAAGTCAAATGTCACTGTTTAATTAAGCTTCTGATCACAAATACAAGTGAAATGGGACTGCTTTGCCAGTAATTAGCTAAATGGGAAATAAACAAACAAACAAAAAGGTTTTGTTTCATAACCTATGAGAAATAAAAGGTATAATAAAAAATATATATTATAAAATGCTGAATGCAAATTTACCACAAACAAAAAGTGCCATTTCGGAACCAATTATGTTAGCCTGTTGCCCGAACAAGGAAATATGAATTCACCGCAATTTTTGTTCTTACTTCGAGATAGAATTTTCATTGACAAGTTAATTCATTTCGACTTTTTTTTAATAAGCACGCACGCACGCACGCACGCACGCACGCACACACACACACACACACACATATATATCGAGCAGATCAACAGAGCAGGTCGAGCAGACAACCTATAATAGTCCATACCTTGTTATTTATCTATTAACGACACAGAGCAATTATTTATCAAACACTGCGCAATCTTGTAAGCTATGTGCCTCCTTTGGTCAAACATTAAACTACTGTCGCCTATAAGAAAACAAATATAGAGGCCTACAATATTTATGCTGGTGTGTCATCGACCACATTTATAAAAGCTGTAAATATCATCATCGAAACTAGTCTTATTTTTATAACAATAACACGTGTCCACTTTGGGACACGTGTAAGCCTACATATGCACAACATACTGCATTAACTACCATTCATTGTCTGTCGTACAGGTGAACATTTACGAATATTTAATCAGTGCAACCATATAACTTTATTCTGTTTTTACTACACCGGCAAGTGTTTGTAATTTTCCAGAGCAAATATAGTATAATCATGGCGAATTTACTGACATTTTCCAATAAAAAAAAAAGTTTGCAGTTTTATCATTTTTTGTTAAGTGTGTATATATTTTTACACCTGATTTCCGAGTATAGCTGTATTTGTATTAATACAGTATTATTATTGTAACTATTATTACCTCGGTTATGCTGTTTTCTAGCCCTGTGTTAGGATGCTCGGTATTTTCTTTTGACAGGGAACAGGAATTGAAACATTATAGATTCTTATAGACCCAGCTTCGGTGCAATTGGATCGATTGTAACATTGCTTCGGCTGTGCTGTTGGGTTTACCCTTCTGCAAGCAACCCGAACACAATGGTCAAAATAAAGCTCAATCTACAAGGGATAATCTCCGATTATTTCAAACCTGTGTATCTTTAGGAATAAGAGGTATTTCAAAATGGGCATCTGATATTCACCCGTACATTGACGACCTTGGTATAATACTTTGTGAAGGAAAGTGCTCAAATATTTAAGCTTGAAAATCGGTGGCTTTGTGGTTTTATCAGTTACAACAGTTTTGCACACAAGCAGATATTGTATTGTGTTAGAAAACAGCACATGCCCTATCTCTGCCCCCCACAAATAGAATGTGTAATCACGTGGTTTTAATGACCGCTTGTAAATCTCCCTGAAAGCTAAACATGTGTCGGATACTTGGGCAATAGCGCCTCCTCCTGGATAAGCAGATACATTTCATGATGTATGCAGATACATTTTATGATGTATTTAAAATCATACAAGTGTGCAAAGAGGGGTCAGAGGCAAATAGAAGTTATATGCGAGTTACTTTGGTCAGTGAGTGCAAATGTTTAATCATAATAACACGTTCTGTTTGTAAAGCACAAAACATGCCTTGAATTTAATTATGTTGCTTTTTGTGTTTGCTTTTTTTCTCTGCAAATTAAAAGCACTAAGATGTACTTGGTGACAATATTGTGGCGTGTGATGTACATATAAAACGAAGCCTATGTGTGTCTGCTTTGTTTATTCTCCGAAGTTATGGTATGCACACGTCTAATGTATGCATTGCATACATTGTTTTCCTATGATGCATTGCCATGTGTACGTGTAGGCAATAGCTAGGAGAAACTGAACAGAAATAGTCAACTGTTATCATGAGAAAGGTTTAAACACATTGCAACTATAGATCTATTGCAGAAAGAGACTTCATTATGTCAGAACACCACGCATGATTTCAATTATCACGGTTAGGCCTACAGTTTTGTTTGGATAGACGGATTTTCCAGCTGATTCTGAGAATAATCAAATGAATAAAATCTATGTGTACTGCAGATATAAAACCAGACTGCACCCCCAAATGAGAACTAAACAAAAAATCATATCCAACAGATTTGAAACGAATCTCGGTGCTAATTGTAATTGTTTGTGAATACATTTTAGACCTCCCCAAAACACACACACACACACACACACACACACACACACACACACACACACACACACACACACACACACACACACACACACACACACACACACACACACACACACACACACAACCGTTGCCAAAATAAACATCACCATGTAGGCCTAGTAACCTATATAAAAACTGTTTAAAATGTGTTGCATGAGGTTTCTGTTTGATCCTACACTATAAGACCGAGTTTTTTTGGTTTTGTTTTAACTTTAAAACACTTATTTGTAACACTTTTCAAATACGTCACTGCGTTTATAATTCTAAATGTGTTTAGGATTTAAAGACCGTGTGGTGTTTATTTTGTAAACTCTTGGAAGTGTTTATGATTTGTAACACTTTTTAACATTTGTACGCGTTTATAACAGGGCTGGTGTTTCTAAACATTAAACTTAGCAAAAACGGCACAAATTAAACACATAACGTTGAACAATTATTTAGCGTTCCAAATGACTAAACACCAGTGTTACACCTAATGACGTATAAACACTGCTGTTTAGGAATAGAACGTTTCTATTTTACTATACACACATGCCATTTACATATTAAACACGTCACACGTTCTATGGTTTTACAGTGTAAACATTTGGTTTACAGCGCTGCTGGGGTGGGTTTAAATGTGCGGGTTTTCGATACCATTTATATTGTAGTTATCAAAACACATAACCCTCCTCTCCAGAGTAATGCAACGTTGATTGTCGCTTTTCTTTTTAAATCAGAAGCGTTTCATGCACAGGATGTTCCCTTCTCCCGCATTCACACCCTGAGACTGCACCGGGTATCCCTTGCCGCATTGCAGTAGAGCTGTAAATACTTCAGCAGCTGCCTGCCAACCAGCGAGTGAAATACTGTCTTTGTTCTGAAACACCCAACTCCAAGCAGCTGAAATCTAGTCCATCAAAACTGTGCCTTTTCAAGCAAAACGCTTAAATAAAACACAAAAGCTAATTTAGAGCTCAACTTGATTCTGAGTGTTTTCGGGCGCAGACTGATTGTTACTTTTAAACAATGGAACAATCGACTGTAGAGCTATTCGGAATATACTATACTATTCCAATCCAGAATTTGTTTTATTATTTAGACCCAGGAAGTTGAAAATAAGTGAATAAACAAATGAATCAATAATAGACAACATGGGTAAAAGTGAAGTATTAACCGATAACTAGTTGATTGGATATAAGCGAATTAAATTAAGTTAACAGTTGGTTGAATATTCAACTTAAACCTTCTTGCAATAATACTATGCTTTACACCTAGGAGTGCTGTAATTAAAATAAATGTGAATGAAATGCGGGACATTCCTCTAACATTAACACATGGAAGAAAATAACTCATATCACATTTTCATATATAAGATACAATTTTGCATATGCTATAGGCAAAGTGTTTACTTTTCACTCGTTTATGGTGAAAAAATATTACTTTTAGATCACACAGTAAATAATAAATGCCTCTTTTTGAAATAAAAACGACATCGTTTATTATTATTATTATTATTATTATTATTATTATTATTATTATTATTATTATTATTATTATTATTATTATTATTATTATTATTTTAAAAACAAAGCTCTTCAAAATGCTTCAAATCCTCAGAGTTCCACGGATCTTTTTTAACAATCGAATCATTTCAGAGTATTGTATTCTTTGTGAAAGTGCGCTGCAGCGCCTCATGTTGCATCATTAATAGGCTATGAGCTACCTGGTAGTCATGACCCAGCAAATGACACTGCAGGTTTACCTGCAGCCTAGTATGATCATTGCCGGAGGAGATTAATGCTCTTAACCATTCTTTGCGTCCATTTAACACCAAGCTAGTTGTCTAAAAGGGAAATCGCTGTAGAAAATACATATTCTCTTTCTTTCTTTCTTTCTTTCTTTCATTTGCAAGTTATCACCATGAACCAATGAGTTGCAAAATTTAATTAATGCAACTTACAAATATAAAGAAACCACATATGTTCATTTACAAAGACTTGTAGTAAATATAATGATACGAATATGAACAGTGCCTTCATAGACTTGGAAACAATCTGGTTTGGTTTTATCTTTGGACTCCCCGAAACAACAACAACAAAAAAAATCATTAAGAGATGTCCCATAAGCAAATGCATTTTATCAAATCAAGTTACATTTATTTCCGATGCTTAACATTTGAGTAAATATATAGAGAGTAAATGATTAATATATAATATTTATTTACTCATATATCTGTTAAAATAAACATATATAGATTTGTTAAAATAAACCATTATACAATCTCTGTACAGGATGGACTATCTGTTTTATTTAATTTTTTTTTTTTTTTACAAACTGTACATTTCGTTGTGGAAGATGTAGTTTGCCAATGTTATTGTTAAACACGAAGTTTAATAATAGGGTTATTAATTGTTAGATTTGTATCAACAAAGCAGTTTTTATGTACAGGCTAGGCCAGGTAACAAAAACAGGTAAAACATACACTTACCACTTATGCCACTTATGGGGTGATTGACGTAATCCATTTCCACAAAGCTGTAGTTTAACAGCAATCCGAATATACAACTCGGATTAAGCATTTTGTAGTACTGCGGAAGGAAATATTCTGAATACTGTTTTAACAAACAAGCGAAAGTACAGGAAAGTACAAGCTATTCCCCCACTCAGCATGCAGGAGATCAGGTAGCAGGGAGGAAACAACGACGAAGCGGAGGAGTCCTGGAATGGATTACTGTGGGAACACTGTCACACTGATGCTAAAAACACTAATAATGAGAGAGAAGACAGAAGGGATGGGCTGAGTGACTTTAACAGCGGAATGCGGTGAAGAAATCGCTAGGGAAATCAGGGCCATGAAAGCGCTCACTCCATGCACATGACCAGGGCCATCCAATGATAGTCAATACTTGCTCATAAAAAACGTCTATTACCAAGTTATAAATTTTCTTCTAACAAAAAGGCATTTACTGCAATTCCTTTTCGGTTTTGCGCATAATGGTTGACAACGCCATATACTTCCCCCCCTGAAAGTGCCCTGAGCATTAGTTTACGTGTCAGTTGGTGGAAAAGCCAGTCTAAGACATTATACCAAAGTTATGTGAATGTGACTGTGATACATGCGATACACAGATAGCTATAGATATTTTAGAAATATTTAGACATAAGTTATATGCTTAGATTTTCAAGATTGAAACACAGTATTATATTTTACTATCTAGTACTGCATATAATCAAAATTCTATTATTATTATTATTATTATTATTATTATTATTATTATTATTATTATTATTATTATTATTATTATTATTATTATTATTATTATTATTATTATAGTAGGCCACATATGGAATATTTTTAGAAGTGAGTTTATACCTTTATACAGGTGTCTTAATGATATTGATTCCATACTCAGATGCTCAGATACTATGTTTGGGAAATTAAAACTGGATAAGTGAAATGAAACATATTCAGGCTAAAATTTTTTGCCTGTAAAATCAAATTAAGCATAGATTTTATGCAACTGATTTTATTAGTGTTTGTTTTACTTGTTTGAGGGAGAAAACAAATTATTGTTGAGTATGCGGATACTATATGCGTAAGCTTTCTGGTTAGTGCTTTAATATTTATTTAGGCTAAATAAATCGCATTGCATGTGCATTTAAGGTAACATAGATTGACAATAAAAAATCGACATATTAACTATTCCGAATTATACATTTTCATCCACAACTTACTGTATAACATTCAATGGTGTTATATGTAGCCATACTAAACAATTACTAAAGACACGATTCAATGGCAAACGTTTAGATTAGACTATAAGACTTTTGTCTGTTGAAAACTTGTTGAAAACAAATTACATCCTACTGTGAATTTTACACAAACGTACCAATAGGAAAACTATATTTAGCCAATATATCAGCTTGCAGCCCATATAACTATATTTATTTAAGTTATTTTATGTTATTTTTCAAATGGCTTAGCAGGCGATGTGTGTTGGTCTCAATGTCAAAAACAAGAAACAGAGTCCATTAACTCTTTATCCTTCCATGTGTACATAAATTCCACTTATATTCTGTATATTTACACTCTTGACATATACTACGGTATTTATTATTATTATTATTATTATTATTATTATTATTATTATTATTATTATTATTATTATTATTATTTAGTTTTTAGGATACTTAAATACTTTTGAACAGTGTTTGCCGTCTTAAGAAACTTTCATTACGAAATGTATAATTTATTTAGCAAGTTTCAAAGTTGGAAATAAATACCAGACTGTATTAGCATATTTATTTTGTAAATAAGTTGGAAGTAGTTTCAGGGGATCATAAATGATATAACAGATTGAATAGCTAATAATAATAATAATAATAATAATAATAATAATAATAATAATAATAATAATAATAATAATAATAATAATAATAATAATAATAATATGTCATTGTTCTTTACATATTACGTGTAATTCAACACACATTTTTCTATTCACATTCTTCACTGTTAATATCATAATTTGTTATACAATAGCAGAATTGTTCAGTTCTATAATGCCAGTCAGAATAATTTAGATATTGTTTTTTGTTTTCCCACAAGCAATTTGTAAGCCTAACCTTCTTGTATTTTTTACTTAATCAATTGAATTTTGTATATTGAAACGTATAACTGTCTGAATTATTCTTCGTGTCACAACAATAAAAATTTTAGGCTGCAGTTTGTATGGAAAGACTCGCAAAAAATTAGAAAAAATTAAAATCTGAGCAAGAACAGTAATTTTCTATAAATTACTTTGTTACAGTTTACTATCGTATTTGTATTTAGCCTAATAAAAGATTAAGTATAAAATATAAATTAGAAAAAATATCGAAAACAAAAAAAGAATAAGTAAGACATTCACACATTTGTTTTGTAAAATTATTATTTTTATATAAATAATCATTTTGCCTACAACGTTATAGTGGTCTGTGTGTGTATATATAAACACCCGTTAGCTTTAATCGTGTGATGGAGGTGTAACACACCTTCAAAATGTTGATCAATTCCATTAATATATAGGCCTCATTCTACAGGGCCTACACATCATACACAATATAACATTTCACGTGCAGTTTCCTGGTAATTAAATGTTGTTTATTGAAAGAAAATCTAATAATTTATTCTGGTTTCTCATTAGGAAGAATATAGGTGCAAATCATAAACATAGTCCCTTTATTTTAACGAACAACATTATTCCGTTTGAAGTAAGGCAATAGATAACTGAAAAGTGAGCTGATAAACTCACGTAGCCTACTATACCTTCCACACTAACCGACAAACACACAGTCATTGTAACAGTGGCATATTAAGGCTGTAAGACCCTTAACAAGGACGGTCTCCTTACATTTTAATCGTCTTTTCTGTTTTCACATTTAATAAAAGTCTCATTTTAGGCAGGTTTTAAAAATCAGTCAAGCAGTCTCGTTGCCTGCTTTGTCCTGCACAGAGTTGCCAGGCTCCATTTTAACCTCTTCTCCGTCTTCTGGGCGTGAAGATGGGAATTTGTCTTTATTGTTTTCTTTTTTCCATTTCATTCTTCGGTTTTGAAACCATATTTTAACCTGTCTCTCGGTGAGCCCCAGAGCGTGCGAGACCTCGATTCTCCTCTTTCTGGTCAGATACGGGTTAAATAGAAATTCCTTCTCGAGTTCCAGAGTTTGGAATCGGGTGTATGTTTGTCTGCCTCTTCTTCTGCCAGGAGCTATGGCAAAAGAAACACAGGATCATCTGGTTAATATAATAAAACACCATTATACGAATAACACCATAACCTAAACAAACATCATACCGTACTGCAGGAGCCAATACACAAGAATTATCTAAACGTGATAGGGAAACAGACAAAAACAAATATTACATCCAACCTTGAGGTATCATCCAGGGAAACATCTGAGAAGGAGACGAGCTCTGATTTAAGTGCTCTGGTTCTTCGCCAGTGTTACTACTGGACGATTTACAGTCAGGATACTGTACCAGCTCGGCCTCTTGCTGTGTCGCGAAGAGCTGCTGTCTCTGTAAGTTATCGTATCCGTAACATTTACTGGGGTCACCGTGACAAGTAATTCCACAAGGATTCGGTTGATATCCCGCATTCGGGATTGCTGTGGTCCCATGATGGTAAAATTCTTGAACTTGTGTTGGGTGCTGGAAACTTGCGCTGCTGCCGTACATAACGGTGTGTCTGCTATTAACATCTTGTGAAAACGGGCAGTCGTAGTACGTTGGACCTATTGCCTCAGAAGCCTTGTACTTTGAATAAAATGGATTTACAAAATAAGAACTCATCTCTATCGCTAACAAAGTTTCTGAGAAGAACAATCAAAAACAACTTTGACTGCAGAGTTTCTCTCTTCCAGCGGTCTAGTTAATATTCATAATGGCTAATGCAACCCACTGGTCAGTGATGACTTACTTGTATGCGATATAATCGCTACCTCTAAGCTTTTGTTGTTTCCTTTAAATCACTCGAAAGAATGAAAGCTCACACTGTTTGGAAAATCTTTTGCTTCGTTTTACATTTACCAGTCCTGAGGCAATCAAAGTACCCCCTCTGTGATCTGAATATATTTTTTCAAAACCATCTGAGCATAGAGATCGGGTTAAGATAATTGGCGGATTAATATATCTCACTATCCCTGCAGGAGTACAGTACAACTGAGAGCCGTGGCGCGCATTAAAAAAAAAAAAAAAAAAAAAAAAAAAACTTGCGCCACTCAGTGTACAACCACAAACACCAAAGAAAAGAAATCTATTCTTTTGTTCCGAAGGAGCAAGATCAAACTGGAATCAAGGGCAATAAGGGCGAGGAACAGAAAGACGTGATATACACCCCACATCAACACTGTTATCAAAGGTTTCACATATACAGTACAATATGGAGCCTGTATCTCTGTGCGTAAAAACGAATGTAGTATAGGTGGATTAATGAATGGGTCTTTTTTTCTATTTAGGTCTTTAGTTATTTCCATGTATAATATGGGGTATATTTTATTGATAAAGTATACCGAAAAAAAACACAACGTTCAGAACAGATAGGGATCAGATTAATAACGACAGATAGGCCTACAAGACTTTTCAGTCTGTTTAAAAATATATTATTGCTTGGAAACGCAAACTTTTAAGTAAATGACAATTTGGTTTACCCTTGACTAGGTGAGGGCAAGGCAGGGCTGAGTCTGTTGGGTTAATTGCTACCTAATGAAAAGCATGACTATGAATACGTTTCCCATTATTTCACCCTTCGGAGACGTCATTACTGAAACAAGAATGTTGTATATTCAGGAGAGCGTGACGCTCGATTCAACCTGGAATTTCAATGAGAACTCCTGACGAAAAACAAGCTGAAGAACGAAAAACAGCCCAGTGATACGAACACAAGAGACCTAACGGGCGTCTTTTAAAACCGGATTATCATTGTTTACACTGCTTATGACCCATTTCAAAAGACGAGATCTCATAAACTTGTTTTGATTACTTGAATAAATGAGCATGTTATACAGAACTGTTAACAATCAAACTGCTGTATGTTATTGTTATATATATATATATATATATATATATATATATATATATATATATATATATATATATATATATATATATATATATATATATATATATATTGTGTATGTGTGTGTGTCTATTTTGATGTGTGTTTCTGTTTGCAGGTTCCACATTGCAGTAACGTGGGACTATTGGATATCAATCATAGAATACGTCTGCTGAACCTTCGACATAATAATAATGTGGCCTCGTTGGCTATTATATTGTCATCAATTATTTGGCTAAAAAAAAAAATGTATTCCCGATATGGATACGCACAAGCGACATGAAGGAATGAATGACTATATATGTTATACTATAGTCTACTCGATACACATATGTAACGTTCACCTAAACACTTTAAAAAAAAAAAAAAAAGCTATTTGACATTTTATCACTTAGGAAATTGTAGAGAAAGACATTTTTGGATAGCCTGACGAAAATAAACGCCACCTGCTGTTTTAGTATGTTCTTTTACTATGCTTTTACCAGCAGTATCTGTGTTTATATGTCCGCTCTTAATTACACAGACAAAAAGATTTTTTATAGTGGTCTTTACAAGGCTCTACACCTTTAGCAGCAGGGGATATTCATGTTTGTATCCTCAATAATGTGTGTGTAAAAGGGGTGTAGTGTTTTCAGCTGTTTCTTTTCAAAAGGAGACGATGACCTACATTTAAAAGCTCATATTTCTTCTCTTACAAAAAACGTGAAGAATGTAATGTTGTAGTCAATATTCCATTTGATAATATATTAAAATATACTTTAGGCCTATCGAATAATTTACTGCGTAGCCTTGTTTGTTCCATGATGTTGTGGTTTTAATGTAATAACTGAAACATAGCCTAAAGCGCTTCTATTTGAATCTTGATTATTTTATTCGATATTGAGATTTTAATATAACGCTGTCAGCACTGTATATATATATATATGTATATATATATATATATATATATATATATATATATATATATATATATATATATATATATATATATATATATATATATATATATATATATATATATATATATATATATATATATATTGTATTATTGTAATATATTGAATGTACTTTTGTTTATTTCCTTGTAATGTGACAAAGAAAACATTTCGGTTCTATTGATCACGATCGCATTTCCGTTTTGTGCAGCTCCCTTTTTATGGAACTACGGCGCCCTCGGGTGACCAAAAAATGTTATTGCTGTTGTTAAATTCTCACATTTCCATAGAAGCATTTGTTTCTAAACAATATGTCTGTCAATAAACAGGAACACGTGAGATCATTTAAAAACTGAAATAAAAAAAATGACCCAGTAAAATTAAATCAATATACTCATATTGAAATCTGCTTTTAAATAAAGTATGTTTTTCTCATATTAATTTCTGTAATAACAAAAACTCTTTTGAAACTACAGTACTACTACCACTACTACGAGGACGACTAATAGCCTACTGCTACTACTACTAAGACCAAGAAGAAGAAGAAGAAGAAGAAGAAGAAGAAGAAGAAGAAGAAGAAGAAGAAGAAGAAATACTTGAAGTATAGGATTTATTGGATCCTTCTATTTATCAGTGTTTCATTAAACCAGTTAACATAAACGTAACTGTTCTCGTTGCATACTTTTGTTTCTATTCACATTGAAGCTATTTTTTAAAGATATCATTCTGCATTTCTGATAGTTTGTCAGTGTTAATAGCCTACTATAGACGAACAGGGAATGTCGTTGTTTAAAGTATAATCTTCATATTAAAGTAAAAGCAACATCCTTTCTTTAATCGGGGTAGATTGCTGGCTTTAAAATTCCCCTTTCTGGCCTTTCTGTGAAAATACAATGTGTCGACCAGACACCCCTTTACAACGTGTCTGCGTTTCTGTTTGTCGGCAACAGAGACAAGCACACAAATAGAAAGGTTTCAAAGGAGAGTACAATTACGACTTGCACCCATAAACTCATTTAGACCAGACGTCTAGGCGGTTCTATAGCTTTATTGTACCCCGTTCCTTCCTGTTCTAATAGCATTGTAGGTACAGGCTTCACAGTCAGTAACAATTCATGCAACACCTTTCCAATCGTAAACACTTTTAGTGGTGCACGCGTAAACAATAGCTTCCAAATGAACCAGTAAACTGCACTTGTGGGATATCTAATGCTGTTCCTTTTTATTATTCTGTTTTATTATTTTTGTTTTACATTTACTGATGATTTACCAATAAACCTCATAACGTGTAGTTCAGTTATTATTACTGTCTTTTTTTTTTTTGGGGGTTGTTTGTGACAAAGCTAAGAAGACAGAATATGTTGTTATTTTATTTTCTATTTCATTCTTAATAGCTAAGTAAATAAAAATAGCATATTCTGCGAAATTACTCTTCCACAGCACACCATGTACGGGCATTATACGTTAGAGGCCTACTAATTTGGCTAGTCGATGCTAATAAGTAACGTTAAATAAGTTAAACTGTCATCATCCAAATAAGGAAATGCATTCAATAATGGGACGTAAACACTGCTGCAAATTTCAGTTAAAAAATAATGCTATATCACAGACTGCACACTGAGCATGGGTACCCCCCGTATTTCAAAAACGAAAATACATAAAGTCTATACAATACTCGCATTAAATGCATTAAACAGATACATGTTGGACAAACTTAGTATCGTAGGCCTATAGTAATGATGTTAACTACGCCAAGTTAAATGTGTGTCTTAAAGTTTGATCCATTTTCCAAAAAATAACAAGAAGCTTGCATACTCGACTGTATGGTACACAGTGCTCTTGTTTGTAAAGGTAATGTGGTGACATATTCACAAACAAATGCGATTTCTTCACGTTCAACCCAGCATTTATTTTGGATAGGACCCTGGATATCTTCTTGGAGGGGCAAAATATAGGATTCAGAGTAAATCACTTTATTGGGTACCTCTTTTCTAATATTTCAAACTTTATTTATATATTTGTCGAACAAACATATTTGCTTTGCTGCTAATGTATTATTAGAAAAACTGTCAATTTATACACAAATCGTTTAAAATAAAATAAATCTAAACACAACACAACACACACACACACACACACACACACACACACACACACACACACACACACACATATATATATATATACATACATACATACATACAGCTTTCATTTTAAACTGTTAATTCTGAGAACTTGGTCCATGTAAGAAAATCTTTCACTTATAACATTTTAAAAACAATAAACAAACAAAAAAATACAAAAATAAAAATCCATTATACAGCCGTGAGGATTGAAGAAAAATAAATTTAAAATAAAATCCTACATGTAAACATTGATCCCTTACCGGCTCGGGTCAGGTGGTGTGTTGTATTTCTCCAAGCTTATTACTGTATTGCATTGATATTCTTCACCCACTGTGGATACCTGTCTTGATTAAAACATGCTGTAAACAATACGGTTTCATTTTTATTATGGTTAACTAAGGCCAATAGATCTTGCAAATTCCTCACATGTCCTAAAATATAAACGAACCCCACAGCCGATTCTTCTCTATAGTCTAAGTAATTTAATATGCATCCATTTTAGTTTTGTGTTGGTATAAGTCACCGGCAACCACACTATTAATCTATAACACAATTTCAAGGATGTTTCCATTCAGCATTCTTCATTTTTTTAAGCAAAAAAACGACAATTATTAAACACTGTGTTTTAGCAACAAAGCATGCGTGCAGACACCATTTTACTTTCGGGTAAATCAAATACTCTGGACAATATATCAAAGAAAACCCAACAGCTGCATTAACACACACACACACACACACACACACACACACACACACACACACATACAAACCATGTATAATACATTATATACCACATATACATCCAGAATGGAGAGCCAAATTGTAAGTCCTCTAACATTTATTTTCTAGCAAGTCTATTCTTGCGTCAGTTAAGATCCTTGTTGCCCCTCTCTCTGTTCATTTTTTTCATTTTCATTCTTCTGTTCTGGAACCAGATTTTTACTTGTCTTTCGGTTAAATTTAAAATTCTAGCAACCTCGTAACGCCGATCTCTCGTGAGGTACATGTTAAAAAGGAATTCTTTTTCCAGTTCCAGGGTCTGGTATTTGGTATACGGGCAGCGTTTCTTCCTTGTCGAGCGGGCGTGGATCCAATTTGCAGCAGGGTTGCCTGAAAAAAAAGAGAGCGAATGATAATGATACTGTTAAATCTTCACTTTTATTATAGCACTTTAGAACGAGAAGTGAATACAGTCTATTTCTCATAAGCTTTAATGTGATTTTTTATACATAGTTATATGCCCACTATGACTATTTTATAGATGCGTGTAGCTTTTCGAGCCATGTTAGGTATCTAGACACTTTTATAGGTTTGTAAAACCTGCAGCTTTACACACTGGCCGTATAATTCTTGGGCTGTAAATCACAGAGCAATTTCTTTTACTTACTTGGGTCAAGTTGCTGTTGGGTTTCCTCCTTGAGCTCACTGTTGCTGGAAATGTCGCTGCTAAAAGGCTCTTTCGCTTTGGCTGGCTTGTCCTTACTTTCCGAAAAAGAGGCGCTCGTGAAGTCGGGGATGCTTGGAGCCTGTGCCTCAAAAGAAGAGCATTCTGTCCTCTTGGATGATGGCAAAGTTTCTGGCTTGATCCCGTAATGCCGACTGTTCGGGTGGAAGCCGGAAAAAGAAACCGAAGTGGAGAGTGGATCTATCCAGGAACGTACATATCTACTTTCTGCTGCGGCAAGGTGTGACTGGTGCATGTAGGGATGATAGATCCCCGACACTGCGGCACTAGACTGAGGGTGAACGGGGGACCAAGACGTGGAAAACACCGCAGATTTGGGTGCAAAGCTGCAAGAAGAAAAATCAGGACTATCTCCCACACCTGACGGCCTTGAGGTCGTGCTGTGTGCTCCTTGTGCGAACCTTGCCCCATAAGCGTCCTCTGCTTCATGCCCCATGATAGCATCAACATAATAGTTACTAAGTGTACCACCGGCCGACATTTTTGGAACCCTTCGTAGTCATATAAAAGGTTACACTGTTACAGATACCTTGCCTCTGAACAATCATAGTATTTTTGCAGCCTGCATCTTCAGCGATTGGTTGCCGGGATCACGTGATCATATTTACCAAATCAATCCGCAGATTATGGTATTCTTAATTTCGACGTTTTATTCAAGGCACATGAAGAGTCTACTTATAAAAGACATAAAACGTTACACGTATAAGTTATCCAGTCACGGTATGCTTTGAAGCTTTATTGCTGCCCATATGGCATTTTTGGGACTATTTCTTTGCGTAGACAGTTAAAAAATCTTTATCTCATTTTCAGTTCTCATGCAGAATAGGCTACTGCTATGGGGCATTATTTTAAATGAGTATAAAATCACCCCATAAAAATAAATAAATAAAATAAAACAGTGTTATGTTTTACACTGTATGCTTGTAAAATAATCTCTATAGACCTGACTGTTGAATCTCCTCGTAAAGCAAACGCAACAACACGCTGTAAAATAAAGGCTATACGTTGTTCTGTGGATTATTTTTAAATATGTTTCCAAAGTTTCTTTAAAAATGCGTTTTGTTGAAGCGTGTGTTTGGCACAGAAAAGCAATCTTTGTGTACTGATTGTCTTTATTAAAAAGACCACCATACTGTTTTTTTATGTCTATCAATAAAACATTTATGAGGTGCATTTGATTATACATTAATGCGCCCTTAATAAAACTGACTCTTGGCGGAACAAAGTGGGTCTGCACAGAAATGATGTAAACATGGGCAGGTTGGAGAAAAATATAATTCTTTATGTACCTATATTTCACCTTTTACAATATTCTCTTTATGTAAACACACTTTGAATGGTTATCTAGCCTATTGAAATAATTCAAATCCCTTTGTTTTATTTTGTTTTTCACAAATTTCAATAGTTTTCAATAAAATGCTATTTTTAAAGCATTTGTTTATGAATTATGGGTATTGTAACAGAAAAACATATTCAATCGTTAAAACTGAATATATGAGCTTGTTATTGGTTGAACATTTTATTTTTCGATATTTCAATTCACTTAAAATTGACTGATGCCGGTCAATTATACTTCGACTAAACTCAATAAATATACTTTGTATTTTAACTATCTGAATACTTTTAGCTGTATGTTCTCTATATTTTTCTTCTAAGTGTCTGAAACTGCGTATAAACCTTAAGACTGAGCTTTAGAAATACGTGAAATTATAAACTATACACAACGTAAATATAACCGCTGAAAAATATAATTCTGTAGTTAAAAACTGATATCACTAATTTAAATCTTGACCTGAAACATTGCAGGACGAGTAATAGCAGCGCACCTTGACAATACACCACTGAGCCCCGTTAAACAGATTACAGACTTTGTATTTTGGGACATTGCGTTTGCTATAGGCCCATTCTCCGCTTTCTAGATTTTCCACTTTCTAGATTTTAACGATTCATACATTTCCTTTATAAAATATATTTCACTTTAACAGTAAATTGACATATAATTTATAATTAGCATCATTTTAAGTTTATAAAATGTACGTTTTAATTAGATGTGTGTGTGTGTGTGTGTGTGTGTGTGTGTGTGTGTGTGTGTGTGTGTGTGTGTGTGTGTGTGTGTGTGTGTGTGTGTGTGTGTGTGTGTATGGACTGTTCTCTTTCTTAATAACCCCATGTTTCTTAATAAAACAATGTACTTCTGTGTAAATCGTCATAATTTAATAAATTGGTAATATAGACTTTATTGCTTTTATTTCCAGACACTTTAAATATATATTTTCTCCAAGGATCCTACCAAGGTACATGTTTATTTATTTATTTATTTATTTATTTATTTATACACACACACACACACACACACACACACACACACACACACACACACACACACACACACACACACACACACACACACACACACACACACATAATGTAATACTTTAATACTTTTTATTACACAATATCAGCTTTTTATTTTGATGGATTCGAAGGCGCTCAAATATTTTGTAATTAGTTAAAGGATTTTTTGAAGCATATTATTGTTTGCATAAAGTAGTCTATACCAAAAAGTCACTCCACGTGCAATGCCATACTGCTCTGTTAATAATCCATTATGTGCCAGCACCAAAGTTACATGTACCTAAGCATTCATAGAACATGCTGTTATTACCACGTTGCATTAAACTGGACCCTTTGATGCCTGTCAGTTAGGTGGCAGATAGAAATCATTAGGCTTTCAGTTCAACAAAGCTTGTACAAAATATAAATTTGAATAAATAGGCTATGATCACAATGATCACTCATGTTACATAAGGCTGAAATATAGCGTGTACATAGTCTGACAGCCTAGGGAAGTTTGGTTTTAATTTAGTTTTTTTTAAATACAGGTATTATTTTAAAATTTGGGTTTTGGCTTTATTTTGTGTGTTTATTATACAATAACAAGGAGATGTAACACATTAAAGAAAGCGGATTTTTCATTATATATGGCTATATATAACTTCTATCTTTCTGTGCACACAGATTTGAAACATGTGTCACTTTCAAAATGTATTTTTTATATAGCCTGTATTTATACATAGGTGATACATCCTTGCGTTTGTATCTCATGTGACCTGCAGTGAAATTGTATTAAAACAGAGGAGTAGTTTTACAAAATGAATTCCGATGGATACAAATGGCGCAATTCAGGGCGTGCGAGGAATAAAATGATATATTTATAATAAATAAATAAATAATTCTACACATATACATATACATCGCCATTTCAATGAAAGTCCATACGCTGTGGAGCTTTTTAACACTAAAACATCTTTCTGCAGCGTGGCCAAAAGCACCAGTAGGTGTAATACATCAGGATACAGAAGCCCCAGGTCGTGTTCTTTACAGACCTTCTTGAGTTCTCGCAAAAACATTGCATTGTCCGATTCCCGAGCATTAAAATAGACTCAATGTGGTGTACAAATAAATCACACTGCATTTCAGGAAAAATGCATCTCTGCATTGAAATTCTTGATTCAGCTTCACAAGGCTTTTTAAGGTTTTCAGTTTAGCATAAAATAGCATCATTTTTTTTTAAAAGTGCGTTTTTCCCCACAAATTGTACTACTGCAGCTGGACTCAAACATTAAGGGGACACACGCGCCAATCCTTAACAACACGTTATGGGGGACCGTGTGCAAACCGAGTACACGCGCGACCATAACTGCACGTTATGAGAAAAAACGTTCAGTTTGTTAGTGTCAGTGACAGAAAGTGCAAACGCAATTCATTGATAAGCAGAAATAAATATGTTGGAGATGATTATTGGAGGGGCCGTGCCCTGCTCCCTCCCCTTTGTGTACAGCCCTGGCGCTATTCATGATTCAAAGCTGTGCTTACATCACCTCTCTTTGTACATTTCCTGCACGTCTACGTCTGGTTAATATGTGGAGAATTGAAAAGTGATCATGATACATTCTATCAAGAAGCCAATATGTTTCTTAGTATCATATATATATATATATATATATATATATATATATATATATATATATATATATATATATATATATATATATATATATATATATATATATATATATATATATATATATATATATATATATATATATATATATTCTATATATTTATTAATTGCTTATTAGTACTAGTGGTAATTTTAGACAAAAAGCTGTGTAATATTCAAAAGGGGGACCACTGGTCTAAGGTTGCTAAACAGATGAAGTTCATGATTGTTTTTCTAATTGACACAAGTTTGTTCGAGATTGTTAACATTTTTGTTCGCTTCTTCAAGTTATATATACGTGACTCTCTCTTTTCTAATAACTGCGTGGCTTCTAGTGGCTTTGAAAAAATCAGGCCACCGAAATAACAAAGCAAAATCAACTGTTAATAAGGTCACTTTTTTCTCTCTCCTTCTTCTTTTTGGGTTAATAAAATTGTAGCATAAATGTATCTGATATGGTTCTTTCTAAAACCGGCGCTAAAACAGAAATATTCTTTCACATTGGAGAAGGTATATATATATATATATATATATATATATATATATATATATATATATATATATATATATATATATATATATATATATATATATATTCTTCTCCAAGGTGAAACATATTGCTCAAAATGCTCAAAATAAATATGTAAGAGAAGACAACATATTTGTACATATCATTTATTGGAGTTTTCATGCCACAGAACATGCATCAGAGTCACATCCATAATACTTACCACATATACTATAATGGGATATTTCTAACTCTTCTTAAGAAGACCAAATGAAGTGATCTTTCTATTCTAAAAAAACAGTGGGTACATTTATATGATTTACACATTTAATTGTGATTTTATACAAACATTAAACATGTGCTTTCATTCATGTTTTGCAACATTAAAATGCTTATAAAATGTACAGTTTTGTGAACAGTATACAGCTGGTCGTTACGCTACAATACTGAGGTAAATAACACAAAATAAAAACAGTATGGGTGTCTATAACATTTCAATAATTTAAGAGACAAAACCAGTCCATACCCTGCATTAAAACATATTTAAATAATTGTACACTTCACTTTTAAATTCCCAAAACAAACTAAAGAGAGAAAAATGATAAAAGTGCCAAGTGACAAATGAGTCACAGTTTCCAATGTGTAAAAAAAAACAAAAAAAAAAACACAAATATTATTTTAGTCCTCAGTGCTCCTCTGATGGCGTACAGCTTGAATGTGTTCGTTTGTGCTCACGAGAAGGTCAGATTCGCGGTTAATTCCCGGATTCTGTTTTCCCTGCTCATCTTTTTAAGCTTCATTCTGCGGTTTTGAAACCAAATCTTGACCTGCCTGTCGGTGAGGTTCACACTTTGGCTGATCTCTAGACGGCGCTCTCGAGTAAGATACATGTTGAATAAAAACTCCTTTTCTAATTCCAGTGTTTGGTGTTTGGTATAGGGGCACCTTTTCTTTCGACCGCTCTTCGCAGTTAGCCAGTTGCTTGTTGGTTTATCTGTTTTGCATTCAGTCAGAAAAAAAATAAACATATACATAAATAAATACACAAATAATATAACAATGAACGAAACAAGCGTTTCATTATGGTATCAACATTTATTAACAGACACGTTTACTCTTTTCCCCCTAGATAGGCCAAATAAAATGTTTTAGAAATGTATTTTATTTTGTGTGGGCTTCAAAGGAAATATGTCACAACATTTTAGATATGAGGTAGGTCGTCAAATATATTATGTATTGGTTTAATACAGCCTATGTATTTTGTATGATCATAGCCTACGTGTACTTTAATGATTGTATAAAATATCATGTGTTTGCGTTATAAGCAAGACATGAATGTTGCTATAGTTTAACATACAGACCTTAAAATGAAAATTAAACAGCAATTCGTTTAATAGGTTTGCTCACATGTGGCATTTTAAATAATCTTAGTTTTAAATGAAGGAGTTTAGAGTTTCATAATTTCTTAGATGAATTAGCATTCACTATACGACAAACATGTCCCAAACCTAAATGCTGGCTATGTAAGGCAATATATTGGCAGCGTTCAAAGGATTTTATTGAACATTAACGTGTTATTTATATGCGACTGTAACTTGGGTATGTTTAACCAAATATTGAAATTCACATCAATATTATAATGTATTGAAACCTTACATCAAAATATTTTTCGTTCTCCGTGTCTTGTGCTAAAACGTGTGATTCGGATATTATTTTTTTTATTTCAATAGTCATGATGGAGCACGCCACTTTCCCTTTGACGGTGCACTGACCATTAGTTTTCATGTCATTTGGTGATACCTTGTAATATAGTTTTATGAAACTGAAATGTGTGTGTGTGTGTGTGTGTGTGTGTGTGTGTGTGTGTGTGTGTGTGTGTGTGCGCGCGCGCGTGTTTATCATGGTTTTAAAATGAACTAAAGCTAGGTAATACTGTTGGATTGAATTGATATTACAGTGCATCATTATCAATTACAAATGTAAAGGTGTTGTGCTTTCCTTTGTATCAGCCTCCTGCAGCATTCTTTGTAAACACATTTTTTACTGCAACCCGAGTAAGGATACCATTAAACATTACGACTTTCAGGGTTGTTTGTGTTAGGTTTTAGATTGGGTTTTATGGCGCTGGTGCGTTTGTATTACATCACGACACGATTCAATCATTTTCTTATACCGACCTTTCGTTTCCTTGTCTGGTACTCCTGGGCTGGAGTCAGAGGCTTCAGCAGAGCAGTTATTTTCATCCTGTGAACTCGACTTTGGTTCTACGCTTTCTACAGGATGAGGGGTCCTCGATGAATCTCGGGTACTGGGAATTTCAATTATTTTCTTTTCCGCTTCAGCATGAGAAGATTTGGAATGAATTCGAGTCAACTGCAGACTTGTGTTTGAGCCCGTTTCTGAAGCGTGGCTGCACTCTTGTGTTTTCCCGGATGCGTAGGTCTGGCTCAGCCTAAAATACCCCGGGACGGGGATTTCGGGATTATCAACAGGACAGGATTCGGGTATCAGACTTGAGTAGGCGGGAATTTCACAAGAGCTGACCTTTGCTCTCTTGTCAGAATACATACAGCAAGTAATTTCTTCTTTTATATTAGTTGCAAAAGTGCACGTGGGCATCTGTTGGGTGGCGGGTTGCTCTATTCTGCACGCCCTGGTCGGATCTGCCCAGTTATCTATCTGAGGTACATAAGAATGGACATTCATGCCCATGTTCTGGTGGTTAAATTCTCCCCTTTTACCAAGAGACGGCAATAGTCCACAGGTTTGCATTCCATAAGTTCCCATTTCTGTGCTGGACGGCATGTACATATTGCTGCTTGAATAGAAACTATCACCCCTGCAAGCACTGATCAAAGAGTCAACTAAAAAGGTATTAGCAGCAGGAGAGCTGTTGGGAAAGGACATTTTGAAGAGGATTTTAAAGAAGAGAGAGATGTCCTTTATAGGCTGACATATCTAGCAAAAACAATCCCTGTGTAATTCACGATGCCTCTGCACTACCACATGACAGCCAAACCAATGGAATTTGAAAATGGCCTTGAGACGCAGCCTCCCTTCGAGTCACGTGATCAGATGGTTCTTGGTTAAGATCTCAAATGTGGTCTGCAGCGACACCTAGAACGAGCACTTGAAATTGGTTGCAACTGAAAAGACAATTTTGACATAGCAAGCACTATCTTTTACGGGAACGCAGCTATTTCTAAAATGCATATTTAGACTTGTTGCATATATGCTTTGAAATACGCCTATTGAAATGGACATGATGTGACTTGTTCTTATTTTAAGATTGCAGTATTCATTTTAAAACTACAGTCAAGTTCAATATGCAAGCATTGTCTGTTTAGAATATATATTCCACAGAAATGTAGCTTTATTGCTTATTACAGATCATACAACTTTTTTTTTTTTTTTAGATGTTACATATTTGAAATAACCACAAACAATAAATTCTCAATTTACAGTTTGTATGTCTCTGTGTGTGTTTGTTTGTTTGTTTACTTGAAAAAAAAGTGCAAGGCTTCCAAAACGCTTCAGTCTTCGGTACCTATGGTGTACATATTGAGACTTGCTGTGAATATGCAAATTACTATTTTTTTTGCTAGCCCGTATTGTCAATTTGTTGCATCTGTGCAGGTTTGGAACATGTAATACATTCAATAGCATGTATTTCTTTCAGTGAGCCTCACCATGTCTGTTATAATGGGATGAATCTACGTTTTCTGTTATAGACCAAGTAAAAGCATTTGTGTCTGACACATTCGAGGTACGAAGGGTTGCTGAATTTATGAATACAAATTAAGTAGAATCAGGCGATCAATATAATTCTCATTTGCATTCCTGAGCTTCCTGGTAATTTTCTTGCTTTTGAAGGTTTTCAGAGAGTTATATCTCTGGGTACCGCAGTTGTTGAGGTATTTTATGAATAAATCAATTGCGACTTTGTAAAGGATAAGATTAATAGTAATACATCCGCATAATGGTGTTCTCGTTTTGAATTATTGAAAATTATCCTATAGATTTTTTCCTCCGTGCTGACTTAAAAGGTATTTTTTGTTTGTTTTAGTGTAAAATCTGAATTGTAACATTTTGGGAAGCCAGGTTGTTTCATTGTTTAATTCGTTGTGTCGTTTTATATCACTTACTTGATTAAGTATGTTAACTTATTTTACCATTTGATATGACTTTAAAAATAGAGTGGCTAATTCTATTTAACTGTGAGGTTATTAAAATAAAATAAAACTATTTTTAAAAGTTCCTAAGACTCATAATTAGTATTCACATAAGGGCTTAAGAAACATAATAAACTATTTGGTACGTTTTTGTTTGATAAAAACAAGATAAAAAAAATAGAGAACCCGGTGTGTGAGTTGAAGGCGATATCTTTTAAAGTGGAAGCAAAAACAGAGCTGTTAATTATCTCGATAAATAGTCTGTGCAGATAAATGTCTTTCGAAGTGCTATTGAAAGTATACGGTTTTGCAATCTCAACAAACCACTACTGTAGGTTCATTTTTTAAAATTTCAAATCTATCAAGAACATAGTTATTTAAATGCACTTGTTATTCTGCCGGTATTCAGCCAAACGATTCAGCACAGCACCTCAGATAACTTAATCGAAGTACGAAAAGATACCGTATTCTGCAGGTCAAACCTCGAAATAAAGAGGAACAGTACACTTACTTGTGATGACTACACGTGGTTTTTTAACGTGGATTTTATGTTGTTCAAATACATAATGAACCGTTGCAGTCTACTAGTATTTCTTTAAACATGCCTAAACATGCAAAACATAATTTTAATTTTGGAAAGACATCCGTCTTTCTTTCTTTCTTTCTTTCTTTCTTTCTTTCTTTCTTTCTTTCTTTCTTTCTTTCTTTCTTTCTTTCTTTCTTTCGTGTTGTGACGAATATTTGATAATCTCACAACAATGAGCAAACTGCTCGTCTGAATTTTGTCGCTTGCGGTTTAGTGGACCTTAAAAATACCGACTGAATGGAAGCCAAGACGCTATTTTTATTGCTCAACGTCTGCCCATATCATAAACTACACAACGATGCATGATCATTTATACAGTAACGGTTGTGACTGGGGTTTAAAGCTTGTCTCGAATAACAAAAGTGGTGACAGAGAACACACTTTGGCCACCAAACTGTGAAGGACGTTTTATAGCACAGTAAACTAAGATATTGTTATTATTTTAGTTGTGGTGTATGTGTGGTTGTAATCGTCAAACAATAGCGACATTTTTAATAAAGGTTTCTATTTTTCAATTGTCTGTGAAAAAAAAGAATTATGGAACAAATAACAATTAAAAAGGAATACTCATCGAACACAAATATTATGGATGTTCTGATTATTTGCATTTAAAAATTAAATTAAGAATCAGCATACGTATTTAGGCAGAACCATTAGGCATAAACTAGAATTTTCTTAAAATAAAATAATGTGCAAAGGTTTGAAATGCCTTTTTTTCAATAGACGTTACAATAATTAGACCACTGAATATAATGGTTCCTTGTGCTTGCCATAAAAAAGGTTCATAGTTTGCTTCTTTTGTTGAATACAATGCAAATTATATTACTTGTATTTTCATAGTAAGCTATTAATTAACCCGTATTTCTAATTTATTTTTACTTTTACTTTTATTTATTGAATCAATCTGCGTGTCAAAAATTAACCTTTTTTTCCTTCTTTTCCTAAAGCAATAACAGGGTAAATATTGCGGATCTTATTTATTAAACATGCAAAATTAAAAGTCATCGGTTAATCTATTTAAAAAATACTGTTCGATTATGGAAACAGACGTTTTTGTGTTAAATCTCATATTACCAACAACACCGTTTTGTGTTATGATGCGTTTAACAATAACATATTCATTATTTTGTTCTGTGAATTTGTTTCTACAATACAAAGACTTAATATAGTAGAATGAACACACTGCAGAAGCAACAGCGTTATCATCAATATATATATATATATATATATATATATATATATATATATATATATATATATATATATATATATATATATATATATATATATATATATATATATATTAGCAATGCAATAATAAGAATATCTATGTATAATGTTGTAATCCAAACCATGTTGAAATACCGTAAATGAAAATCACACTGCTCTAAAATACGCCCTCTTGTGGATTCCAGGTATATTACATATACTTCGGAATTTCCTTCACCTTAAAAAACAAAGACAAATAAAACCGCGGAGATTTTAGAGCTACTTACCTACAAGCCGGGCTTTTCAATACACTCACACGCCGTGTATAACATGCACGCGCCATTTATAGACCATTTCAAGTATTTTGCGACTAAACATATTCAACTGCACAACTGGGTACTGTTTTTAACGAGAACAATCAATAACACCAGCCGTTATAATGGCTTAAAAAAAGCCATGTAACTTTCTCACCATAGTTTTATTGTATTTACTGTATAAGCTTATTTATCGGCACAGCATGCAGGCGCATGCCACGTTGTCGCGTGCTGTATAGGATAGGACAGGCTACAGACAATTACATTATACACTTGGAACACTGAGAGACAATATAAACACTAAATCTCTGTTGTTGTTATAAGTACGCTTTGAAGAAATACGCTTTAAAATGCGTTACGGTCCATAATGATTGTGTTAACTTTTTAACATTTTGATAATGTGGGCTATACTACAGTACGTTATACCTATAATTAAAACTCTGTGTCTGTCCTGTTCATAAGATGAAATATATATAGGGCCTATATATTAAATTATTATTTTTTTGGTATCAAATCTTAGGGACCTGACATGCAGCTTCCAAACAAAGGATATTTAACAAAATTCAAATTCCTGAGGGTCCCATCTTTTGAATCGGGTCCGTGAAATATGCTGTTGATTGTATCATTTTCTTCATAAGAAAACATACTCCAAAGCCTTCCTTTTCTTCTACGCTGCTGTAGACATTTGTTTTCCCAATAAAAATACCCCGTTAGTGTGACGTAGCAGATTTTCAGAGGGGGTTGTTTAGCTAAGTGAACAGCCACAAGACGCCTATACTTATTCAAAAAGGTTAAAGGTGACGACCTTGACGTTATGGAAGATCAAAGGCAAACACTTTTGCATTTTTTATACATCATTCGGTCTAAAACAGTATCTCCGTTATGAAATCCAATAATCCTATAGCCTAAATGAAGATACATTGTGCTTGTATCTATATCAATGGCATTCAAGGCCCAGATTCTAATGGGTTTGCTTTGGGTGACACCGACACCTTTAATCCTTCTTGTTTATTTCATTAACTTATACACGACGTTGCGAGAACACGAGCACCTCTCGTGATACGAATCAACTTTGCTTATATTATTTTATATCCACCCCCTTTGTACTTCTGTTGCGGGAGTCGATTTTGGAATGACCAGAAGGTGTAATAAGCCCTAACGAGCTATTTACAGCTCTGGTCTTTATTGTGTTGTCTAGACAGTTCAAGGTTTTGTAAACAGCCTAACTGTCACGCGGCATAAAACGAAGAAAAGATGTGTAGCATAAACTTACTAACGTCCAGAGATGGGAACTGTTCACCAAGGTGTTTCTGACATAAATAGTTGACTTCCTCGGTCTCCCACGATCTTTGTAACCATATACGACTTGTGTAACTCTATACCCACTTTGGACTACTTTTTTTTAAAAACATACGGTTATGTTAAATCGCTTCTATAGGCCTAGTCTATACAGTTATAATTTATAAATCGCGTACAAAAAAAGCAGTTGTAGGCCTATATGCAGTATATTTTATTGTGTGTGGAGACGATACAACATTTAAAAGCAATAAAAGATTAGTCATTGTTTAAATGCTGTTTTAATATTACCATACAGTTTACATGCTTCTGTGAGATCAAATCGTATACACACTTTTAAAAAGACT
Organism: Acipenser oxyrinchus oxyrinchus; assembly: GCA_030684275.1. Lineage (NCBI taxonomy): Eukaryota > Metazoa > Chordata > Actinopteri > Acipenseriformes > Acipenseridae > Acipenser > Acipenser oxyrinchus. The sequence goes on from CM060258.1 coordinate 37,801,717, forward strand.
TATCTAGCAAATTCTAATACATGTAAATATCGCCAATTGGTTCTAGGAATGCACAGAACTAACGGAACGAGTACTATCTATATATATATATATATATATATATATATATATATATATATATATATATATATATATATATATATATATATATATATATATATATATATATATATATACACACACACACACACACACACACACACATACACACGCACTTACACATACATATGCATAGACACACAACTATATATAAAACTAATACACAGCATTATATAAAGAAAAAAAAAAACTAATATGTTGATTGTGGCGGTGACATCCTATAATGTAATTGTCTGGCGTTGATAACATTTTCACACGTGAGGGACTTGTAAAGTAATAATTTTTCTCTCGAGGTAATAGGATTAAGTATCTAATACCATACGCTTCAGGTTTGCATAGTTGATAAAGTTAGTCATAGTCAAGTTTTCTTTCACATGTGTTTAGGACTCCAATGCTTAAAGTATATGTCTAGTCCTATTATTGCAGGTATTGACAGTAGCATATATGACTGTTTTCACCTTTTGCTAATTTGTCAAAATAAGGGGTTTCCAGTAAAATACTGAAGCCGATCCCTGTTCAGTTTCTTCTCTTTCATTCTTCGGTTCTGAAACCAGATCTTTACTTGTCGATCTGTAAGGTTTAGCATCCTGGATAACTGCACACGCTTTTCTTTGTTTATGTACACGTTGAAGAAAAATTGTCGTTCAAGTTCTCTTATCTGGTACTTGGTGTAGGGGCATCGCTTTTTTCTTGATCTCGAAGAAGCTGCAGATAAAATAATGTCAAATTCAGTCAAGCACACAACATAATGTTAATGCAATTTTCGTCGAGGCTTACATTTAGAAAAATTACACATGCCATATGTATCTGCTGATAATCCATATGCCTTATTAAACACTTATTGTTTTTTATACTTTTTATATACTTTTTGGATTATTATGACGCAAGCAAATAATACTCCTGATATGTATCATTTAAATTAAATAATGGCTTTAAGGTTCCAACAATATAAGCTGGCCTCTAAAATAAACTAAAATATCGCTCGTAACATAATGACAAACACAAATTGTATAATAATAGTCTAAATTTGAATATTCCCTTTTATGTAAAACTCTGATGACAATGTTAATGCTAAATGTCAGATTGTAAATGACTAAATAACACTATCAAGTACATTCAGTCCAGTATGTTTCTGAACTATAGCTGAAGCCCTCCTAAACTGCTTTCCCGTCGTAAATATTTGTACAACAGTAAAACAAATCTTATAGGGGATATAAAAACCTTTGTATGCTTATAAAGATCCACATAAAATCAAAGCGACAAAGTGCTCGACTTGTACCCTAACCTCTAGTTTTATGCATGTACCTACTTGGGCCGCCGCTCTTTTCTTCGGCGCAATTAGATAAAGGAGATTCTTCGTCGAAGTTTTCGGTTGTGGGTTGCTTCTCCTTGACGGAAGACAGTTTATAAGGAGTATCTCCCGGGAAACTGGACTCTGTCTTTTCTCTTGAATGATCGGCGTTTGTCTTTTCAGGGGTATGACCAGCAGTCTCAAAAAACTGGTCAAATCCTTGAGGAAGAACTCCATTTCGTCCAACATTGGTGAAGAAATTGCATGATGCATCCGAGCTCCCTTGGTGACTGTACACGGAGTCATTCTTTCGAAACATTTCCGTTCTAGTCGATGACTGGATTCGATCTCTGTGCATTAGATCGTCTGTTGAGTAGTAAGAAGCATAGTTGCCTCTATAATGCCATTTACTAGGGTGTTCAAGTCCATAGTCTCTGAAAGCCACGTCCCGTACAGTTTGAACTTGTGTTATATTTGAAGAATAGGGACAGTTTATTTGACACGACGTAGTTTGTGGTAAAAACGATGACACTGTCGAAAAATCTGGTGCTGAGACATAATATGTACAACTCGGCAAATACATATTTGACGCACAGTTGCTGCGATCATCAAACTCTGTCATGTCTCCTTTTTGCGTTTGTGAGTATGAATAGCCAGGCTGCGTGTGTTAAACTTTTTCCATCTATTGCACTATAAGCGTGCGGACAGGATCCGCGAAGGAAAAAAAAAAAAAAAAAAAAATCGGAAACGTAAGCTGACGCGTAATTCATCTTGATCGATTCTTGAGGTAATTGTGTCACGTGATCCGGTGAAGAAAATGACCATACATCAATATCAGTCATTAGGAACCATCTTGAGCAACTCGTATGAGACTGGAAGATAATTAATTGGCTGCAGCCAATCTAAATACATTTTTTTCAACCCTTTAGACTATAACAATCCCTGGTATAATTAAAGTTGATGATTTTAAAGATTCTACTTGGGCGTATTCTCATAGTTCTTAGTACCATTGCTGCTTCCTAGTTAAGCACCTTTTTATAGTATTTATGTATTTATTTATTTATTTATTTATTTGGCTGGCTATTAACCAAATGTTGACATAATTGTCCAATTTGTAACAGGAGGTTTGGAAGTGAATTTCTAACTTTGGTCTGGATGCCACAGTAATACACTGAATACAGCATGTATACACCCTACTGCATATGAAGTGCCTCGAAGCAGAAATAGCTATTTTAATTACAAAGGTAAAACAGCGACTGGAGGATTTATTTTTGATTTAGATTCCACAGAGAGAAAAAAAAAAAGCTAAGATACACTTCGACAAAAAGATACACAAGGTACGGAAACAAATAATGATATCAGATCCCTATATATTTTACAGAAATCCAACTCAGCTTTGTCTGGAAAGACTAAATACAATAATTTTGCATATATCAGATAAATATTCAGTAGTGGTAGGCTATAATTCTGTAACAAACATATACATAATACCTACATCTAACATAATCATACAACTGTTTAACACATTATAATAAACGTATATATATATATATATATATATATATATATATATATATATATATATATATATATATATATTCACAGTGGTGGGAGTTTATGCTAATATACTACTTGTTAAATATTTAATTATAGCATATGCATTATACAATACAGTTTATGCCATATACCATTTTATAATTGAGGAATAACAAGCATAACATTCAAATAAATAATCATTTAAAACACTGGACATGATGACATTTTATCTTAATGGACTGCACAGTCCGACATATGTTTTAAATACTAGTAATTATTATAATTGAATTATTTATTTATTTGTTTATTTATTTATTTATTTTAGCAGTCTAGATTTACCCCCATAAGTGTGTAAAAACTGTGGTGGCACTACAATGCGACAATGACATTATTATCCCATAGCCTAAACGCACACACATATTTATGTAGGTACACATATAATATACAGTTGGCTAAAGGAGCCCCGCATAAGTCTATTGTTATTATTATTGTTATTTTATTAGATTGAATTAATACACAACGTTTTGTTTTGTTTTGTTTTACATTGCCTTCTGTATATGTTTTAATATAAATGCGGATTTAGTGCTGTGGATTTATTGAACAGGCTAAACGCCTTTCATCAACATAAATCACAAAACTAATTAGGAGGCAACTTCCCTTTTGTCTTTTTATGAAAGTTTAATATTTTTGGCGATAGGCCTATATATACTTTTCCTGCATTCAATAAAAACAAAAGAAAAACACCACCTTACCTGACAGTCTTCATAATGGATAAGTCGATTTGGAATTCCACCAGCGGGTTAACTTTTAATTATCGAACCAATTACATTAAAACGCATCCAAAACCTTAAAAAAAAGCATACTCACTGTTACTTTTATTGTGAATAGGTAAATGTAAGACATTCTTAGGTTAAACGGCTGAAGCTTCACACTGCCAAGGACAAAACAAGTGTTCTGGCTTTGAACGTCTGTGGTCTGAGACTATGTGCACCAGCAATCACTAATAACCGTCAAGGACCAAATCAATTTATTACACAGACAAAAGGAAGGTCTAGTTTTATTGTTTTTCAAAAGGAAAGATAGAAAGAACACAATATAACCATTTAAACACGGTGGCACAGCTTTTCTCAAATGTTGTACTAATTCAAATCAGTTCTTGATCACGTTTATTTATTTATTTATTTATTCATTTATTTATTACATTTTTCATTGTCAATGACATTCCAAATTTCAAACTAGTCGTTTGAAAACAATAACAAAGAAGATGTCAGTGTATGTAATGGCTTTTATTTTTGCTAAAGAAACTCTTACAAGTGCACTAAGATGTGTTGCATTATAAATGAGTTCTTCAAACCCTTATTAAGTTATAATAAAAGTGAATATTTTAAATACAAACAAGAAATGAAAAAAATGGATCAAGTGTTAAAGTTATGGTGCTAATAATAGTGGCGATAGCGGTAAGTAATACAGTTATGCTGGTTATAATAAAAGCAGTAGTATTGTATAACGTGCATAGTCTCTTTTTATTTTTTCTTTGAAGACATCGACAGCTAAGCAACAACAAAAACCCTTTGTAGCGGCTACAGCCTTCATTTATCTGCTTCTTTAAGCTACAAAAAAGGTTCCTATATGGTAATATGGTGTGTGTGTATATATATATATATATATATATATATATATATATATATATATATATATATATATATATATATATATATATATATATATATATATATATATATATATATATATGCATTAAGCTATTTTTAATTTGAAAAAACAATGAACAGAGTTTTAAAAACTCAAACAGATCGACTGGAGATCGGCCGGTTTCTTTCTGCAGTTTTGAGTATTGAAAACCTACAGCCTATGTTAGGGTCAGTGAATAACAGTAGGTATTCCGGAGCTTTGTGCAACCCAAGATAAGACACTAACTTGACCTTAACTTTGTAATGCCGCCCCTGTATCTGGTGAACATGAGCAGGCACTGTCTGGCTGCTGTCATAAAAAATGACTGGAAAAAAGACTGCAAGCCATTTCACTTATTGCATTCGGTGTTCTGGAATTGTAGTCTTTTAAATAAAATATCACTTCTCATCACTGCACGCGGATTTTTCTTTTCATTCGGTGTTCTGGAATTATAGACTTTTAAATAAAATATCACTTCTCATCACTGCACGCGGATTTTTCTTTTCATTCGGTGTTCTGGAATTATAGACTTTTAAATAAAATATCACTTCTCATCACTGCACGCGGATTTTTCTTTTCATTCGGTGTTCTGGAATTGTAGACTTTTAAATAAAATATCACTTCTCATCACTGCACGCGGATTTTTCTTTTCATTGTGCCGAGCAGCCATACGCCACTTTTTAGGGGATATCTTTCTCTCTAAAGGCGTGCTTGCATTTACAGCAGCCTAGAACGAGTCTTTTTAAATAAGTATAACATTATTTCAATATTTCCGCAGATAGATAGATAGATAGATAGATAGATAGATAGATAGATAGATAGATAGATAGATAGATAGATAGATAGATAGATAGATAGATAGATAGATAGATATGGGATTATGGTAGCGGGCGTGAATTCATAGAACAGACCAATATAGTTTATTTAGTCCACGATATTCTTTAAATTGTAACGGTAGAACTATATAACAGCCTATAGCTAAGACAATAGTTTCAATATAACAGTCTATCTTTTTTATATGTTTCTATCTGTAAATGGCGTGATTTTATCAAGTTTTGTTAAAAGCATTTTGTTTTCTTTTGCTAGAATATTAAACTGTTTTTTTTTTTGACACATCAGGCAAGTGTCTGATGTAGTCACTTTGATTTATTTTCATTTTGTAGGACGTGTAATACATCTGATTAATCATTTTGAACTGAATACGTATCGAGCAGGGTATTGAAAGCTTAATATTTTTCTCCCAATCATCTTCAGTCAGATTCCCATTTATATCTTAATGATTTTTGAATAATATAATGAATTAAGTAATTTACTTTCTAAATAAACAGTAATTAAAATTAAAAAAACATATTTTATTCACAAAAACACTGGAGCCTAGGCTCTATAATTAGCCTAATATGTCTGGATTCAGTTAGTGAAGTTTTTCACTGTTAAAAAGCAAACAAACTTATTTGTCCTTGTTTTGTCGACCGTTAGCTTTCTCCACATAGCTTGTATATAAAACTACAGAAGCGACCAAGCCTTTCACAAAATGCTCGCTCTGTTTAGTCTATTTCAAAACGATCAACTTTCCAATTTAATAAGCAGGCAAATAAACTACATCCTCAATATCACCTTAACGTCGTATACTGCAAACTACCACCGAGCACATTTCTCCTTATTTCTCATCATCGAATCTGTTTTATCCTTATTATTTTTCTCAATGTAGGCTATTGTTATTGGGACTATAAATGCACATTTGGCAATATACTATTAACTGCTTTGGAATATAGCCAATTCCATCCAAAAACGCAGAATTCGATTTTCCAAAATTAAATTGTCTGAAGTCATTGAATCAAAAGTACCTCGCAAAAATCCCCTTTGCACACAGACCTTTGCTTATTATTATTATTATTATTATTATTATTATTATTATTATTATTATTATTATTATTATTAGCCTACTATACATGATTCCGTTACTCATTATTTATGCATTCTGTATTGGATTGGCTTTCTTATGTTCTCACATCTTTGGAGTGGAATTTTATGTTAAAGAAGTTTGTGTGTGCACGGAAGCTTTACGCGGAGACACGCTCCACCAAGCCTCCTCGCTGACACACACATATCGAGCCAGCGGTTGCCACTGAATGGACAAGAGTTATAATAATAGATGTGTATAGGTCTATTTGTTACAGATCCTTTGGAAGGAATATGTACAATTCCATAGACTTCATATTAGAACGTGATACAGTTTTGCGAATATGATCTTTTGAACAAAGTGTGTGTGTGTGTGGGGGGGGGGGGGTCCGCGTTTAATGAGCACGCGACAAAGCTAGATATTTCTGTTATTCTTTGAAATCATGAAGGGAAAGTAACTGAACTAGACAAACGTTTCTAGCAATGCCTCTAAGCGTTTGATCCAGAGTAACTCCAGTTTTTTTTCTTCTTTTTTAACATATGAACAATCAGTTTAAACATAACGGAATGAAGAACAAACAACTTGAGAGACAGAAAATAGGCCCAGTTGTTCGGTCCTATATTTACAGGTGTTTTCTCTTTTCAAAAAAGGGGTTTAATTACAGACTGAGTAAGCTTTGAAAATGGCCCTTATTTTTCAAGTAGTTTTACCTCATTGGCGCTTGTTATTTGAATTGAGCCTAGACCCAAAATATGTTAACTCCTTCCTGAGAATGTGCATTCTATAAAACTACGTAATTTATTTCAAGATTATGAATCTGATATATAGACTACACCTAGCGGGTCAGATCAGATGGGGTTTGAAATAAATCATTAATTGACCCTACGCTAAGCAAAAAGGAAATACAAAATCCATAATGTCTAATCATTTTAAACATATCTTATTGTTTATTTTATTTTAATTATTTAAGAATACTTTAGACGCAAAACAACAAAAATACAAGTGTTACTAAATTCACAGTTATTACAGTGTAACATATAAAAGTAGGCCTACTAAATTGTGAATAAATTGTGACCAAATAAAATCTGTTGCATAACATTTATGTTTAACTTTTTCATTTAGTTTACAGAGTACTTGGTCACCTGTGATCTACCTTGAGCTTGACAACAAGCATAGCCATTTAAATGAAAATATGTATTAATAAACTCAAATCGTGTCCTTTATTATTATTATTATTATTATTATTATTATTATTATTATTATTATTATTATTATTATTATTATCAACAAAACCATATTCCTTGATCATGGGCAGCAGTGTGGAGTAGTGGACTCTTGATAGGAGGGTCGTGGATTCAATCCCAGGTGAAAGACACTGCTGCTGTACCCTTGAGCAAGGTACTTTACCTAGATTGCTCCAGTAAAAACCCAACTGTATAAATGGGTAATTGTATGTAAAAATAATGTATAAAAAATAATGTAATTGTATGTAAAAAATAATGTGATATCTTGTAACAATTGTAAGTCGCCCTGGATAAGGGCGTCTGCTAAGAAATAAATAATTATCTATCAATTATTTTTTTCACTTGCAGATACACTTTCAGACTTGCATGCTGAAGGCATTATCTGAAATGTTTTTCCACTTAGATGTGGATTATATGCTGTAATATTCTGTAAAATGATGTTTAAAAAGTACACTTGGAGAAACCGCAAGATTGACAAAGTTGAGGCAGTACAAATACATTAAACTTTAAACATATTTATCTTTTTATTGATAACGGACGATTTTTTTTATATAGTACTTCTTGCATGCTGATTAAACACTTTCAAATTACATTGCTTGCATTTTGCACTAATATTTTTTTTTCTACATCAATAGCAGAAAAAATACATTACAAAATATTGACACATATAACATTACAATGACTGCGGCATAGCAGCACCTGTGAGGTATATTTTGTTTTCTTCATTTACATTATTGATTTATAACGTGAGTATGAAACCGTGAAGCGATATCTATATCAATGTAAAACCACAGAACGTGTGACTTGTTTAATATCTAAAAGGCATGTTTGTATAGTAAAATAGAAACGTTCTGTTCCTAAACAGCAGTGTTTATACGTAATTAGGTGTAACACTGGTGTTTAGTCATTTAGAAGTCAAAATAATTGTTAAACGTTATGTGTTTAATATGTGCCGTTTTTGCTAAGTTTAATGTTTAGATTTTAAACACCAGCCCTGTTATAAACGCGTACAAATGTTTTAAAAGTGTTCAACCACAGGGTGTTTAAATCCTAAACACATTTTGAATTATAAACGCAGTGACGTGATTGAAAAGTGTTACAGATAGGCCTAAGTGTTTTAAAGTTACAGTATGTGTTGAGGTTGTGTGATCTGTATGGATTATGACGGTTTTAATGGTGTCCTCTTTTCTACAAATCAGTTTCATATGTGCAGTGTCCGGAGCTCATTTTGCAATTTGCAAATAATTTAGTACATTGAGAACGCGTGCTCACGCATTGTTAGTCTTTTCTTTTTCATTCTTCGGTTCTGGAACCAAATTTTAACTTGCTGGTCGCTTAAATCCAGTCTATCAGATAATTCTTTCCTTTTCTGTCTGTTAATAAACTCGTTCATAAGGAATTCATTCTCAAGGTCAGCGAGCTGTAGTTTGGTGTACGGTTTTCTTTTCTTTTTTGATCTTGATTGAGTGGGACACCAGGGTGACCCTAAAACAAACAAACAAAAAAATAAAATAAACAATCATTTTAATACCAGGGCCTAAAGTCAAGATTAAAGACATTGACATCACCAAATATACTGTGAACAAATACGAGTATGATACAAATATATTTCAATATATAGCTACCAATAGTTTGAATATATATATATATATATATATATATATATATATATATATATATATATATATATATATATATATATATATATATATATATACATTTTTTTCTAATAGGTGTTATCAGTTGTTATAATGAACATGTACATGCATATTATAAATAAGTGGTTCTTGGACTAAACGGCATCTTTAAAATTAGAAATCAGTAAGTATTCATACCATCAGATAAGGAGGCTCGGGTGCATAGCTGGTTTGAAGGTGACAGCATTGTCATGTTTAAGTTGACAGGTTGCTTGATGCCCTCGCTTACTGCTTGGTTACTGGTATGCAATCCATTATGGGCAGAGGACCCGTGAGGCAGCCTTTCCAAACTAGAAAAATCATATTTGGCGGAGCTGGCGTTGGCAGAATTAAGTTCGTGCTCGCTTGAGAAAGATGGAGATCGTCTACACGGTTCCTCTGGTTTGAGGCTTGCGTTCTGGAAGTAGTATTTACCGGTGTCTTCCAATGGTCCTTTGTTGTGGTTGTTAGGGTTAGTACTTAGTGGTACAGAATTGGTCAAAAAAGGTTGAGAGTAGCCACTGAAGGCGCGGCTCTGTGGCGGAGAGGTGCACGAACTTGGGGGAGTCCACGGGATCGAGCACACCTCTCTCCTGGGTATAAGAAATCGGGGGAAGCCCTGTTAGCTGAGCTCCATTTCCCCGTAAATTTGGAAAATAAAAGGAGTCCGGGTTAGGGAAATTCAAAAGAGAGCCAACATAGCCAGAACTGAGAAGATTACGCTCACACATTTCCGAGGAGCTTGACCAAAGCTTCCCTCAGCCCTTTTTAGCTTCTACTCGGGAATGGAAGATTGGTGACAGATGATTTGCGTAGAATACAGTACGTGTTAACTCCTGGCTTTTCCAGCCCCGCCCACACACCCCCTAGGTCTGTTGGAAGGACACCTCAGATCTAAATAAACTTGGACGCAAAAATTAGATAACAACACGAACAATTTGCAATAATTTATATAAAAGTAAACTGGTAATCAATTTGCATATACAGCTATATCAGCTATAGATAGGCTATACTTAAAAAAAATAAAATAAATCTATATGAACATAATTTTGATCTTTTATTTAACATCAAATAAACTACAGAAATATATCGCAAAAGTCTACCAGAAGCCTTAATAGCAGTACAGTATTTCATATTAAATTTCGAAATGTCACATTTTGTGTCAGTTTTTCGTATATGGAAAACTACAACGCTGCATGTAATTCAATTTGTTAACGTAACACTGTTCAGCAGGTTTCATTGGACTTTATTAAGCACAATTAGGTAATTCTAGGTGATGCAAAACTTTAGGCCAAAGCTGTACATGGTATATATTAATGATACGATACAAAGGTCCTATTATATTATTTTATTTCTAATTTCTGAAAATCTCTTTTTACGTTTTGTCTTAGACATATTTTCACAGATATTGGCATTATTTACAAACTATCGCCTATGTATTACCATATATATATATATATATATATATATATATATATATATATATATATATATATATATATATATATATATATATATATATATGAGAATACATATATCAGCTAAACCAACAGACAAAATATTTATATTTGTTTGTTTTATACCCTTTTATTCAATATTATTCATTACATAATGATACAAAAATGTAATGTAGGGAACAAAAATGTGTAACATGTATATTGTATTTTATTGGAAACAGATAATGATATAATCTAGTTTACTGTGAAACACACACACACGCACGCACGCACACACACACACGCACACACACACACGCACACACACACGCACACACACACAATCTCCAACAACAACTGCTTTGGAATAACATATTTAATGTAGGAATCCCACATTTTCCATATTATCCCATCGGTTAGTTCTTATTTTCTATATGTATCATGTATCTGTTTATACACGGATCTAACAGCGGGATGTTAGTTTGTTTTTTGGGCTATACTTTTTTGTAAATGAATATGGGATAAGGACTGGTCCTCACACTTTTTGTAAAGGTAAAGCAGGCAGAATGCTGTAAAGTCTGTTAAAAATAACATTTGGAAAGCTTTTCCGATATTTTACAAATTGAAAATCCATTTGATTTATTTGCGCTTTTCCGAGCGCAATGAATAATTCGGTAATTTACTGCTTGAATGCATATATTTCATTTCACTCGATTGCATACTATTTAATTATTAACGGGATTATTTAACAAAATTAAAAAAGGAAATATTAACATTAAATACAGCGTTTTGACAAACATTCATATTTTGTTTGCTTTCCATATAATTAAAATTATTTTTTTTTTTAAAAAGATTACCCTATTTAAACTAAATTACAGTGGCAAGGGATTACTTATATATAAAGTGGAGGAGGATTAGATTTGATTTAAAATAATACCAATTCCTTTTAAATAGGCTACTACTTAAGTAATCCCTTGTCACTGTAATTTAGTTTAAATAGGCAATTTTTTAAAATTAATTATATATATATATATATATATATATATATATATATATATATATATATATATATATATATATATATATATATATATATATATATATATACACACACACACACACACACACACACACATACAACTTATAGAATTGTATATAGCCTACAGCACTAACAATATATGGTATTATAGCCTAATAAATAATTCTAGTAGCTGAAAACACCGTCTTCACAAAATAGCTCAGCCTTGCATGGAAAATAAAATTTGCGAGTTATAGTTTGACTTCTAAATGCCGTATTATTTCTTACCTAGTTTTTAAAATCTTCACATAATCGGTTCGATTTGTATCCGTTTATCTGTTGTGCAGAGCTCTAGAATCCTTTAGCAAGAGAAGATAACATGCTGATTGTCAACTCAACCTCGCCGGAAAGAAATGCGACAGTTCAGCCTCCCCGTTTTTACGAGTCTGGTAAAGAAGTCAGGCTTACTTTAAGACTAGACATTTTAAAATGACATGCAAATATCTAGGGTTTATAAAAGGCACCACAGGCAAAAAATATAAATACCGTATTCTTGATTAAATTTGAAACCATGTTTAACAAAGCGATAATTCAAGGTCAAAGTCAAGATAAGGGTATAGGCCTATATGATTTTGAAACACAAACCCATTAGCTATCCTGTTCCTATGGATATAAATGATCACATGCAGATATCGTGTACACCAAGTATACATACATACATGCATACATACATACATACTACTACTACTACTAATAATAATAATAATAACGCAAAGAACTATAAGCTATCCGAAGTCTGCTGTTTCAGCTATTTCAGCTATTTCTGCTGTTTCAGCTATTTAAGTTATAATTCATGTAATAAATATATATTATATTATTTTCCTCGCTCTCCTTGCACCTAAACTAGTTCTGCATTGCCTCATCACATTGTCTGATAAAGACTGAAGGGTGTTAGTTTTGTTCAAGTGACTGTGCTGTGGTTTAATTTGAGAAGGATTTTGATTTTCCGTGTGAATGTTGTTTCTATTGTTAATATATATATATATATATATATATATATATATATATATATATATATATATATATATATATATATATGGCAGTGAAATTATTTATTAAATGACGTCTGCGTAAGCAGGAGCATCAAGGTAAAATCTATTGTGTGAAAACACCAGTCTGCCATATTAGTCAAATGGAACAGGGCTGAGACACACGGGAGTTACTTTTACAGTCCTCATCCAGTAGATGGCGAAGTAGGCCAATGAATTGCAGACCATTTTCATTATTCATGAGCATGCTTGAAGTCAAGGTCAAAGATTATGAATGCGTGTCAAGGTCAATGATAAAAGAAATGACGTCAGGATACAGGGCGGCCTTTAACTACTTTAGGAATAATATTTTTAAACAATTGTTTGTGAAACAAAAATACACAAATCACTAGCCCAATTTGACGGTATACAGTAAGCATACAAACATACATACTCAGCCATCCATGCATACGTGCATACATACCTTGCGTGTGAATTTACTACTTCCAAATCTATTTATCACTTGGAACAACCAATGCATCGCCCAAACATGATGTGCAGGACCTTTGCACAATTGACTTACAATAGGTGACAATTTGAAATATGAGTTCCGAAGAAAATCCTTCAATTTCTTCCTAACTAAGATGAAAACAGTGTGTGTGTGTGTGTGTGTGTGTGTGTGTGTGTGTGTGTGTGTGTATATATATATATATATATATATATATATATATATATATATATATATATATATATATATATGTGTGTGTGTGTGTGTGTGTGTGTGTGTGTGTGTGTGTGTGTGTGTGTGTGTGTGTGTGTGTGTGTGTGTGTAGTAACTCTGTTTTGATTTAAATAAGCAAAGGTCAATCCCCATCCTCTGATCTTTGGAGACGTTTTGCATTGTATTGAAAACATGTATGCGATGTATGTATGTACTATTCATACATTTAACATTCTATCCACAATTCATGCTCCAGTTCTGTGTAAAGTCCTTCTATTTGGGAACATACATTTTGTGTATTGCTTTTTGGAAAACGAATATACTCGCGTACAATGAATTAGCTTATTTTATTTTTTGTTAAATTGCTTCACGTATTTTAATGCATAACACATTCGCGAAGCAAGACTTTTGTGGACCACTTGTTTTGCAAACGATGCCGATTATGTGTTGACTAATGTTAATATTGTTGATATTTCATCATTCAGACTTGATTCTTTTTGGAATGGAGATACACGTAGTTTATTGCTGTTTTAAAAGTAATCATTGGGAATAACAGACGTTAGCTTGTATTTTTTTCTTAATGAATTCTGAAATAGCAGCAATATACAGTTTGTGTACAATGCGCTGTAGTTAATGTTCTGAATATGAGGTGAGACAAAAAAAAAGTTACATTATTTGATGTAGTTCCCGCTAACTTTTATTTGACTTAAGACGCAATCTCTGGCAGTGTAAGACTGTGTGTAATGATGTTTCCCCATGCCTAAAAAAATGCGTATTTGAACATCAAAAACGAAATGTTGAGTAGCTGTAAACAACGCATCAAAAGTGTGTGTACACATTGTAAGAATTAATAATGCTGATGACGAGTCTGCAAAGCATGCGTGCAGTCTGAAGAAGCAGGCAGCGTGGAATGAAGGCCTGTAGGTATTATCACGGCGACGCGTTTAAGTAATTGATGCCGTTTTTAAAGTTATTAATAGTTGTTATTTAGGCATACTCGTGGATTCATTATAACCTATTGATTTTTGAATTACATTAGGAAAAGGTATACTTTTCTTTTTCCCCTGGTTTATGTTATTTATGTCTTTTTAACGGTTGTATCCCCATTTCAATAGATTGTCGATCTTTTTCATGACTTTTCTTTCTTTATTTCTTTCTAATAAATTAGACCTCTGTGACTGAATACATAAAAAAAACTTAAAGAATCTTAAATAAATACATATTCACATTTCACAAACATCAATAAACGTGGAATTGAAAAATGTAATACAATTTAGCATGAACCATTCAGATATTTGCACGTGATTTTAAAGGAGTCAGTGGCTTAATTTTCTCTGTAGTTCTTATTATTTTTTATTGAGCTTGAAGTTGAAAAGCAACAAGATTGAATGATACAAATGAAGTACTTCATTGAGACGTATACATACACCATAAACACAAACAATCCAATTTTCATAACATGTTAACATTACATCACACACACACATATATATATATATATATATATATATATATATATATATATATATATATATATATATATATATATATATATATATATATATATATATATATTCTAACTCTATCGGAAAACATGTCAAAAAGAATAAAAACAGAAACTAGACAATTAAAATGTACATGACAGAACAGCTTGATACCCTTAAAAAAAATTATCCGGTTGGTAATATGAAGCAGGGACTCAAGTTTGCCCTTGCAGGATACATTAAAGCGCCGACTTGTTAGGTTCGCGGTAATCAACATACGTTTGCTAATTTAAATGTATTTGACCAATTTAGGGGTTTTAGTTTCTGTCTTGTTATACTGGGGGTTCTATGACTTATATCCTCCATATCCAATATGTTGTGTATGTTTTCCTATAGACCACAATGCAGCATGTGCAATATATACTACATGCTTTAATACAGGTAGAACAGCCTCGACACACACACACAAAATCCGTCATCAGTATTGACTTGTTGCAGAGAAATCAGATAAAGCGATATGCCACTGCGTTAATTCATTACTTTTATCTAAGACACCAAGTGTCATACCAAATACAAATAATAATAACAGGTTTGGGTGACGATGCTGAAAATTGGCTAGCAATTTATGAATGACTAGGCATGGATTTTGTATGTAAATAACTGGGCAATTATAAATGGGTTCTGTATTATATTGTTTAATTACATGTACATGCATACAATTCCCCCAGTAATTTCCATGTAGAGCAGGAGACATGGAAAACTAATTATTACCAGGAAGAAAAAAAAAACCCACAGAAACAGAAACTTAACATGTATACATTTATATGTACACATGATATAATATTTTACAATGATTGTAACCTTTGAAAAATTGAACTAGTGTATAATTGTATTTCACTGGGTGATATTCAATTATACAAAGTCTTTAAACTTTGAATCAATTTTCTTATCCTTCACCCTTCGATTTTGAAACCAAATTGTGACTTGTCTTTCTGAGAGGTTGGTTGATATTGAAATCCTTCGCCTCTTATCTTTGGTAATGAACTTGCTAATAGCGTATTCGCGTTCCAGTTCCCTAAGCTGCAGTTTTGTGTACGGCACCCTTTTCTTCCTCCCACGTCGGTAAAAATTAGCTTCTGGCTGGTTGAAGGCAATCTCCCCTAAAACAGAAAAGAAACAATGAACGCATTATTGACCCTGTTAATACTTGTTCGTAAGTTCAGGTCCCTTTAAACCCCAAATAAGTACAGTTTTAAATGTTTAATATCACTCCCTATTATCTCCACATTAAAGAGTACTGACCAGAATATAATGGGTCAATAGAGACAGGCTCCTGATAATATCGCTTTGGTCATTACTACGCATTTTAGTCATTTCAATGATTTCAGCCCATCTTAATATAAATTGTCACTGTACAATCTAAAGTTGAATAATTAAACACACCATATATATATAAATGAATGTTTACAGCTTTCTTGCTTTGTATCATTACAGTGTGTAAACTGTGCATTGACAATAAATGCATTAAATGAACAATGCAATACCGGTGAGAAG
The DNA here is from genome assembly GCA_030684275.1 of Acipenser oxyrinchus oxyrinchus. Lineage (NCBI taxonomy): Eukaryota > Metazoa > Chordata > Actinopteri > Acipenseriformes > Acipenseridae > Acipenser > Acipenser oxyrinchus. Next base: position 37,818,393 of record CM060258.1, read on the forward strand.
GTTGCTATACAAGTAGGATGAGCCTGAGTAAACCAAGTCCCCTTATTGTCACAATGTTTGCCCAGACCATTTGAAGTGACATTAAAAAGAAGTGGATTGTATTAATGAACGGAGCGTGATAGTGTTATCTTACCTCACATAACAGGGCTGTAAATAAAAAGAAAACATCCAAAGGAAAAGAAAGAAAGAAAGCGGGCTACTTGCTTTTCTCATTTAACTAGAATATACAGATGCAAAGTTAAATACATATATTCACAAAATGTTTATACCTGCAAGTGATGACTTCCAGATATGATGAGATGTATGTGTTTGTTCTCTTGCACAATAAAATGGACCGTTCCAGCCCTTAGGCAACGTCCAAGGCTGGTAGCCCTCCATTTGTATTAGCGCCTCAGGCCTCGAATCACTGGGAGCAGTTCGTGTTGCTACCAGTGGTACCTCAATATACCCTGGAATCCGCGGGTATGAGCCTGTGTAGTCTGGATGCCATGTAAATTCCTTAGTCCTTGGCGGTATTTCGTTACAGTTTACAGTTGTGTTGGACAAACCAGAAATATCCATGTACTTCTCCATTGAATATTTGCCCATAGGCGCATGTGCAGTTTCTTTCATTGCGTTCTGTTCGACCCCAACACCGTGGGGCATTTTGTAACCATAATAACTATTTCCAAAATGACAACCGTAACCGATAGACGTGTTAGGAGAGGCTGTTGAGCCTGCCCGAGGTGGAAATTGTTTTATTGAATAATCGGAGCTTAGAGGGTTTGGTCGGTTTGCTATTGAGTATGCGGTTGACGCTGATGCAATCCGACTGGAATGAGCTCCAAAAACAGAAGGCAAAACACTCCTGCACTGATATGAGGAACTATCCCCTCCCGCTTCTTCCATTACTCCTGCTTTAAGCATGTTTCCGTACGCGCTCACAACAGTTGTCCACAGATGGACATGGTAGACGTCTTGACATACCCCGAGTTACAGCTTTGCAGTGCCTTGTACAGACCATCCTCCGATGTGGACAGATACGCTTATTACTATTATTTGTAAACTAATTGAAGTACTATGACCAACGAGCATCTGGTTGGTTAGACATAGTCACGTGATATGCAAATCTGCTGAATAATAGTACTGTAGTAACTTTAGGACTATAGTCAATCTTTTTTCTTTATTTTTTTCTCTTTCCAAACTGCTATTTATGTATTATTAAGTAGACGGGCTATGCATAACACTGAATAATATGTATGTATCCATGCCATATATACAGCTATGGCGAAAAGTATTTCTTCACCCAGTAAAATTAACACATGTTGCTTCATAAAGTCTAATGAAACCTGCTGAAAAATGTTAGGTTAACATATTGGATTACATATCGCTATGTAGTTGTCCATACACTTACAGAAAAACAATGGAGAAATATGACATTTCTAAATCTAACATGAAATAATATACAACTATTATGGCTTCCGGTAGACTTTTGTAATATAATTTTGTATTTTTTGTATTTTTTTATTTTAATTTATTATTATGATGTTACATAAAATATCTAAATTATGTTCATATAGTTTAAAAAAAGTCTCAATCCTAAAATTCTAGGTGATGCAAAACCTTTGTCCATAGTTGTATATGTACACATTTAATTTAAATTGTCACTGGCGTGTGTAGACCTATACTCTCTTACCAGTTTCGTGTGATTTATTGTTTCAGACAGGAATTAAATCTGCGTTTCACAAAGAATCAGTCATCATTAAATTAATGGTAATCCATTCAGACAAATCTAACTTGTATGATTTACATTCAAGACATTTTCAATATTATAATATTTCATTTTCTTTATTTTATTTTGCCTTTGAGAGAAACATATTAAAAACACATGTCTACTCCTTTCTATAACGCAACGTTTACAGTTACAATTAAACATAACGTTTGAGCAAAAACGATTGTAACTGGCTTTTTTTTAAGTGCTACCTATATCATTATTTATTTATTTATTTATTTATTTATTTATTTCTTAGCAGACGCCCTTATCCAGGGCGACTTACAGTCGTAAACAAAAATCCATTTCAAGAATCACAGTACAAGTAATAATTCAATTAAGAGCAAGATAAAAAATACAATGACTTTGGTTCCAGTAAAATATAGCGTGTTATTTATTTATTTTTCTGAAATGATATGCTATGCTAAGAAAAAAAAGTCCAAATACATGTGCTCCATGTCTATATATATATATATATATATATATATATATATATATATATATATATATATATATATATATATATATGTATCTTTTAAAAAAATATATACTAAAAAATAGAAAGAGCGAGATTGTTTACTTTATTTCTGAGGATCTTTTGGGCCCTCATTTTTGAAAAGCCAGATTGTTGCAACAGGGTATATTTCCTACATTTTTGCTTTGGAAAAGGACTCTTCTTATTAAATAATAATCTGAAGTTGTCAGAGGTCATGTGACAGGAAATTTTCATTTCTTTAGAACTTTAAACACTGACATGGGTTTGAAATATTTTGCAAAAGACTTATTTTTGATGTTTATAGTGCGCTGTTACATAGTAACATTTAGGCCTTTTTTAAATGTTCATGACACAACAGATTCTTGAAATGTGAATTTGTATTTCTACGATGCTTTTCAGCCTGCGTTTATAACATCATGCTCGTAGTGTTCTATCTATCTATCTACAGTATCTTTATCGAGCATTGCATTTTCAGTCCAGAGGTCGAACGATAATTTATTACCATCAACACGCGTATCTGTATACAGAGATAGGCTATTGTGCATTTGCTGATTAAAGTTGCTGTAAAAAATAATTAACATATGACAGGAAAAATATGACTACAATCATATATTTTCTAGTTAAATAAAGTGCATGTAAGCCAGGATTTCCTCCGTTCCCAGCTCATTCACTGACTCGCTGTGTGACCCTGAGCAAGTCACTTACCCCCTTGTGCTCCGTCTTTCAGGTGAGACGTTGTTCTAAGTGACTCTGCAGCTGATGCATAGTTTACACACCCTGTAGTCTCAGTAAGTTGCCTTGGGTAAAGGTGTCTGCTAAATAAATAAACAAATAATAATATATTTTAAAACGTTTATTAAAATAATTCCATACGACGTCAAAAATGTATTGTGGACAGTCGACTAAGGGATATCCAAAATAAATCGTCAAAAAAGTTATGTTAATCACTTTTTGGTAGAAAGTATTTGACTTTATCAGTTTCCTACTAAAAGCACAGGGCTATAGGGGTGCCCTGCGGTTGAACCTGGTATATAGACGATCATTTTCGATCCACCTAATTTTGCTTAATTGCAAAACTATGTCCTGGACCAAATCAAAACTTTGACCCACCGGCTAATCGCAAATTGCAAACCTAGTATTAATGGCGGGTTCACTCTGTGGTAGAAGGAATAACCTTCTGACAAACAAAAAAGACGCCATCGGCAATTAGCGGGGGTCAAAGTTTTGATTTGGTCCAGGCCTATGCTGCCGTTGTTAACATACAGCAAAGACAGGCTAAAGAAAATTAGATTGTGGGTTATCTCTATTTTTTCTTTTCTTGAGGATATTATATTTTGAAAAAATAGAAATGCATTTTATTACAAGAAAATCTATCGTTTTCCTTCTTTAAGATATATTGATAACATATTTTAAAATAAATGTGTAATGCTAGCTAACGGGGAAACAAAATCTCTGTGGTGTTCTTACTGAGAAAAGTTACAGAGATATTACCAAATACCTTGTGCGGGGTGGGGGGGCGACTTTTGTAGGGGTGGGGACACCAAAGGGGGGAACTTTCTGTACCGGTATTTTGGTTACTTCTTGTTTTTAATGTACAACAGTGTAATGTATTAGCGACACAATGTATACTATTTCCAACTGGTCAAAATAGTTTTAGAAAAAAAATACAAAAAGACAATACCAATTAATAACAATACAAAAATTAATCACAGTTTTGTGACAGCATTAAAACCTATACCACATGGCTACTTAACATGACGCACAATAATAGTATATAGCATATAACCTACACGAAATATAGCCTATGTAGCTATAGCCTGCACGAAATATAGCCTATGTATCTATAGCCTGCACGAAATATAGCCTATGTAGCCAATAACCTGTACGAAATATATTATATGCAATAATAGCCCGCATTGAAAAGATAAACAATTGAACTTCCATGCACTTAATGGGAAGAAGTCTTGGGAGCTCAAAAATCAAAGGGCCAGATTAATAGAACATTGTCTTTTTTAAAATATAAAATTGTCCAGTTTTAAAATTACAAGTAAAACATATATTATACTCAATTATAGTTCCCAAATTACCATTATTTCTTTCTTTTTTTTAATATATAGTGTATTGATATCTCCAAACTTCTTATTAACTTAATTAACTCGAAACTTTTTCCCCTCTTAAAAATAACTTGTAATTGAAGTAGGCTACAGGCCTACTGTATTTGTATTTCCGCCATTGCTGCATCTTAGTATATTATGATATAAAATGATGTCTAAAAATATTTATGAACAACCTATTGAACATATTTTTATGTGGTCTTTGCTATCGAAATGCAAGTTGATTTGGCAAACAAAAGGAACTTAAAAATGAGAACTGTAATGGTCGGTAAAATTGTGTAGCAACAGTAGAGTCATTTTTAACAACAACGGCGGGAAGGGGGGGCACACTCACCAAAAGTTTTAATTTATGCGTTGTTGCACGCGAAGAACTTTCTTTTCCTTCTGGATCGTAGTGTAATTGTCAGATCACATTATAAAATATTAATCAAGAAGTCTCACTTATCTTTCTGTCAGAGCGCGTTTTGATGAAATGTTTAATCTAATTTCTGGGGAAACTAATTTTTCCAAAAGCTTTTTCCAGCTCAGCTCTTAGATGTTTGCTGTATGGAATTCTCTTTTTTTCTGTCTCGTGGATGTCTTTGGGCACAAGCATGGGAACCCTAATGCTAAAAGGTGAAGAAAAATAATTAGGTTTCGTCATAGTGTATTTGTACAGATTAGGCCCTGCAAGACCTTACTAAAGCGACAGGTGTACTTGCAAAACTGTGTATCATCACAGTTCTATTGATACAGCTAAATACTACATGTTTAGTCATATTTAACAACAAACAAACAAAACAAAATCAAACAAACAAACAAACAAACAAACACAAAGAAATAATAAAAGCACAAACCTAAAGCTCTTGGGATTGTGCGCATTCCAACGAGGGGAGACCCCCAAGCCACTCCATAGCAATGTGAATGACCCATGTGAGGCTTGGCCAGGTTTAATTTTGGTTCTGTGTAAAGCGGCTCTACCTGGCCTGGGTAGGCAGGGGATCCCCGAGGGTAGTCTAAGGCCAGTAATGATATATGGGAGAGCATGTTGGGTATTCGCTTCGATTCTAGGTGTTCTGACAATGACTAATGAAGATATATGATTGTCTGCCGTTTGGAATCGGTTTGTAGAGCATCCGGACGCCTCAGGTAAAACTCCAGTTCGTTCTCTTTCTGCACTTCCATGGGATACATGGTAGAAAACAAAATAACTCCAGTCTGTTGTGGGATCTAAAGGAGAAGGAGTCACAGAGGGAAAAAACGCCCATTCTTCCAGAACGCATTTTTCAATGGGCCTCGTCCCATCTTGCAATATTCCACCTCTATCGCTAGATGGCTCTAGGAGTTTGTATTGTGGAGAACTGAGATCCATACGATGTTGTAGTCAAGAGTATACCTTCTTTCAAGCTGCAAGCAGGCTTCAACGTAGCACCTGTGGTTTGAAATAGTTTCTCAAAGGGCTTTGAAGATCAGGAAACCAAACCAGACAATCTCCGTGTAAACTGCAAATCTGTACTGTATTTAAGTGCAAACTACTTGGTGCTTTTATGGGTTGAAACCTACTGCAACGTGTAGTAAAACTGGCACAGCCACTCTCCAAATTAAACTTTAGTCTACTAACGTCAAGGACAAAGCGACATTACTGACTGCCGCAGTTGTACCAGAAATCCCATGTTGACACAAGGTCACGGTTGATTGGTGGCTTTCCTCTTCTTTTTCAATCGGTTCTTCTTGACCTGTGAGCCGCTACAGTGGTTAATCGTTTCGGACGCCTTATCGACGTGAGTGACGAATTCTTTAAATGTCATATTAATTGCAAGTTATCGCCTGTGTGGTATGAAGTGTGGAACCTAACATAAATAATAATAATAATAATAATAATAATAATAATAATAATAATAATAATAATAATAATAATAATAATCTTCAAAATATGCTTGCGACACACGTAATACATTTATGGAGTTTTGTATGGCCTGCTGTAACCCATAATGCTTTACAATTACACCTTTCAGCAATTACATTAGACATTAGAACACGTATTTCGTCTATGGGGCCTCCGACATTCTTTGGTCAAATTAAAATCTTGTAAACATGCTTAGGCTATTGTATAGTTTTTAAACAGTCAACGTTTCCCATTTAAGTGCATTGCGAGTAAGATATATAAGATATACAATAACGTATATATGCTCTTGGATGAAGGCTATTTTTGCATCCTTAGCCACTTGAAAACAAAAGGCGCAATACTGCAGTAGTGACGTCAACATTGCATATTCGTTTTCTCTAGAAGATTATACTTGACTTTTGACCCGTATTTGACTCCTGTGCACCCCGAGACCACTTTCCAACAAAATGTCTCGTTTTAAATCACTCGACAACACCCCCAATTCGTATTTTTAAGGCACTTTAAACAAATCTGTCTCTGTGAAGATTTACAATCATCCTCCACCAACTGGAGCACCAACCAAGCGAACGAGACAGATAATCTTCGACTCTGACAACGACTAAAAAATAAAATAAAAAGCATACCCCATTGAAACAACCTTTCCTTAAAAATACGTTATTTAAGATTATTTAATGTTGACTTAATTTACTTTATTATTATTCATTAAATTCACTTGCAATTTGAACCTTAGCACCCGTTTATTGTCTTTTTTATGACGGATATAATATCCATGCATAATAATAATAATAATAATAATAATAATAATAATAATAATAATAATAATAATAATAATAATAATAATAATAATGGGCTTCAGTGAGTTAAAGGAAGGAGTTGAAGTTTGTGAGCAGAATCAATCCTGAAATCAAAACCCTTTTTGCACAGAGCAAGACAGGGTGTGCTGTTTATTTAGTGATTGTTCAAGGCTGACTCCCTTGTTTGACCCGCTCAAAAGCGGCTATTGGATTATGTTTTACAAAATAAGGTTTTATTTTTGGAGTAAAATACAATTTAAAAAAAAAAAACTTATGTCTGTTGCTTGGCTAAATTTATCGTGGACCAAGCCAAACTAGCTATTTTAAAATCACACAAGTCAAAGAGAGGGGGTTTGGGAGTTTACAATGTGTTGTGCATTTTAAGGGTACTGATAGTTACCAGGCTTAAAATTAATATTACATTTTACAAAGGGATACGCGACCTGGAGAATTTTAAAATAAAATTGTGTATTAACAATGCTCTTTGAGAGCTTAGTGAGGGTGATGAATTGAGTATTAATTTGTGAAAAATGTATAGTTTTCAGATTGATTCATTCTGCTCCTTTTGTTTTGATGGTAATGTCATTGTTTATATTTATATAATTGATTTATTAAAGAGCTTTTAAAAAGTCTAAAAAGTCTCTCTCTTTCTCTCTCTCTCTCTCTCTCTCTCTCTCTCTCTCTCTCTCTCCCTCTCTCATGCCTTCAGACGAAATTGGTCTAAGAATAAGAAAATACAACAGTAGGAGAAATAGATATAAACAAGAAAGAAATACTCATTTTACTATATTCCTTCTTTGAGACTTGACCGCTAATATTGTACATCAGATTCCTCTTACATTTTGTTTAAAAACCTTATTAACAAAAGAAAAAACAAACACAACGCGTTTCATCAGGTGTTGCAGCGACTGTCAATTAAAAAAAAACACAGCTTATTTTAATTATACAATAATTAATCTCAAACCCTATATATTAAAACACTTAGAATGCAGCTTTATATTCTGTTATACGTTAGCCTACATATCATTAGCTTACAGTTTTTCAATACTTAAGATTCTCAACCCCTGCCATCTGAACATTCAAATTGGCAAACAAAGATTTGCTAAAAGCCACACGGGCATTTAAGCATATATATATATATATATATATATATATATATATATATATATATATATATATATATATATATATATATATATATATATATATATATATATATACCACATGGGTTGTATTATTACAATTGATAAACCTTGTATTCTGTAATTACGACCAGTGTGGTGGTGTTCTGCGTGTTATAACAGTGAACACATCTTTCACACATATACTGTTTTAGTAACACAATTGTCATTAGATGGTATTGATTTATACATAGAAGCGACCAACGCATCCTTAATATTCCTGCCACGTCTAAAACAAAATCTAGGAAGAGGTAACGAAGGGACGACGTTGAGGATCACAGTCCAATATCCTCCAATGTTGTGAGACTATTCTTTTAATGTCATAGGAAATATCATTATACTCAGTGACAAAAGCTATCACATATATATAATTGATAACTTTTGTCACTGAGTATATATATATGTAATCATTGAGTTGTTGAGCCCCCCTATAGAAACACACACACACACAAAAAGTTGACTTATTTTTTGTTTGTTTGTTTTACAAAACTCTCCTCTGTAAAATACAAATAAACTGTTGGGGGCGCCAAAGGATGCTTAAGCAGATTTTCCCTTCTCTCCACCTGCTTATCCCCTCCTCTGCCTGCCGACACTGCGCCACAACCTCCGCCAAACCAGACGCTCACACACAATCAACCCAGAACAACATACAGACCACGCCGCCACTGTGTCGCTTATTATAGTCTACGAGTATATTCAATATTTGCATTATATTACTTCAAAATGATTTTGAAAAATGTAATAAAATTATGAAAGTAATGCATATATATATATATATATATATATATATATATATATATATATATATATATATATATATATATATATATATATATATATATATCCTTCAAACGCTTTATTGTGCTGTTTTTTTTGTTTTGTTTTTTTACAGGCTATGGTAAATTGTGTAAATGCACTGGATATGGAAACTATTTTGTATTTTCCTATGTTTGGTATTTTTCAAAATTGCACTGGTGTGTCAAGCTATTAAAAAAAAAAAAATACATAGTATGGTCTAGAATTGTACAAAACCAGAAGTGTCCACATCACCTTTTCTGTTATTTGTATCAATAAACATGATCAGATCATTTTAGATTTGGATTAAAATATCAATCCATAATGCTTAAAACAAACAACAGCCTATTCAAATGGGAATGTGTTCAAGAAGTGATTTGTATAATTCATAGCAATCACTCATAATATAAATGACATTACCAGATTAAAATATGCAAGCTATCCTATTGTTTAATGTTACCGAAGGCTAACTTAAACTTTCCCTGATCTCTGAAGTTTACTTTGTCTATCGAGCGTTTAGTGTAGAAAATTAAAGTGTTCCATTGATTATGAAAGATAGTCCAATAATTACAACCAAAAATTCATCTTCATTATCATCGTTGTCATCAGCGTCATCATGACCAGCGCAATTAACATTCGAAAAGGATATAAGAATGAAACACTTTGATGGTATTTATCCCACTTCTGTATACAATATAATTGAACTGTTCACGTTATCTATTATTGGAAACAGCTGTGTTTTAAAATATGCCTATATGCTTTTTTACATTCACAATTTTTAAATAGTGTCTTGGGGAATACAGTTGCGGGCATTTAACCGAAATGTAGCTATCCAACACGACGTGGATAATATAGGACTATTATCAAGAGATTTTAACTAAATATTTTGAAATCACATCTCTAAAATGTAAGTATAATTTAGAACGGAGATTGCACAAAAATTCCAATCGTTTTGTAATAGATATGCAATAAAGGTAATAAAATAATACAATACAACACATGTTAGCAATCCTTTAGTTCAAATGTGGAATAAAATAGGAAAATATTAAATATCGTACAAAATAAATGGTATAATTATATTTTAAATTCCACGTCTATTGATATAAAATATCAGAACCATAAAGTATTCGGAAGAGGCTCAGATATTTTATATGTTTTTAATGTTGCGTGTAAACCGAATAAACTAACGGGACGGGGAAGGAATATAACATTTTTCCATTTCACACATTATAACGGAAACAATTGGTTGCATTTAACATTTTACACACTAGCATTTGTTTCTTAACCTACAAGATTTGTGTTAAATAAATCAGTGATGGTAACGAATGAAAGTATAAACGGACAACAAAACAAAATCCGAGTGTAATGATATAGCTAAATGTAGAAGGAAATGTTACACTGTTCATTCTATTAATCAGGCTGTCAATTTCACTCCAGAGGCCAAACCCCAGAGCAATCCTCGCAGGCTCTGATCAGGCTAAAGACAACTGCTCTCTTCTCTTGTTCACTTCTTCTCTATCTCTCTACCTGGATGTATTCGTCTGCCCACAGGCCGCCTTCATCATCCACTGACAGCCACTTGTATTTATTTGCTTATGAACCTGTTACAATAAATGATTATTCGAACAGCGTCATCCGTACCTTAATGACGAGCACTACCTTTTTTCTGATGAATGACATTTCGGACTAGAAAGGATGCATGGGTCATTTTGACCAGTCATTCCCTCGCATTGGCATTCCACTATTTTGCGCCTTGCTCAAAGGACATAATAACATTTAGAGATACTCGCACGGCTGAATGTGAATTAGCCCCTGCCGCAACTCCTCATTAGCAGAAGACAACCCTGCAACTTTGGCTTTTTGTATAAAGCTCAGATGATGGAAAGAATAAGAAAAGAGACGATTCTGTTGGAAAGGGGGCTGCACAGCCCCGCTGCTGGTAAAAGGCTTTCGAATTTGTCAGACTCAGCTGGAAATGCAGTGTTGGAGGCCCTAGAAAATTCTCAACACAGTGGTCGCCTCAGCCCCAGACTCACTTCTGCATCTCTGCATAACAATGTAGGGGATGTTCCTGCCAAAGGCAAGTTCGAGATAGATAGCTTGTTCAATACTCATCATCAGAACAGCGACAATAATTCTTCTTCAGAAATTTCGTCGTCTGAAAACAGGAAGAAAATCACCCTGTACCCAGAAGTTCACGAGACAGACATGGACAGTGATGTCGAGGTGGGTTGCGCATCTCACCGCTCCCCAAACAGCCTCAGTGCCGCCCAGCACAAAGAAAACAATAACAAAGGTATTTGATCATCTTTATATGTAGGATCTAATATTTTTAATATAATATTTAATACAGATAATATTTTTTTGAAATAAATCTAATCATAATTTAGCTGATGTCCCATAAGAAGATTACATTATATTTTTCTTAAATATAGAGGGTTTTTTCCGTTTCTTAGCAAGCAACATCAAAACTAAAAAGTACGTTAGTATATCATGCAAATTGCTCACTGAAAACACATCATCTACAGACACTTACGCTATTTCTATAGATTGATTTATTTTTTGTTATTGAATATGCATATTTCATTTATAGCGAAATACGTTTGCTATTAAACATTAACAAAAATATTAAAGTACATTATGATTGTAAAACACTCTGCTAGGCGTTGAGTGAATTCGCTGCTTCAGTCACACAAGTATTTTAAAATGTAAGCGATAAAAGTTTGATGTTATATTTCTCTATTCCATGTAACGCTTATTATAACTATATATATATATATATATATATATATATATATATATATATATATATATATATATATATATATATATATATATATAGTCCTACATAAAAAGGTAATTAATATGACTATAGTTGTAATTGATTTACAGAAAACAAGCTTTATTGACTATTTATTAGGGTTTTATCATTTGTATCACAGCTTGCAAAGTAATAAAATACTGTAAAATATTGAATATTAAATATAACTACATATCATTCTAAATCCTGCTATTTTTTCTTTTTTCTAGTTTTTTCAGATAGTAATTCAGCAACCTCCAACACAAGCTCCTCTTCCATGTCCAACGTGAATATAAACGGTAATTCAATAGGCAGTTCATGTTCCAATAATGATCAGGTGAGAAGGTACCGGACAGCTTTCACCAGAGAACAAATCGGCAGGCTCGAGAAAGAGTTCTACAGAGAAAATTACGTATCGAGACCAAGAAGATGTGAACTGGCGGCATCTTTAAATCTACCAGAGACGACGATTAAGGTATATTTCAATCATTAAAAAAATGTGGTATTAAAAATCTATATTTAATAACACAATCTGGTTAAATAAACACACCAAGACATAACAGAGATGGTCTATGTATATTTTTGGCAGGCTATAACAACATCAAGCGTAAAAGGGTTATTCCATGCATTTCATCCGCGTATTATGTACTCGCTAAAACCATATATTTTCAAAACAACCAGCGGACAGCTAAAATTATAATAAAACGTCCTAGCATTATACAATATATCCTGTAATTTCACAGTAAATATATTCTTAAATAATAACAAAATGGCCCTCTTTGATATTGAGTAATAATTGTACTAGTTTTTATAAACAAATATGAAATAGGGATATATTAATATCTGTTTAGATACTTACAAGATTAATAATTTTATTTTGTCATTAACTTCTGACCTCGGTTATGTTCATATCCAGCTGAAACAAATAACTACATTGGAAATTACGTCTTTACCGGGAATAGTCCCGTTTTGAAGACCCCGATTTAGTATTTACACGGAATTGCACAAATACCGTATTTGGATGTGGATTCAAGTCTCCAAACAGTAGTTGCCCCTCTGCACAACAGTTATATTGTAGTTATATTGCACATTACTTTATCCTTTTCAACACTATTATTTTCACAATAGGCTTATGAAATTGTTAGGAAAATCTTGGAATAAAATATGTTTTTATGTTTTATATATATATATATATATATATATATATATATATATATATATATATATATATATATATATATATATATATATATATATATATATATATATATATAATCTTTAAAAAATATATATATATATTAAAAAGGATCTTTTGGGAAAAACAGAAAACGGAATTGGTATTTTTTGTAGTTTGGGCTATATAAAATATATACATTTTTACACGTATTTTAAGTTTGAAAAGAACACCCGTTAACTTTTATGTTAGTTTTACAGGTAGGCCTATGTTATTTTGTCGTTTTAAACATTACCTGTGTGTCATAACTGACGCAGGCAAGACCGTTTGTAGGTTATTTCCCAATGGAAGTTGTGAGGCTATAGCTGGATGATAACATTTGTATTTTGTTATTTTTACATTACATTATATTCAATTTACAGACGTGTAAAAACGTGTCGCTACACTTAAACATGGTCACTATGAGTGAGTTTATTTAAATGAACTTTCACCCTGAAAGGTGTCATTCAATAACTTCATTATCTTCCTTTTGCTTCTGATCAGGTGTGGTTCCAAAATAGGCGGATGAAGGATAAGAGGCAACGCTTGGCCATGTCTTGGCCCCATCCAGCAGATCCAAGTTTTTACACCTATATGATGACGCACGCCGCTGCCACCGGAAGTCTTCCATACCCTTTCCATTCCCACATGCCTCTGCACTATTACCCGCACGTGGGTGTTACAGCTGCTGCTGCGGCGGCGGCTGCAACGGGTGCCGCTGCATCACCTTTTGCTGCCTCCATCCGCCCTCTTGACACTTTTCGTGCCCTCTCGCATCCTTACTCCCGACCAGAACTGCTTTGTGGCTTTAGGCACCCAGGACTCTACCAGTCCACTGCGGGCTTGAATAGCTCAGCAGCAGCAGCAGCAGCAGCAGCCGCCGCCGCTGCAACAGCTAGTGTCCCACCGGGCCCCAGTTCCTGCTCTTGTCTCAGTTGTCACAGCAGTCAGGCAGCTAGCACCCTGGGCTCCAGAAGCAGCGGTGCAGACTTTACCTGTGCAGCAGCGGGGCAAAGGTCTGAAAGTGGATTTTTGCCGTATTCTGCTGCTGTGCTCAGTAAAACTGCTGTAACTTCACCAGACCAGAGAGAAGAAGCGTCATTAAACAGATAACTCATCTAGCTGGTGGTTCAAAGGGGGTCTAAGTTGGGTCCAGACATGCTTCATTTGTATATTTATTTAATAATGTGTTTATTTATTTATTAAATGTAATTTGTTTTAAGAATATATATTATTAATTGTTTTGTTTATTAAGACTATATTGTACCTCGTCTTGCATACCACAAATGCAACGCGAATACGCAATTACGTCACCTAGGTTGTGTGACGGGTTTATAGAAAATATAACAAATTATTGATAAGCCAAAACCTACACACCTGTTTGATGCTTTAGACAATTATTTTGTTGAAAATACTTTGGAATTAAAATCAATAACCCTGTAGAGCAAGCTAAAGGCAATTGACGGCTTTCCTAATAATAATAATAATAATAATAATAATAATAATAATAATAATAATAATAATAATAATACATGTTATTTAGTCCTCATCTCAGATCCTAATGCACATACCCGTTTTTCCAGTTAATTATTCAGTTAATTACTGTATTTTGCTCTATTTTTATCATTTCGATTACTTCCTGTTCAAGATGAATATATTTATATTTCCTACATAATTTAACTGTTCGTGTATTTATTATACATTATTGTTTTTGTGGTTAATTTATCATTTTGAGAAAACAAAATGCTTATGTGGTATTTGAGCAAACATGGCTGTGCCACTTTTTGCCTCGGATAGCTACCACTGGTATTAATGAGCTGCTCTACCAAACCACTAGCACTAAAGGGACTTCCCTGAACTTCCAACAAGACTCATCAAATCCGGCATACCTACCGCCATGTCAACTCTGATGCTAATAATGTGAAGATTATGACGAAAATTGCCAATCATGTACCTTGATGGACCTCCTTTGAATGTGGAATTGGAAAAAAACTTCCCTGCACTGAGACCGGCTGTCAAATACTAACAACCCGCTAAGGGAAGTCATTAGAAGAGACAGATAAGAGACTCGGTACATAAAACATTGTTCTTGGTGCATAGAATGTACAGAATTTAATGTTCGTGTGTTGGTTACCTGAAGTGATTTTGAAAAGCCACGTCCTCGTGGCCCTATTCCAATTTTAATTTTGGTAACTTGGACGTCCTGGGTAAACTTTTTCTGTTAAGATGATGTTCCACTGATGTGAACGCCTCATTATATCAAACCCAGATATTTCCATAATACTCTCAACAGAGCCAATTCACTCTGCAGATAATGGGATTATCTGAAAGAGTTGAAACTTCAAGTAAATTGTTCTTGTATGCATATATGTATGATAAACTGTATCCTTTTACACTTCCTGTTCTTAAACAAAAAATATATATATGAAAAATGAAATGGAGCTTTCTTTTCTAAAACAATTGTTGAAAAAATTAAATCTGTGACTTATTGTCTTTCCTT